>OX352772.1:182222959-182822959 GCA_947095535.1 Poecilobothrus nobilitatus
GGTGAATACCTAGCCGTGGGGTTTGGGGTACAAGATTGCAATGAAGAAATTCAAAGCAGCAGCTGATAGTGCAATGACAGCAGAAAAAATGGAATTCATTGTAGATGCGGTTTTCCCCACAAATGTAATAAGAAACGACATATATTCAGGGTATATAAATGAGGAAAAACCAGAACTCACCCTAGGGGAGCTAGAAGCAGCAGCGAGGTCTCCGAGGAACAAGAAAGCACTTGGACCTGACGGGATTCCTAACGAAGCCATAAAAGCAGCAGTCGATGTTTGCCCGGAGACAATTCTAAACATGTACAATACCTGTTTAAAAGAAGGCGTTTTTTGCAAGAGATGGAAGGAGGCAAAACTAGTATTGATAGACAAGGGTAAAGGAGAACGTTTTACGACTTCTTCTTAGAGACCACTATGTATGTTTGACACAGCCGGGAAGCTTCTCGAGAAATTATTAAAAGCTCGATTGGATATGGCCATAAGAGCTGTAGGTGGTCTTGCAGATAAGCAGTATGGATTTAGGCCTGGGAAATCAACTCTAAATGCTATTCAAACGGTGACAAAAATTGCAGAAGCAGCCGAAAGGGGAAACCACTATTCCAGGAAAATGGTTTTTCTTGTTACACTGGACGTTAAGGATGCTTTTTATTCAGCGAGGTGGAGTGATATAATAGAGGCATTGCAAAATGTATTCCACATACCCACTTATCTGCAAAGAATCTTAGAAGATTACCTTAATGAACGAAGCTTAGTATACAACACTGAAAGCGGAACCAGAAGAAAACAAATCACCGTAGGTGCTGCCCAAGGGTACATCTTAGTCCCAGACTTGTGGAACATCGTTTACGATGGACAACTTAGAATAGCGATGCCGGAAGGTACTCTACTAGTGAGCCATGCATACGATGTGGCAGCAGTCATCACAGTACGGAGCGTGGAAGAGGCACAGAGCAAACTGAACCAAGTCATGAGAAGATTGTGCATTTGGATGCAACCGCATGGGTTGGAATTAGCAGCAGAAAAAACATAAATTGTCATCCTAGCAAGGAAAAGGATTCCAACAATAATTACAATACAAGCTGGCACCCGAACAATAGAGACAAAAGAATCCGCAAAGTACCTGGGGATCATGTTGGACTCAAATTTCACGTTCTGGAAACAAATAAAACAAGCCGCAGATAAGGCAGCGAGGATTACAAATCAAATTAGTACACTTATGGCGAATATTGACGGGCCTCAACCAAAGATAAGGCGGCTGATCATGACGGTGGCGCAATCCATATTAATGTACGATGCTGAGATCTGGGCGGACGCTCTTAACAAAGAGTACTGCAGGAAGCGACTAACGGCGGTACAACGGAGAAGAGCTCTCCGCGTCGCGTGCTCCTATTGAACGCAAACGTTAACCCGATTTATCTGCTGGCGAGCGAGCGGAACAGCATTTTCAATAGGGACCCGGGAACCAGCTAGGAGGAGGCAACGACGGAGGCAAGATCGCTCACCATGGCACAATGGCAACAAAGATGGGACAATGACCGGAACGATAGATGGACCGCACGTCTGATTCCTCAGCTGGAAGCTTGGAATAATCGGCTACACGGAGAAGTCAATTTCTATGTCACACATGGATACAGGACATGGATACTTTCGGTCGTACCTATTCCAAATGGGTGAAGTAGCCAGTCCAGGGTACAGACCCTGTAATGCTGTGGAGGATACGGCCTATCATACATTTTTGAGTGCGGCTTGGCAGAAGAACACAGAAGCTCTTTGGTTGCGGCAATAGGGCCTAAAACCACCGAAACCATCGTCAATGTTATGCTAGAAAGCGAAGAGCAGTGGGATGCAGTAGCACTTTATATAGAAGCAGTGCTGAGGAAGAAAAAACTTCTAAAATATCTGGAAGATTGATGAAACTTAAATAAGGATCACCGAAAAAACAAACGAAAATAGCACGATCCAACCTGAAGTAATGCGAGAGCGGTTCCCGGCTGGAATTCATAGTGGGAGCGGACTCGGGTGTTTTTTAGTGAGTAACCCAGAGAGCTGAGAGCCTCAATTTAACATCACGGGAGTCTCACAGTCTTTTAGAGTGCGGACCCTCTAAAAGTTGTTTAAAAGATTTTTCACCCCTCGCAAAAAGAAAAAAAAAAAATTATTGTTAGTATTATTATTATTATTATTTTTATTATTATTATTTACGTTATTTTTATTTATTATATACGTTTATTTTTATTTTTAAAATCTTTTATTATTATATTATTACTTAAATCTAAATTGAAAAATTTTTTTACGATGATCAGATGTTAAAATTGCAGAAATAGTGAAACCAACTTTTTTTATACGTCTTTTATACGTTTATTTTTAACAGCACATCTGAAGTTGTTGTTTGATAAGTGTATAGCAAAATTTGATTTAAAGTTATCAATCTTTTGCAATGACGGCCAGTTTCTGCTTAGATCTTCTATTTTAACACTGTCAATGTACTTTTGAAGCAAAAGTTTTTTTTGTTCTCCTTTAGCGTAATTTTTTTCAGCTGTATCTAAATAGTGTTTTAATATATATTTTACATCTAAATATTCAACTAAACCGTTATTCCCTTTAAGTTCATGTATGGCCAACTCTTTTAGGAAATATTACTTTTCATTTCCTTGTAAAAATTGAAAATCAACTATGAGAACTTGTTTATCCATGTCGAAATTTTTTGGAAGAATGTTCCATAGACTAAATTTATATTTACATTCACTTCGGGAAAAGAGCTTTTTTATAAATATAGGTTAGCAAAGTTAGTTTTTAACTCATACAACTATGCTCTCCCACCCGTTTACTATGATGGTGGCGGGTCCATCATGCTGTGGTAAAACCACTTTTATTCATAATTTAATAAAATATAAAAAAGAAAATATGCAAGCACATATTAATAGAATAATTTGGTGTAATCCAGACAAAAATACGGTTCCAAAATATATCAAAGATGTGGAATATAGTAACACTGTTCCAGATTTTAATGATAATCAAAAACCTTTGTTAATTATTATCGATGATATGATGTTAAATTCTCATGATAAGTATGTATGCGATTTATTTACTAGAGGATCACATCATCGAAATTTATCTGTAATATTTGTAACACAAAATGTTTTTCATCAGGGTAAATTGTCAAGAGATATTTCATTTAACTATTTAGTACTAAATATTTAGTACTTTTCAAAAATTCAAGAGATAAACCGCAGATATTATCTCTAGCTGGCCAAATATATCCTAATCAAATCAAAGCTTTTGAAGTAGTATATAATGATGTGACGTCAGTTATTATATACCAACTATATATTAATAGATCTTACTCAAAACGTTTATATATATATATTTTGATTACGAAGTGATTTATTTGGAAAAGGTTTGTGTTATTGTACGAGAGATTAATTAGAACAATTTGGGGGGAAATATGAAACGTTTGAAGACGTAGTCTTATATTGCACCTATTAAAAACCTCTAAACTAAATTCCAGAAAGTAATTATAAAACACTGTGACCTTGAAGTAATAAAAACATTTTGCGAAATCTCTTTAAATATTTTAAAAAGTAATTGTAATCTGAGTAAAAAAGCAAAAACCCAATTACGCAACAAAATCACCCGTGCTGCAGCCATTTGATGAGTCAAAAGAAATTACAATCCAAGCGGATGCATCTAAATTCGGTCTGTCTCATCTATCTGTCGGTATTGTCTCATGCAAGAAGAAAAACCTATCAGTTATGCTTCAAGAAGTCTCAGCCAAACAGAAGCCAACTATGGACAAATCGAAAAAGAAATGTTGGCTATTGTTTTTGCTTATTCTAAGTTCCACCAATATATTTACGGTCGTGACATTAATATAATAACTGATCATAAACCATTCTTGGGATAATGAATAAAGAAGTTGGAGAAATTCCAAGCCATCGGTTTCAAGGAATGAAGCTCAGATTGCTAAAATATAAAATGATCTTAAAACACGCTCCATGAAAAGAAATGTTAATTGCATATCTTTTATCTTAAAATGAGCTAAAATGCTATTCGAAAATAAAAAATTAATCGAAAAGCCAAAATCTGCAAGAACTGAATTATGGAGAATGTTACTAGAATTCAGGAACACTCCAATTAAAGGTACAAATTACTCACCAGTTCAGATATTGTTTGGTAGAAATACTAGATCAATTCTACCAAGTAAAGAATCGAAATTTACAAATTTATGCCATAAAAAATCAATTATCATCATTAAATCATAATTACAAAATCAAAAATCGAAGGATAAAACATATTATGACAAAAAAACAAAAAGCAAAGCCGAATTCGTAATCGATGAAAACATCTGGTACAAAGAAGGTAGGAAATGGGTCGAAGCCAAAATAATAAAGAAAGACAAAGTACGGCGTTCTTTATTGGATAGAACTCAGTGATGGAAGAATATTACGCCGTAATTCAATCTTTTTAAGAAAAACGTAAACATTATTTTTGTGACCACAAGCAGCTCATTGGAAAATACGATTCAAATTTAATGTTTAAAAAAAAAAAATAAAACATTTATTTTGGTAAAAATGATATATATTATATATTTAAAAAAAAAAATTAATAGAAAAATGAATGGTTCCTTAAGAAGAAAGAAAAGGCAACGAATTTAAATATTACTTTATAAGATAATGAATTTTAACTATTTATCACAAGTTCTCCTGAATATAAATTATAACTAAACTGAATTATAATTTAAATTTTTTTTCATAGAAAGTACTGATAAATTTGCTAACCGGTTCACATTTGAGATATGAAAAACATAATATTCATTCTAAAATTTTAAATATAAGAAAAATTATTGAAGATTGATAACTTGATAAGGAACTTGTTTTTTTTTTATTTTTAAACCGAAATTTAAAATGTACATAAATAATAACCAGCTGTCATGAAAAATAAAAAAAAATAAAAGAAGAAGAAAACAAACAAAAAAACTCCATTATGTATAGCATTGCAATTAATAACAATTTAATTTAAAATTTTAAAATTCTTTAAAGTAAATATTGCATATATAATTTTGTTACTTAAAGGGTGAGATGTTATATAATAGAAATGAAATGGAAGATAATACCGTTCGCACGTAGTATGTGAACTAGATATTGTTTATAGGTGAATTATTGTACTAGTTTAAGATATAGATTAAGACTATTTTTAAGGAAAATAAATAATCAGTTTCCGCTTAAGACTAAACGAGGGAAAACGTATTTAAATAAAAGCCCAATAGCCAGAGATTATAAAACACTACAAAAAAGAATTAATTATCACTTATTTGCCGGAAAATCATTATTCAACGAGGCGGATTTTTACCTACACTTCTTGGTGCAGTATACTATCAGGGATAATCGGAAATTTTATGAAATGAATAATACAACATTTAATAAAATGATAATTCTAAAACCTGAGATTTATGAGAAAATGGAGCAAAATGCGGATGTTGAACTTAATGAGTTGGATAAAAATATAAAAAAAATATTGTTAAATAAACATCTCACGGACACTCAAAAATGGTATTTATACAGAAAAAATCTATTTAAAATAAGAAACAAAAAACCTAAAATTAAAGAGGAGAAAGTAAAAATTACGGGAACAAAAGGTACTCAAACTCGTGCAAAACCAATGTATGTGGAAACTCAATCGCATTTTCCTGAATATAAGAATGTTGAAATACAAGTTGTTTCTGAAAAAGAAGAAATATATGAAAAAGAAGCTGATGATGAAGTATTTGATGATGAAATTCAGGAAAATGTTTTAACAAAAGCATTGTCAGCTGCTTCAGCTTGAGAATGTCTTAGAAAAAGAAAATCGATTAGAAATCAAAATGTACAAATTTTTGAAACTGATACAGGAGACATTATAACTGTTTCTTTAGATAGTCCAAGTCCACCAACGAAAAAAGAAAAAAAATATAAATAGCACAAATAGTCAAACAGAACATAATTTTCCAATTCGTAAGAATAAATCCGCAAGCTCATGGACAACATACAAGTAAATGATGAATTTTATGTCACTTTACTCAGTGATTCATCTATGAACTATTATCCAGAAAATTCATTATCATATTTTACAAATAAAATGAATAAATACATGTGTGATTCAAGGTGGAAAGTCGGTATTTCAGAAATGTAAGTTAATGATTTCGTTCCAAATGTGTATGGTGATGAATGGGAAAAAAAACTCAAATATTGATTAAAGGTATTCAGAAAGATATGATAGGAGTTGGAACATCATTTATTCCATACATAGAAAAACAAATGATATGCGACTGGAAAGTTTTTCTACTACCAACACTAATTCAAAATATACTCCCACTTAATTGGTTACAAGAAGAGGAATTTTTGATTTGGGGAATTTTTAATTTTATAAACAATGAAGTTCATTATACACAATCAGCAAAAGCTGAGGAGATGCCTAGAAATATAATTTATATTAATTTAATTTTAACAAAGTACAAAAAATTTATTGTATCATCTTACATCTTTTTTTTTTAATAGTAAGACTAAGCTAAAGGCATAACTTAGCTTCTTTATATTGCTCTGAATGATTCATAATTCATACATTATCATTTTTAAATGTATCTAAAAAAAAAAAATGTAAAAAAAGAAAAAAAAGAGAGAAAACAAAAGAAAAAACTAAAAATAAATTGTAATTTTTTTTTGTAGTCTTAAGTCAGCAAAATAATGTACTTTTTTTTTTTGCATTGTATTGTGTAATATTAATTTTAAGTTTAACTTTAAGAATTTTTGTAACGACCTTGCTTTGGTTCTAAATAAATAAATAAGTTACACTACAATATGTGTTACTAGGCCTAAAATAGACATAAAAATAAGGGCAAATTATGCTTATACCGTGGAAGGACTTTTGACAACTTGTTTCAAACAAGTATCTTCGAAAGTTACAGATTTTAAAAAATATAAATCACGTGTAATAGAAGCCTTCAAAACTTTCATAGATAGTGTACAATTGATTCCAATTATTAAACCAGATATGTTTTTTATATACACAGATATAATTGAACCGCGAAAAATAGGTGATAAAGTTGTATGGTGTTTAAGATCTGTTAACATACAAAATGTTTTCACTGATACTGTAAAAGAATTCAGTAATATTTAATATTACAATGTGAAGAATTTAATAATATTTCATTACTTTTATGTGATAAATATCGATGCAAAATAAACTTTTCCAATAGTTCAATTCCAACAAAAATTGTATTACATTTTAAAAAAGTATAAATAAAAGCGATTTTACAAAACTATATATTATTTTATTTTATTCAATATGGAGAGAGTATACTATAAGTATTATTTAATTCAATCTGGTAGAGGTCTTGATGATATCGGCCCTTTATTACATTCAACCGTATTTTTTCAAAGATGTCGTGGATTGGGAAGCTTTTAGATATTTGGAGGACTTTTTAGATATTTGAAACCATTATTTACTTCAGGTGCTGATATTTTGAAAAAAACGTTATTAACTCTGGTATCAATGCTTTATCTGATATTGCATCTGGTGCAACTGTAAAAGAAGATATGCAAGATCGTGGTAAACAGATTGTTAAAAATATACGACGTGGTGACGTACGAAAACTTGTTGAAATGTATGGTTATAATAAAAGAAAACAAAAAGTTATAAAAAGACCATTCATTAACAATTTAAATTATTTTATGTCAAAACGACGCAAAGATAATAACAAAAAGAAACAAAAAGAAATTTTTAATTAATTATGATTGAATGTATGAAATCTGACTTAGACATTTTTAAAACCCAACCTATTCAGTCTAGCTTTTTCCGATCTGAAGAAGTTTCCTACAATCCTATTGCTTCTTTAGACAACCCCTCAACTATTGTATTTGTTGCACTGGGTCATGGCGATACATATAGAGATTTGTCTTCTACATATTTGAGATTAAAAGTACAGATCTTAAAGAAAGATGGAACACATTGGAATAATGATAAAACTGCTGATGGAAAAACAATAATACAACCAAGTGTAGTTAATAATATTTTACATTCTTTAATAAAACAATGTAATATTCAATTAAATGGCAAAAATATAACACCATCTGATGGAAATTATCACTATAGAGCTTATATTGAATCATTATTAAATTATGGTACAGATGCTACTGCAAATATAAAGCAAATATAGCTAAATCTGATAATAATGGATCAAAAGAGCGCGAAAAATTGTATCATAATAGCAGTGTAGTGGAACTTAGTGGAACTTATGTGGAACTTATGTTGTGGTAAACTACACGTAGATATTTTTAATCAACCTACTCTACTTATAAATAATGTTGAAATTCGTATATTTTAAAACTTGAAAAACCAGATTTTTATCTTTTTGCAAACGATTCTGATAAATCACAGAAAATATGGGTTATTCCGGAAAAAGATCAAAAACCCCATACAATTTTAAACATTTTGATATTTCACAATTTTTGTTATACGTAAATGGTATTCAAATACCTAATTCAGCAATTAAAACCAGTTTTTCAGATGAAAATAATTGCTGTACAAGAGCATACAGTACACTTTTTTCAGGAACTGAAATAGACCACAATGATAAAGGTCATCAAATAACAAAGTCTATGTTGAGTAATGGATTTTTTATACTAGCTTTTGATTTAACTCCAGATGCATCTGGAAATGAAGTGTGTCAACCAGGGTACAGTTAGAATTGAGGCAAGGCTATCAAAACCATTTGCATCTGCACTAACTGCTATTGTTTATGGAGAATGCAAGCATACAAATTGATAAAAATCGAAATATATTTAAATCTATAAATAAAATACTGAAACATGTATTTGAATATTCGGCAAGATGTCATCGTCCTGTGCACTTGTGGATGTGAAGTTTTGTTGTGATGACAAAAATACTTTATTTGTAAAAGATATTTGTATAGTTGAAATTAAAGTACCTTGTAAAAAATTTGTAAAAGAGTTTACTTACTCAACCAAAGTAATTATAAATGAAAATTTTCAAAATTACTCTTTCGGAACTGTACATAATGATAAAATTAATAACGATTTAAGACAGGTACTAGAAAAATTTGATGTTATTATAACAAATAAAAAATAAACAAGGAGTTTTTAATGAACTACATTAATGAAATAAGTAGAGTGTATGAATTGAGTCAGTTTAAGTCATGAACACTTTAGAAATAACTAGTGTTTTAAAATTTAACAATTTTACAAACAAATATTTTAAGGTAGTTTTTGCTTTAGACAAAATTCCAAAAATAATAGAAAAACCAACTTTTTTAATTGTAAACACTCACAAGATAAAAGATCCGGGAACACATTGCTTTGCCGTTTATATTTCAAAGCATTTCGGAAATTTCGAAATACTTGAAAAACCAGTACATAGTTTTTAATAATAGGCAGATACAGGGTATTCTTTCAGATGTATGTGGGCAATACTGTTGCGTTTATGGCTGGTATAGATGTTTTAGTTTAAGTATGAAAACGTTTTTGAATGAATTTCATAAAGATAATCATATAGAAAACGACAATCTGATTATTAATATGTTTTACAACTTATTTGGAAATTTAAATTTTTCACAATCTTGTGTACCTCAGCAATATAATTAATATTAAAAAGCTTTAGTTAAATCGTAGTAATGGAAGATCAAGGATCGAACACAAATTTGATGTTGAGCTATACATATTTTCTCAACAGAAATCAGTCACTAAAAGTTCTGGTTGGTTTTGATACAGAATTTTTTGTAGCAACTTGCATTTTTCACCATATTGGAAAAAAGCCAGCTATTTTAAAATATCATGATTGGTGTAAGTTCTAACAGCAATTTTATGAAAGGTACTGGAAACAATCAATAAAGAATATAAAATCACGTTTACAATATGGGTTAAGAATTGTTATTGACCGATGTCTTAGTATTAACAAGGAGAAAGCTGACACATTTTAGAACTTAATTGATTTTCTTCAAACTGTAACGATACACAATAAAAATACTGAATCAAATGTACGTGAATATGTTATTAAATATATCAAAACGTGTCAAGAAAAACATGTTATGAAATTGCACGAAGAAATATATAATCCAATAGAACGTTATAGCGTTCAATGCAATTATTCTAGATTGTTTTTTGAAATACCTGTACTACTAGAAAATAAGATATGTAATATTTTAGTCAGGAACAGCAATAAATGAAAAATTTGTAAAATTTATATAATTTGCTTTTATTATGAAATACTTATAGATACATATATATTTATACAAATATTCTTATAAAATAATTTCTAAAAAATTCTGCAAAATAGTCAGGATCTCCTTCTTGGTTATTTATTTCCTAAATTTGTTGTTCTTTTGTTTCTTCATCTGAGACTTCAAACTGTGGTATGAATTCTTCAGTTTCAATTAATTCTCCCTCATATACAGTAGATGTAATTTCATCAACTTGAATCTCATTTTGTATACTCACTATTGCAGTGCCCTCAGTATCTGGAAATGTTGTTGCATCAGGTACCATTTTTTTTTTTTTTGTAAAATATCTTAGAAAAGTTGAAATAAAAATGATTTGCCAGTAAAATTGAACCGCGTTATATACTGTGAAACCCAGAACCCAGTCAAAATTCAAACTTTTCAGAGTATATAAATAAAGAAATTTAAAATTGGATTTTTAAAACTAGTTAGATAAACTAGGTATAAAAATCATGTCAAGGTCTCAAATAGGAAAAGAAATACATAGATCAGCTAGATAAAGGTATCTTAGAAGGAAAGTCAAGCAGAAAGGAGTAAATGATACGTGGCAAATTGATCTAGTGGAAATGATTCCTTATGGAAAATTCAACAAAGATTTTAAATATATGTTAACCGTTATAGATATATTTTCTAAATATGCGTATGCTGAACCAATTAAAACTAAAACCGGTAGTAACGTTTTAAATGTTTTAAAGAAAATTATAAAACGAGCTAAAAACTTACCTAAAATCATTCATTCAGATCAAGGTAAAGAATTTTTCAATTTGATATTCCAAAATTTTGTTGTAAAGAAGGGTGTTAATCACTATCATACTTACTCTGAAATGAAAGCTTCTATTGTAGAACGCTTTAATCGAACTTTGAAAATTTTAATGTGGAAAATATTCAGTTTACAAGGAAACTACAAATGGATTAATACATTGCAATCTTTATTAAACATCTATAATTTCACTAAACATAGAACAACTAAATTACCCCCTGAAAAAATTTCTAAGAAAAACGAAAAATTTATTATAAAAAAATGTTTATATGCATAAATATAAAGTTGGAGACTACGTTAGAATAAGTAAATACAAAAAAACTTTTGAAAAAGGTTGTTGATGAATTGGTCTACTGAAATTTTTAAAATTATCAAAGTAAACAGTACCTATCCGACACATATCAGCTGATGGATTATAAAAATGATTCAATATTTGGTGGATTTGATGAGGAAAAACTCACATCTGTTAAACACCCAAACGTATATCTTGTCGAGAAAATTTTAAAGAAAAAAGGCAATAAAGTTTTTGTTAAATGGCTTGGGTTTGACGAAAAACATAACACATGGATAAATTCAACAAATATTGTTGTACTATCTGTAAAATAAAACTTTAATAAGGATCTGAAAAACTTGATAACATCTGAAAAATAAAATAAAATCCTAAATATGAAAAATGAAAATAAATTTAGAACAGTACAAATTTATTCGAAATAAAATTTTTATTGAACAAATTCTTTATATAAAATTCTTAATATAAAAAACATAATTTTTAATATATAATAATTCTTACTATAGAACAAATTCTATAACATAAAAACTTAAACTATAATCATTGTTTTGTGGCGAATTGAAAATCACCACATTCTTCTTTTAAAGTTAACTCATTTTCCTCGTTTTCGTTTGTTGTTGTACAATATTGTAATACTGTTTTCTATTTAAAATACGTACAAGATGAGAATCTAATTATTAATGAAATATAATTTATTATAGTGTCATTTGATTACAATTTAAGTTTTAAATTAAATTGTAGTTTGAAAATTATAATGTTGCATAGAATTTTCTATTTACATCTTAAGATAGGATTAAGATGGGATTCTAATTAAAATAACTAAAATTTATTAAAGCATCATTTTAATGGGATAACTTATTAAATTGCTGTTTGATTACAATGTTGTAATACTGTTTTTTATTTAAAATACGTATAAGATGAGAATCTAATTATTAATGAATATAATTTATTATAATGTCATTTGATTACAATTTAAATCTTTAAGATAAGTTTTAAATTAAATTGTAGTTTGAAAATTACAATCTTGCATAGAATTTTCTATTTACATCTTAAGATAGGATTAAGATGGGATTCTAATTAAAACAACTAAACTTTATTAAAGTGTTATTTTAATTTAAGAGAATGAATCTGAATTGAAAATTTAATATTATTCTGTTATACAAGTATTTAACATCTGAAATTCTTATAAAGAAAATGTCGAAAAAAAATATTTTACAAAGGCTTCTTACCGAAACTATAACGCCTAACATAATAGAAAGCGAGAAATCGACATTTGTTAAACGCTTTAATATGAACGGTCATAAAATAAAATTTGTAATTAAATCCGTACCTGAAAATAGAGAACCAATTAGCTGGATTAAGGATGCTATACATCAAATAATCAGGATTGCTGTGAAAGATGTGAATTCCACTGATAAGATTCGGTTAAAATTTTGTAAAGAGAGCTTTGAACATCAAGGTCCTCCGTATCTCAGTTTTAGATCCGCTCATGAACTTATATTTAGCGACATTTGGCATGTAATTTCTAATGTTTTTCAAAGTAATTCTGAAGGTAGTTATTTATAATGCATTTTTTGTTTCATTTATTATAAACTATTTTTATTTTACGTCTACATGTTTAAAGTACAGACGCTTTTTGTTTAACACTTACCCGTGTTAAGGCGCCAGTTATAGCTATCATTAAAATGCTTCCGGAAAAAACGTTTCATTGAAAACTTATGCTTTTTTCCGTATAGGCGATTATAGCAAATGGCAAATGACAATAATGAAGGCAAAATAAAAATACATGTAATTTAAATTTAAATTGTTGTTAGCATTTTTTCGATGTTTGCAAAATAAAGTTTTATTATTTTAATTTATTTAATTATTATCGGTAGAAAATGGTACTTATAAAGAATAAAAAAAGATTTTTTTATTTAATAATGACATTGGCTGAATTGAGAAGAATAAAAAAGTATAAATTTTCTAGAATTAATTTTTTGTTTTTACTTTTTTTGAAATTTCCATTTTCAAACAAAAAATTTTAAAACTAAACTTAAACAAAATAATAAAAGTCTAAACTCATTAAAATACAAAATCATAATGAAATATATCAAGAATTTATAAGAATTTATAATTCTGAATAACACCAGAATTTTTTTCAATGACAAACTGAAATGGGAAGAAATGAAACATATGTCATTGGAACAATTTTGTTTCATTAGCAAAATTACTGATCAATTGTTCAGTAATTGTTGATTTTGTGTTTGGAAAGCTCGCTGAGGTTGTGGAAGAACGGTTTATCGAGTGAGAAAAGTCTGGCTCTAGCTAGGGCCGGACATCTGCAAAGAAAGTGCTCTAGATTCTCACTTTTGTTTGCTTCTTTGCAACTCCTGCAGAAGGTATTGTGTGGGATTCCTAATTTGGCTGCGTGCGTGCTCACTGGCCAGTGGCCTGTGATGATTGCCACTAGTCTGGCTATGTCTGTGCGAGATTTGGATACCAACTCATTTGATCTCCTGTTGTTGTATGTGGGCCACAATGTTCTCGATATGGTGCAATTGCTCAGATGGCTCCATCTATTTTGTGATTTCGCTATATACAAAGAAAGGATACGTTTCTTAACGGTACTAATTGGACAACTGACTCTTTCCGGAAAGTTAGTGTTCTGGGCAGCTCCTTTTTTTGCTAGTTCGTCAGCCTTTTCATTTTCTTCAATATTACTATGCCCAGGCACCCACAAGAAGGTTATGTTTAACCTTTCGCTTGTTAGAGCAAGTTCCTCTTGGCACTGTCTAACAAGCTTTGAGGTTGTAATTTTCGCGTTAATGGCCTTAATCGCCGATTCACTGTCCACACAAATGACGACCGTTCTTATATGTGTGTTGTTTCCGTTCAGAATTCGAGCAGGCTTTCTAAGTGCTAGTATCTCCGCCTGGAAAATGCTAGCTGTTTCGGGGAGTCTGTAGGATTTTGAAATGTTGAGTTTCTCCGAGAAAATATCAGCACCGACTCCTTCCTTCATCTTGGATCCGTCGGTAAAGATAGTGGCATCGAAGTTCTTTGTCACAACTCCGCCCCTCCATTCTGCTCTAGACGAAAATTCTACTGTTAAATTGTTCCCGAAGTTTAGTTTGGGAACAGTGTAGTCGGTCAGGGTTGGTATAAAGTCCCTTGGCAATCCTAGTCCTAGGACACGATCGGGGCATTACGTAATGCCCCTTTAATGCCCACTGATGCCGATCTCTGTATTCTATTTAGTTTTGTTATATTGTATTTACGATTCATCGCTGGCCACCACACCTACGATCCATAGGTAAGGATTGGGCGAACCACAGCTGTGTACGTCCATAGCGCCATCTTTGGCTGCTTACCCCATTTTTTGCCCATGGTTTTATTGCAAGCATAGAGAGCAACGCAAGCCTTTTTAGCTCTATGCTCAATGTTAGATTTCCAGGAAAGCTTCGAGTATAGAATAACGCCTAGATATTTAGCGCTGGTAGTCAGTTTTAGAGTATGGACTAGAGTCAGTTAGAGTAATTATTGAGTTTTGGATGGACAAAAGTAGGTATTTTGGATCTTGTCGTGAAGAGTACCATTTCAGTCTTCTCTGAGTTGACACCTACGCCACAACTTGTGGCCCAGTTGTAAAACTTGCTTAGAGCTCTATTCATGATCTCACTAATCACGGATATAAACTGGCCTGATACTAGTATCACCACATCATCCGCATAAGCCACTACCTTTATTGCTTCCTCAGTAAGTATCATTAAAATTTTGTTTATAACCATTAGCCATAGCAAAGGTGATATTACACCTCCCTGTGGTGTACCTCTGTTGACTAATTTAGTGACACTGCTGTTTCCCATTTTCGCGTGAATTATTCTGGAACTAACCATGGAGATAATCCAGCGCTTCAGAAACTGCTCTGTCCCCACCTGGGTGAGAGCTTCTTCAATGCATTGGGTGTTGACATTATTACAAGCACCTTCAATATCTAAGAAGGTGGCTAAGGTGTATTGTTTATACTTAATAGAATGTTCAACTGTGCTGACCACTTCATGAAGAGCCGTTTCTGTGGACCTACCTTTTAAGTACGCACGTTGGGATTTCGATACTTGAGTTCCCTCAAAGCGTTGCCTAATCTGGTAATCCAAAATACGCTCCAAGGATTTTAAAAGAAAGGACAGACTAAGTGGCCTGAAGTCTTTTGTAGACTCATGACCCCTTCTACCTGCCTTTGGAATAAAGACTACTCGGACTCTCTTCCAACTGCTGGGAACATGATTAAGTTTTAAACAGCTACTGAAAATGGCGACAAGCCACGATGTCGACAGCATTAACGACTTTTGCAACATAATCGGAATTATGCCATCCAAGCCAGACGATTTATATGGCGAAAAACTTTTAATAGCCCAAGAAACCTTTTCCTGAGATATAATTTTACTTACTTCATCCCATGAGCTTCCTTGGACTACAGGACCTCCATTGGATGCAGTTACATTACCGTTATCATTGCTGCCTACGGGAAAATGGGTGTTAACTAACAGTTCTAGAGATTCAGCTGAAGATTTAGCCCAGCTCCCATCCGTTCTCTTGATTAAGGACGGATAGGATCTATCACTGGACAGAATTTTACAGATTCTAGATGAATCCTTGGTAGTTTCAATAGATTGACAAAATTTTATCCAAGTATGTCGCTTAGCTTCTTTAATGGCTTTCTTATATACTTTTAGGCAATCTTTGTAAGGTTGCCAGTATTTATTTTTATAGCAAATGTTGAAAATAGACCTAGTCAGACTTTTAAGGCAGGCTAAGTCTTCCCTCCACCAAGGCGGACAAGTTTTCTTTCCGCGACTAATTGGACACGAGACTTTAAAAGCTACACCCATTGCCTTTTCAAAAGTTTCAATCTTTGTATCCAGTTCTTCGATCGTTTTAATTTTGATGTTGGGTACATTATTTAGTTTTGACTGTATAATTCGGCTGAATTTTACCCAGTCAGTTCTTTTAGGATTTCTGTAGGATTTGGGAATATTCATCTGAAAATTCACATCAAAGACTATATATTTGTGATCTGAGTAGGAGTTCTGACTAGAGACGGAACAGTTTACAACTCCAATAATATTATTGTTAGTAGCTAAGGTGATGTCTATTACCTGTTCCCACTATTACCACTATTACATATTTTAAGGTTAGTGTTAATAAGAAAATCAAATAGTGATTCACCTAGTTCGTTGTTCTCCGAACTACCCCATAAGGAATCCCTAGCATTGGCATCACATCCGATGAGTAGGTTGTCTTGCCTTGTCGCTCTAACAAGTATACGAACCTCCTCTGGTGGTGACGGATCGCCATGAGCCATATATGCAGAGTAGATGTAGAGACTATCTCCACCAAGCCCTTCTAACTTGACGATAGTCAAATCGGATGAGCTGAAATCGGGGTGAAGAAAGGCATTGAAATGTTTTTTTTACTAAAATACAAGCTCTAGGTTTACCTGTATCTTTTTTGTGAAAAAGTTTGTAATCTTTATGATGTAGTCCCTTGATCTCAGTACCTCTGACCCAAGGTTCTTGAATGAGACTGATGTCTATGTTGAGGAAAACCAGCAGATTATCCAAGGCACTTCTCGAGGGCCTGAGATTAATCTGCACTACCTTTGGCATCATTACTCCTAACCGCACCCTCACCTGGTGCCGGATTCTGTTTAAGAGGATCTATGTCGATCGTGAATTTCAGCTTAGAAGCTGGATCCTCCTTTAGATCTTCTTCGTCCGCAGGAGCCGTGAAAAGTTTTAGTTTGGCATATCTTATGCCGAACCTCATCCTATAATCAGACTTCTCAAATTCCACTAGGCACTCCTCATTTAACATAAGCAGGAAGGACTTACTGTTTTTTTGAGGCTCCTCAACCTTTATAATCCTCCAGTTTTCCATTTGGATCTTCGGATTCTGCAGCTTAAGACATTGAAGAACCTTTCCATTGTCCACGCTGATATTTGGTAATCAAATGCGCGCCCTAGGCCTCTTTGGAATTTCCCCAGCCTGGATAAGCTTGAGCTTCAAGCCAACCCATTTATCGCTAGCCTTAGCGACGAATTTGCTGAGGAAATCCAGAGACACCTGATCTTTGCATTTGACAACCCTGCAACCTCTCAACACGTAGGCAAAGTCGAACGATATGAGAGGTCCCTCTGGGTGCTACAAAAAGTGTTCCAATACCATCCCGGATATGGTATGATTTTGTTGCTTTAGTGTGGTCTTAAGACTGATTTTATTTTATAATCTTTTAATTTTAACTTATTTTAAAATTTACAAAATTATTTAATGTTAGGATAAGTATTTCTTAACACATAACAACAACAATATTACTAATTGCCAAAATGCTTATCAATGTATATTAATACAGTTTGTTTAAACTTAATTAACCAAAAATAAGTTAACAGAAATGTTAAATTGCATTTCCTGTTGTTGTTTAATACATTCATAAAAGTTGAATGAATTTATGTAAACTTTGATTAATCAAGGTTAAACGATCATGTAAGTCCCGCGCACTCATATTTGTTAATTTTACTCTAAATTCTGAAATTTGAAATTCCTGGATTTTGATTTCTGCCATTCCGGGATTTCAATACCAACACTTTCATATTGTATATGAAAATTAAAAGGTAATTGCTCGTTTGCCAAAGTACCAAATGTATTTTCTATAAAGACACGAGCTTTTGAAATTTTGGTATTAAAACTTGATTTATCTTCCGATAACCTTTTCTCTAGATACGGTCTCATCAAATTTTTCCGTAAAGGAAACGCTATATCTCCCCCGAAGTAATATGGAAATCTTATATTTGAATTTGGTAATACATAGATCTCTGGCAAATCCAACGAATTTGTCATGAATTTTTCATCTAACGCAAATTCTCTAAAAACTCCAGAATCACTTCGATGTCCCGGTGCGCCTAGAATTTTATTTACCATTTAAACAAAAATTTTATTAAATTTGTAAAATGTTTACCAATTTTATAAAACGCAAATGAATACGATGAATCGCCAAACACCCAGTAAAATAATACTATATTTTTTATAATAATACTCAGAACCACTATTCTTACGGAAAACAATTCTAATATTTTTGCCATCAATAGCCCCAATACAATTCGGCAATTTGGGTTCCTTAAAGTTTGTACCTATTTGGTCACTATCATCTTTATTTAGAATCGGTAAATTTCTCGCAATTCCGAATATAGTACCTCGCATGTTTTATAAATAATTTCCCGAACGGTTGATACACCTATTACATCACATCATTTGTGATGACCCACGACATCATTTGTGGTCCGCAAATCTGCAACCATGCTCTAAATACCTAATAAGAAAATATTTATATTGAAGCATAATTAAAAAAAGAAAGTCATTATAAACTTACATTAAAGTTATGGCCAAACGTGTTTCCGGATCATTGGCTTACGCTGTGAATACAGAATCATGTCGAATATTTGTGGCGGCTGTCAGAATATTTTTAGCCATCAGTGTATTTAAATGGAACTGATGGCGAAAATACGGAGCGGTTTTGTCGTTGGCGCAAAAATAATATTTAATTTTACCGCCGCGAACTTTTTTGACATAGGAATAAAATCAATCAAAATCAATAGATATCAATCAAAATCAATAAAAGTTCAACAAATATTCGACATGATTCTGATTTCACCTTATAGGCTTTGGTAGAATTATCTTTCTATTGTGTCGTTATATATCCTATGCTGCATGGTGTCGTTGTGTCGTATAGTTTGACACCGGTGCCAAGATGACCGTTGACTGTAATTACCCACTACTGAACTGGCTTTCGTTGCTGCTGTTTATCGTGTCGTGAGTCGTCCGTGTGCTGGTCTATTTATAGACGAAATGATGAAGAACTGACGTACTGAAGTAGATAGTGTCCAGTGTTTCGATATTGGCATTTTTAATGTCAAATTTGGCATAATAGTTCTTGATTTTCCACTTTTTGCTTTTAAATTATGCCAGATGTATTTCTGGAATAATAGGGTCAGAAAAAGCATTTAAAACATTTCTAAAAAATCTGAAACATTTATATTCCTAAAAAGTTTAATAAAAAAGAAAAAACTTAACGTCAGAAATTTGTGTGAAAAGTATACGAGCTAATTTTGTTTCGGGGTAATTGTGCTTAGGTTTAGTATCAAATATTTCGCTTTATTTAAATATAAAAACTCAGCAGTTTCCTCGCCAGTCAATTGTATTAATTGAAAATATTCAGAAAAAGATAGGATCTTCTGAAAAATATGGAAATATGAATTTATTTTCCACTGTAAATGCAAAAGCATTTGCAAGATCTTTACATTTTAGATTCGAATTTTCACTAAAACTCTTTGATCTGCAAATTATAAAAAATTTATTTTTTTTTATTTTGTTAAATTATTTTATGTAAAGTAATAATATTGAATTTGTTTTTGTTAATTTGTTTTGAATTTTTTTGTAATATTTGGTGTATTATTTTATATTATAATTGAATAAAAAAAATATATGAAGCTTAATATGGTTTAATTCACTCATATGAACATATATGATATGATAAATATATGTAAAACATTCTTTTTCTTAACTACTACTTCTTAACTATGAATCTTTTCATAACTGGCATAAAATGTCATTGTGTTTTGATTAATCTAGCATAATTTATTCATGCAAATATAGCAACAGTGGTAGTCAGCGGGGCCGAAAAATTGCAATTGCAGTATTTTTGCTGCAATCAAGTACTGCATACTGCAATCATTAGTTCGATACTGCAATTGCCAATCATTACTAAACATTAAATAAAAAAATTTTTCAATACAAAACAACAAATAAAAAAAAATACTAAAATACAATTTATGACATTTTCATATAAATCGACAAAAACCCTACAACCTGGCAACATTATAGTAACTTTGGTATAACAACAAAACGACATACATATATTTTAACTTTAATTTAAAATAAAAAATTTTTATTTCACAATGATTTTTCGACTTCTTTGTGCTAGGCCTGCTCTAATTGATTAGAGTCGCCTTAACTTTGTACATATTATATTTTGATTTTATTTAAATGTCAATATCCAATGCACAAATAAAAATATTTCATATATACATTTACATTACTACAACTACAACGTCGATACTGCACGTCAAAGTAAAAAAATTTAAACCGAAAGCTGACAGTAACTGAAAAGTTAAAAATCAAATTTGATTTGGCTTTCAAAGTTTCGATATTTTTATATTTTAATTTGTTTGAGGTAGGTAAATTGTTATAGGTATATTGCTTTTTAAAAAAAGTTTAAAATAATTTAGACGAAAAAGTAAATAATATGATGGGCAAAATAAACAATAAAAATAAAATAAATTAGAAGTATTTTAACTTTCAGATATTTAAAACGTTTAAATACAGATAAAAGCAAAATAAATCCAAAACTTTCAACAGCTTCTTTAATTTTTAAGTTAGAAATTCTTATTTTTTTTTAAATTTAATTTAAATAGTATAATATTTATATTTTAAATACTAAAATATAATTATATACTGTAAAACTGAAAAGGTATGAATTTGTAGTGTTATTTCTTATTTCTATTTAAAAGTTCAAAATAGTACTGCAAAATACTGCATTTTGTATCAGTTTATACTGCAGTCTTCATCTGTAAAACGGCAGCACTGGGAAGTGACTAGTGTCTCTCTGGTCTGTTAGCTCGTTTCGTTGAGCCTCGTTCATCGCTGAAACTGGTAAGTAGAATTTAGAAATTGGTAGAATTGGAATTCGATTACAAATTGTTTATGCTTGTCGTCGCTGTGCGCGATTGTTGGAATTTTTTTTTTTAAATAGTCGAAAAATTAAAACATTCAATTGAAGTTATCACTTGTTTATTTTAATCAAGATTTTTTAAATTGCATATGAGATTTCAGTAAAAATAAAATATTTTGAAAAAATTATTGTGGAATTAATTTACCTAATAAATTGGTGGAACTGGTTAAAATAGCAAAATAAAATGATAGGGGGATTATTTGTGTATAACCATAAAGGTGAGGTTCTTATATCTAGAGTATATAGAGATGACATTGGTCGAAATGCTGTTGATGCCTTTCGTGTGAATGTTATACACGCTAGGCAGCAAGTACGTTCACCAGTAACAAACATAGCTCGTACAAGTTTTTTTCACATAAAGGTAAAATGGAATGTGAATACACGTATATATATGTATATATAGATTTTCCAATCGAAAATTTTAATTTTTTTTTAAGAGAGCTAATATATGGTTAGCTGCAGTAACTAAACAAAATGTGAATGCCGCAATGGTTTTTGAGTTTTTACTAAAAATTATAGAAGTAATGCAATCATATTTTGGCAAAATTTCTGAGGAAAATATAAAAAATAATTTTGTTTTAATATACGAGCTACTTGACGGTAACATAGAATTTAAATTAAAATGCAAAGTTTTTATGCTCCAATTTTTAGAGATTCTTGATTTTGGATATCCACAAAATACTGATACAGGAGTTCTTAAAACATTTATTACACAACAAGGAATCAAATCAGCTACAAGAGAAGAGCAAATGCAAATAACTTCTCAGGTTTGTTTAAATATTTTTTAAGAATAAATTAATATTAGTAGAAAACAAATAATTTTAACATTAATTCTAAAAATTAGATAAAACAAAAAACAAAATGAAATAAGAGGTGATAATTTACATTTATTCTGTTAAAAACTCGATTTATTTTATTTAAATGAAAGGCGATCTTCAGTGTTCATAGTACTGCCGTCGTAATAAAAGGTTTATGTATTTATTTTTAATATTTAGAAAATAGCGCTTTACATTAAAAAGAACGATTTTATAAAAAGTATTTATAGAATAATTACAACTTTCAAGCTAAAGCAGTTAAAAATATTTCTAACCCCCAAATTTTTATAAAATAGTATTACTAATATTAAGTCACAATTAGTAAAGTACGACGGCAAAATTCGTGATAATTACAGTACATCCTATTGCCGACAAATTGTATATGCGTAAACTAAATATTTCATTTAACTTTTAAAATAATATCTAGGTCACGGGTCAAATAGGATGGCGCAGAGAAGGAATTAAATATCGTCGTAATGAACTTTTTCTTGATGTACTGGAATATGTTAATCTACTAATGAGCCCTCAAGGTCAAGTTTTATCAGCTCACGTTGCTGGCAAAATTGTTATGAAGTCGTATTTATCTGGTAACCATAATGAAAAAATTTAATTGTTTTCTATTAAAAAAACTTTTAGGTATGCCTGAATGCAAATTTGGAATCAACGACAAAATTGTTATGGAATCTAAAGGACGTGGACTTTCTGGTGTTGGATCAGATGCTGATACTATTTCCAGATCTGGAAAACCTGTTGTTGTTATAGATGATTGCCAATTTCACCAGTGTGTTAAGTTATCAAAATTTGAGACAGAACATTCTATTAGTTTTATACCCCCTGATGGAGAATTTGAATTAATGAGATACCGTACCACAAAGGATATTTCTTTACCATTTCGTGTTATACCATTGGTGCGCGAAGTCGGTCGGACCAAAATGGAAGTTAAATGCGTTTTGAAGTCAAATTTTAAACCATCTTTACTTGGACAAAAAATAGAAGTAAAAATACCAACGCCATTAAACACTTCCGGGGTTCAATTGATTTGCTTAAAAGGAAAGGCAAAATATAAAGCTTCTGAAAATGCTATTGTTTGGAAGTAGGAAGTATTAAATATATCAAAGTTAATTTATCTGTAATTTTTTCCATTTTAGAATCAAACGCATGGCAGGCATGAAAGAAACACAACTCTCTGCAGAAATAGAGCTTCTCGAAACTGACACTAAAAAAAAATGGACAAGGCCTCCTATATCTATGAATTTCGAAGTTCCATTTGCCCCTTCAGGATTTAAAGTAAATTGTTATTGATAATTAATTTGTTTTTTAGTAAATTACTATTTTAATCTCATATATACAAACAAAACAAAAACAAACAAAATTTTTAGGTTCAAAATTATTTTTAACGTATTAAATGATTTTTCTTTTATATGCGATTAAATCGTTTAAAGTTTTCATATCATTGGGTAAAACATTAAACACTTTTAAACCATTGGATACTATCTTTTTCTTCGCATTTTCAGTTCTTAAGAAATTTAATCGAAAATTAAAAATGTTTCTCAGCCTGTAATGATGAAATCTTCAACATAGACAGGCCTATTGCATAAATATCCCGGCAACGTATTATTCTTCATTTTAAAAACAAATAAAATTTTATTTTTTTTTTTTTATTGAAAAATTCATAAAAATTTACAATATAACTTACGTAAATACTATTATTACACTTGATCCAAATCCAATAACATATTTTTTTTTTAAATACCTGTTTTAACACAAAAAAAAAAACAAAAAAAGATAAGAAGTTATGATAATATCAAAATAAAAGCTAGACTAGTTTGTCTTTTTTAAATAATAAAACAAAAAAAAAACAAAAATTACAAAATTTAAAGTTTATACCTAATATGCATGAAAAGAAATGTGGTTTAGTTGGTTCTCTGAAAATTAGGTTTAAATAAAATAAAATTTGTTAGTTTATATTAGTAGAAAAACTGAAAATTAAAAATTTCGAAAAAAATTAATTAATTATTAATTAGTATAAGTACACGATAAAGAAAATAACAAAAAAAACCGTACCGGTTCATGTAGACTGTAAAGTACTGTAAGGTGAATTATACACCAATGATAAACAACTGAACAAAACAATACTGAATATTATAATTATATATAAGTAATTATACACAGCTATAGTATAGAAATAGAATAAATTTAAAATACATTGATTTTACACGCATTAAGTATAATCAAAAAACATACATGTTGACCAAAATAAACAAACATTTTTTAGTATGTGTTTTATTTTATTACGAAAAAAAGCAAAAATAATAAAAACTATTTTTTTTTTGTAATTATTATAAAATACATGTATGAAAAAATGTGTATTCTGATCCTGATAGTAGATTAGATTTAGAAGAGTCACTACAACTCCATAATAAATAAAGCTAACTCAACTCTTGGATTTATTATGCTTTGGTCAAAATAGTTTTCTGATCCCTATATTACTAAGCAACTTTTTACTACTTATGTAAGATCTATACTTGAATAAACGACCAAGTAAGATTTCCATATCGTGATATAGATATTTCACGTATTGAATCGGTCCAAAAAAGAAAGATTTCTTCGTTTCTTTGCTTTTTTTCTTGTTTCTTATTACCATTAACATTATTACTAACATTAATTAGTAGTTACTAACAGTGGTAATGACCAATTAAATATCTCAGTATCATCATTTACTAACACACTATACTAATATACTAACATACTAATCCTTGTAAATTATGAGTTTTTTAGTTAATTTGTGATAGTTCACTAAATGAACAACATAACTGATGCTTGGTTTAAGCAAATGTCTGATACAAAAAAAAAAAAACATTTTTTAATTTTTAGCAAAAATATTCTTTCAAACAAAAAAGAAAAAATAAAAACAAATAGATCTCTGTTACAATTTACATCAAACTTAAGCAATATTATAACAAAATTTTGTTGGCCTTCAAATATCATATGTGGCCCAAAAATATGCATGTGTTGTGTAGAGTTATTCTTTTTGAGATGACATCTATAAAATTACATTTTAAAATTATAAGAACAATATTTTGCTTGTGATGCATAGATAGATATGTATCCCTGACTTCAGTTGATATACTGACTTCAGTAGATAATTGTAGATATACTGTAGTACTACAAAGTATAGCGTTCAAAAAGTTTATATGCACAGATATCTACAAAGTTTTGCATTCAATATTGTTTGTTATATGCAGATAATGTGTATAAAGTGGGTATTTTATGTATACAAAAATTTGTAGCTGCTTTAGTATACATTTCAAATCATTTTGTTTGTTATCTGTTTTTGGTGGAGTTATTATGAATTTGGCTGTTTTTAAAAAAAAAACAGTAAAATAGTTTTTGACAATTTTAAGCAAATGTTTACACTTCAAAAACTATATGCTATGTAAATAAATACATTGTATATTTGTGGTTTATATCTACATTGTAGTAAAACTAGTAATACTGTAGTAATACGGCAAATATATGTAACTCTGAAGTCAGCCTATATAAATGCATGTATGTTAAAATCTATTTTTAGAGAAAAAAAATATCAGTTCGAAGAAAATGAATTATGAACAGAATGAATGAATGAAAAAATAATTTTTTTTGTTTTGTTTTTCTTATGATTATCACCGCCCGTAACTATCATAGTTTGAAATAAAAAATATATTTCCAATGCGACTTCTTTATGTGTGTGAACATAATGTATAAAGATGATAAATGCTCAAAATATAAAAATATGGTGAAAAATGGCAAGCTACATTGGTATTTTGAAGAGACGTATGGGAAATAGCATCATTCAGCATGTGTGAATATAAAACCGGAAAAACAAAAAAAGATGGATGACGCGAAGACATTTTTTACTTGGTTGTGCCCTGAATGTAAAAAAATGTTATTAAACATACCTCATAACTTAATTAATATCAACTTAAGGAAAATAGCAGAAAAAGTAGATAGCTTCTTTTCGAAAATGGATAAACATACCCGTACATAGCAGTACAAAGGTAGAAAAAACAAAATACTCCTAGTATCTACATCAAGACCAACAATTTTAAAGAAGATGCTCAAGTTTCCTTCGATAAAGTCAAAAGTAATATAAACCCATCGAAATTAAAAATTGGTATCCAAGGTATTTCCACAACTGAAAATGGTGGAGTACTAATAAAAATTGACAAGGAGGAACATAATGCTAAACTCAAATCTGAATTATCAAATAAGCTGGGATCTGAGTACATCATTTCTGATACAACAATGCTTAAACTGAAAATTAGAACTTCACAAGTGAAGGAAGATTACAAGAAGGATGACCAACATAAGGGAGCCTTAATAGCGCAAAATACGAATATTAATGAACAGGATCTGTTTAAAATCATTAAAAAAAGAGTCTGGGAAAATGACTTCAGTTATATTATTGAATGTTAGCCGGCAAGTTTTGAAAAGGTGGTTAACAAGCATATTAATATAGGCTGGAGAACACACTCCGTGGTCGAGCACCTTTATGCACCTAAGTGTGTAAATTGCCAGGATTTTGGGCACTACAACGAGTTTAATGCAACAAGGAGTTAAGTTGCTGTAAATGCAGTGTTAAACATGAAACACCGAGATGCAAAAGTGAATCGCTTCATTGCAGTAATTGTAATTCGAGTATATAAAACGGAAATAGTCACGGAGCTATTAACAAATCTTGTCCAGTATATTTGAAGCAAATAGAAATAGTTAGATCTAAAATTCTGTACAACCAGATCTAATTTATTTTTTGGGAACATTTTAATATATTATCATGGCCAAATCTGAGTCAAATTTAAGGATTGCTTTTTAAGAAATTAATTAACCTAAGAACCATTAGAAATAAAATGAACCAGCTAGCAATATTTTTCGAAATAAATAAGAATATCTCCATATTAGTCGGCAACGAAACTTGGCTATACAAGAATCAAGAAAAATATATGATTGATGGCTTTCAAGCAACGTTTAATAGTCGGAATGAAAATGTGGGTGGAGGTACAGTTATATACATTAAGAATGGGCTGCACAATGAGCTATTAGAAAGAAATTATACATACAATGCCAGTGTTAATCCAGATAACGAATTTGTCGCCGAAGTTGATAATCGCACCTACAGAACTGTTAACGATTGTGTCATTGATTTCACTATGTACCTCGAACAATGTGTCTAAAAGTATAAGAATCCTCTAAAGGTTCTTTCAAATTGAGTTTTCAAAAGTAGGCGGCTGTGTAACACACTTCAAACATTGAACGCACCCATATTATATGTCATTTTCACAGTTGAAGGTTTGTCATTTATAAAAATGGAGTCGTATACATTACAACAACGTGTTCAAATTATTGAATTATTTTATGAAAATGGTCGTTCTGTATGAAATGTATTTCGCAAATTACGCGATGTTTATGGTCGACATAATCGTCCAACTGAGCAACAAATTAATAATATTGTGCGGAAATTTCAAGATACTGGTGCAGTACAAGACAGACAAAGACAGTATGCTCGCGCTGGTCTTTCGCAATAAAATATTGGTGCTCTTAGTGCTAGTGTTACAGCTGACCCCATGTCAATTTTCTGACGCTCACAACAATTTTGACTTTCTGAGTCAACTGTATGGCGTATTATGCACAAAGATTTAGCGTCGAAGGCCTACAAAGTTCAATTGACACAAGAATTGTTGCTACAAGATCATTCCATGCGTAGGGGCTTTGCCATGGATACTGGAACAAAACAACGATTTTTCAAAAAAAATCATCTTTTCGGACGAAGAACATTTGAGATCGGTGGCTAAGTTAATAAACAAAACTGCCGTATTTGGGAAGAGGAAAACACTCGCGTGATCCAAGAGAAGCCAACGCATCCACAAAGACTGTTTGGTGTTCATTGTGGTGTGATTGGTCTGTATTTTTTCGAAAATGATGGTAGAAAAGCCATAACCGTTAACGATACCAGATATCGCGATATGATCACAACTTTTTTATGGCCAAAACTGTAAAATATTGACACCGAGGATATGTAGTTTCAACAAGATCTGATTACGTGTCATACAGGCAGAGAAACACCAAGCATAATGGTGTTTACCAAGTTTCTAGATCGTTTTATTTCCAGATTCGGTGACGTGAATGGGCCTTCAAGATCGTACGATTTGGCATCGTTAGACTTCTTTCTCTCGGGCTATGTGAAAGGAAAGGTCTACAAGGATAATCTTCGAAACGTTGAAGTATTGAAAGCAAAAATTATTCGAGTTATTGGTGAGATAGAGCCGCAACTATGCCACAATGTGACCGAAAATTTTGATAAATGAATCGGGTACTTTAGAGACGCAAGATGTGGTCACATGGGAGATATCATGTTTAGAGTATAAATGGCAAACATTGTACTTAAAAAAAATAAAAACTTTTCCAGATTCAATTCAAATTCTATGTCTTTTAATTATTTACTTTTGAAAACTCCCATACGGTGCTACAAGAATAGCGTAAGTAGCTCTGCAGCATGGTTTATGAATGACGTTAATATACAATATGCGACGAAAGTGTCGGGTAATTCAGCCAGTATTATTGACCATGTAATCACCAATATAAGTCCTACAAAGCAAACGGTAAGTATGGAACTTCAAGGTAAACCGGCGTTCTATCATAAAATAATAATAGTCGCGATTAACAGGATCAAAAATAACCTACTGCCAATATGTATCACATCGATTAAAAGCATTGATTACAAAAAAATTAAAGAACAAGTAAGCACGACCATTAGCAAAGAAACGAATATCGAGGTAGAAAAGTTAATAAAAATTATTTAGGATGCCAAATTAAGAGCTACTCGTATTAAAAAAATAAAAACTAGGTGTAATACTTTGATCAACACTGAAATTCTTGATGCTATAAAACAGAGATAAATGGTACAAAAAAGCAATATCTAGACCAATCGATACAAATGCGAGCATGATGCACAAAAGGATAAAAACTAAAACAACATCAATGGTTAGAACAGCTAAACAAAATTTCTTTAATTTAGTAAAGCAGACAACAATTCACGGAAAATATAGGACGTTCTTAACAGTCAGGTGTTGGGGAAAACAAAAGAGTACAATAAGTTCTGTAGTGGTTGACTCAGTCGAATATAGATCGATAAACAACGTTACTAATCACAATATACTCTTTCAATTTCCGGCCACCACTCAAGAAGTCAACGACATTATTGCTGGGCTAAAAACATACTCGGCTCCAGGGTAGGATGGTATAACTACCAATGATGTAACTTACCTGAATGAATTTTCACTGAATTCACTCACGAACGAGATTAATAATATGCTGTTATAGGAGTATTTCCAGATTGCCTCAAACATACCATTATATTTCCAGCCAAAAGATTAGTGCAAGAAAACGATGTCTAATTTTCGGTCTATATCGGTGCTAAGTACAGTGGCAAAAATTTTCGAATAAATTATCAATAGCAGAATTGTTGCATTTATCAATAGCACTTGAGGATTTGACCAAGTACAATTTGAGTTCCAAAACTCGTCAAACACTGACGCGGTGCTAGCGGAGTTGGTCAACTATATAAATGATAGCTTAGATAAAAACTATTATATGGCAACTGTGCTTGTAGATATGAGAAAAGCTTTTGACACTGTCAATTATAATATTTTGCTGGGCTGAGAATGGGCTGATGGAAATAGGCTAACTATCAATGAGCAAAAGACAAAACTTCTCATTTTTTCAAAAATAAGCCGTTCATTAAACCAAAAATTAAACTAAACAACGTCACTCAAAATTAAGTTAAACAACGTCACGTCACAGGTATCTTCTGCCAAACATCTTGCGATAATAGTGTATCAGGACTTGCAATGGACAAAACTTATTGATCAATTACATTCAAAAATTATATAATATAATAAATAATAGCGCTATAACATAATAAATTGATCTGGTTGTGCTGATTACTTAATTGATAAATCGCAGCGTATTTTAACAAAAGCAGCTAAAAGCTTCTTCAGGTATGACCGGGATTATAATGTAGCTCAAATGTTTGATGAAATCAACATCATGCAAATTGAAGAAATTATAATACTCGAGAAGCTTATGTTCATCGACAAAATTAAAAACAACAAAACAAAAAATAACATAAGCCTAATTACTAGGGCAGCTATATCCAATCGCGCCACAAAGAACAGCACTCAACTTAACATCCCTATGAGCAAAACGTAGAAACATAAGAAGATTCCTGCTAATTTATTCCTGCTAATCTAATTCCTGCCGCTCTTAAAATTTTTAATACGTTGCCGCAAAGTTTCAAAACGTGTTCAAGCTGTACTTCATTCAGGAAACAAGCTATAAAATATATAAAATCGCACAAATCTACGCTTGGTCATCTATAACAATTTTAAAAACTTAACAAAAAATTAAGATCAATTAATAAACAAATGTAGTATCCTGAAAGAATTCGCACAAGTTGTAGTATTCAGCGACTGAAACACATCTAAAAAGAAGAAAAAAGAAATATGTAAGGAAGAAAGACAATCATTGATAACTAAACCTCAATACCTGAGGACAACTGTGAAGGAGGTGACTAATTATTGTTGGTTCACATTTTGTCGTTTGTTTATATCTTCCAATAATATGTATTAGTTATTAATAAATAAATTAAATTAATGAAAAATCATAGTGGACAAGATAGCGTTTATTGGAAAATTTTGAGCAGTTTGTTTGATTTTAAATTTTGAATTGTTCCGATTACGTGTATTGTAGTTATGAGTCTCAGAAACTTTGGATAAGATTAAGCCAGATTTAATTATTTTATGAATTAGTTTATAACATAACACACACATCTCAAAAATCTTAAGTATATTCAATGGAAGAATCTTTACATTATAAAAAGTTGACTTGAACGAGTCATCATAGGTAGATTGTTTACAAATTTTACTACTTTCTTTTGCAAAACCTAAAGTTCACGCAGTCTATATGCTGATGCAGACGGCCAAATCGATTTTAAATAGACCAATCTTGAGTGAATATGTGCAAAGTATATATGTAATGGATAGTAATTGCTTTGATGAATTTTTTCGTATCCTATTTAGCGCTGCAACATAAGGTATAATTTCGTTTTTTAAGTAATTAATATGATCTTCCCATTTCAAAGTTTTATCTATATGGGGTCCAAGATATTTAATTCTATAATTTCATTATTTAAAATTAGTTGGTATGTATCAGGAATATTTTTTTTTAAATATACATTTTGTTTTAGACTTATTAATTTTAAGTTTACAAGAGTCAAAATATTTATCAAGTGAAATTAAGTCGAATTCCATATTACTAAACATACTTTCCATCGATACTTCACTAAAATCTAATAGAGCATCATTCCCATACATAGTTAAGGTACTATTTAGGGGAACATTAAAACATCATTGATGTAGATGACGAACAATAGTGCTCCAAGAATTGACCCCTACCGGACACCTTTATGTACTAGGCGATGAGTGCTTTTATACGACCCTATTTGAACATATTGAATTCTATTAGATAAATAACTGCTAATTAGCTTTATGTACGTGTACGGGAATACCTCGAAATCCCGAAAATTTTAAAAATCCCGGAAATATTTTTTTTGCTAATAAACAAATCCCGGAAATGAAACAAAAGTTTATTAAAACAAAAAATTTATTAATTGAAAGATAAGTAAAACAAATAAAAAATAGCTTAAATTCATGTTAGAATGCCTTAAAAAATATTTATATACTAAATTATAAAATAGAGAGTAATCATCATTAACGTATTACATCGAATTACGGTGATAAATTTATTGCAATTTCTTTTAAAAAGTCAATTTCGTTGGAACTTCCAATATTTCGGAAAACTCGCTGAAGTCTTTCGTATTTTTGTACTTGTTTCTCGGTTTGTTTTTTAATTATTTGCCCGGATTTTAATTTTTCAATGGTACTTCATGATATCGTTAATTCTTTTTTTAAATTGTCTATAATTTTATATACACCTGCATGCTTTTTATTTACTACTACTTTTAAACGTCAATGCCACGCTTCCACTGAATTTTGGATTCGGGGAAAATTTTCATTCATATCCATTATAAACTGACCAAAACTGTGGTGAATATTTAGCTGTGTTTTTGGATATATAATTTTTATTTAAACATTTGGCAATTTTTTGTCTAATCTCTATCTCTAAATTTGTGTTTAAAATTTAGAAATAATTTGCAATTTTTTTGGGCTGGGCAAAAGGTCAAACTTTTGATCATTCTTATTTCAACGGTACAATTTCAAAAGTTCAATTCATTAGCCAGCAATTGGTTTCGGACAAAAGTTTTAAGCTTGTTCTTGTTCCAAGTATTATATTTAATTCACCATTAAAATATGTCTCTTTTAAAACAAATAGTTCAGTTCCAAAAATTTCATTTCATTACATATTTTTATTTCCTGTATCGTATGGGGTTCTTTTATTGTATTTTTCCGAACTCTATATATTCTGTCTTTTTGAGCAGATTTATTTGGTAAATATACTCTATATTCAGATCTAGTTTCAAATGTTGTATTCCTAATTAATTGAGAATTATTAGAGCTTTTGTCTATTATTTTGTCATAAGGTAATGGAGTATGGGAATGTTGATTTGTAGTTTTCATTATTATGTGAGTGTTATTTTCTGTTTTCTCAGTTACTACTTTATTTTTACAAAAATGGCTCTTTCTTTTTGAGCAACACCAATTATAAGTACTAATTGTTTTTTTTTTCTAAGTGATAAATAAAACCGTCAACTACCAATTTTTCTTTGCCTTTATTAGATTTTATAATTTCGATATTCATTGTAAATTTTGATCTGAACCTACATATGTTAATATAGTATGTATGTATTTAATTTATTAATGCCAAAAAATATTTAAAAATAATTACTTACAAATTTGTAATTTTATGTACTCTTAATTTTATTTAGATCACTACTGCTAACGCATTTTTCTTATACATAATCTAAATGCATTTTTTTATACATAGGTACATACTTAATTATAATTTCGGGGAAAACCTATTTTTATTTTTAGCAAACAATAAAAATGTGGTTGCCGCATTTAATTGCTACAATACAATTAAGTTATTTTATTTGCTTTAAGACGATTTGCTTTTTTGCTTAAATATGTATATTATGTATGTTTTAAGTTATTTGTTGTTCAAATATTTTGTAAATAAATTTAACAGACTGGAACTTTGGAGTTGGTTACAAAATCAAGATTGTTCGCTTTTTCTAAAATATAAATGCATATGATTTAAGAAAAATTTTAGAGCTTCAATTATTTGAGGATAATTTTTTCTTTGTTGTTTTAAGGTTCAGAAATTCAAAACTATTATTCTTCAAACATTTTTATTAGGTATTATGTATTTTAAGTATTCCCGGAGTAGTAAGTAAAAGTAAGAAATAAGAGTGGCAGCCACCGTGACCGGGATTTCATTCCGGGATTTCGACCCCAACCCAAATTAAATTTAAAAGCAAAATGTCATGATCGACACAGTCGAAAGCTTTTTTAATGTCTAAGAAAACACAAGCTACATATTTTTGATTATCTATACCTTTTGAAATGTTATAGTCGGTATATGAAATGTCTTAGTTTACATGCAGCGGTCGTATTTGAATGTTTTACAAAACCAATTTGTTTTTCTACTAGAATTGGGCTTTTATACAGAAATTTCTGCAGCCGGTTTCTGATAATGATTTCAAATATTTTTGAAAAAGATGGTAAAACCGAAATTGGGCGATAATTAGAGCAAATATCCATTTTTTCACTTTCAAATATTGGAGTTACTACAGTATTAATAAGTCGGTTGCATCGACTTACTGGTACATTTACTTATTTATATATCGAGTCAGTGTAGAAATTGGAACAGGTTTAAAAAGAATTGGTCTTCCTCAAATATATAATCCAAACTACTTTCGTCATTCTGTGTCTATATTTTGATACCTAGTATTGTTATTTATAGAAAAATAATCATTAAAACAATTTATGATTTTAATAGGGTCTTGTATTATGATCCCATTAAGATTGCTATTTTTCGGTAAACTATTGTTGTAATTTATAGTTCTATTATACAGCCAACTTTAATCTTTGGTTAATACTAAGCCACTGTAATGTACTTAGCCACTGTAATTAAGTTTATTGATGTGTATGTACTGCATCTAAGAATTATCCAAATTTCTTTATTTTACAATTTCTGCAGTCTTTGGATTTGTTCATTTGATGAGAATGAAAGAATAGTAGCACAATACTGAAAATGTAGTTTAAATAGAGAATTGTAAATTTTAACGCAACTATCAATAGACACTTGCTCACGAATGCTTGATGAAAAATAAATATTTTAGAAAATTTCTTACATATTTAATCAAGATGACTCTTAAAATTCACTTTGTTGTATAATCTTGGCCTAGGTCCCTAACTGCCTGACTTCCTCAAGTGGTACACTATCAATTTTTTCTGCATCTGTTAAAACCCCATTAATCACCATTACGTTTGATTTTTTAACATTCAACGTAAGCTTGTTTTCATAAACCTTTTGTTTCCTTGCCACTTCAATAAGAAGTATAGCGCATCCACTATATCATTCATTATTTCATATTTGACTAAGTTTCAGTTTCTTGAATCATTAATTTTACTAAGCCGTTGATTACTCGGTTGCAGCTATTGTACAAGACTATGAGACCTTTTTATTTCTACGCCATCAATTATCTTATATTTAACTTCTTCATACAGTCATCAACCGAATCACCAATTATATTTACTAACGCATCATCAGCGAACAACAGTAATTTATCCGGATGCAAACATTTGATTGGTTGAAAATATATCGTATTCATGACATGTTCTCCGTTTTACTTATTTTAGATGCAAAATTTTTTGCATCCTCTATAAGAAGCATACAAGATGCAAATTTGTTTTAACGTCAAATACAGACGTAAAAGCAAACACCAAAAAATTTAAACGTTAAATATTTTGAAATATTTTGATGATGAACATAATAAAAAGAGAAAAAATTACAATAGTTGCTATTGATTAGCAGTTAATATTTAATTTAAATAAATATAAATTAATAAATTATATTTAATTTATATTAAATTAAATTTTTTCTTACATAAAATAACAATTGGAGACATTGCATCAAAATGGATGCAGCTCCATTTTTTAAAAATTGTGTGAAATTTAAAAAAAAACTAGTTATAAAAGGTGCAGTAGTACTACGAGGAAAATGCAAATCACAAATTGAAAGGCTATATATATATGTACACATTATCTATGCAGTCTTGTGTTTATAGCTTTTTAAATACGTTTTTTGTGGCAATTTGAAAATTGGAGCTGCACCCTTTTTGCACCAACATTTGAATAAATCAATTCCTTTTGCAATATATTAACGAAAAAGATATAAATTGATTTAACATCTGATAATATTTATTTAACAAATTAAATAAAATATAACATATAACGTTTAAATAACAAACGTAACGTTTAAATAACAAATTAAATAAAATATATTCATTTACAAACATTTATGCAAAATAAAAATTAACTAAAATATTATTCATTTAAAACTTATAAGGACATTATTGATGAACGTTAGAAACTTACTTACTAAAAATAAATATAAAACCAAAAATTAATAATATTTTTATAATATTAATAAAACAAAAAAAGATTATTCATCAGATTGATTATCGTCATGAGTAGCTGAGACCTCGTATGAATTATCTGCCCCAGTCAGCTCGCTTTTAAGCGCTTGTTAAAATTCCCTTTTATTCGGAGGAACATAGTTATTGGCTAGTTGCATAAGAACCTTATATTTTACCTTCAAAAAGTGGTAAATTAGTCGATATATTAACAGCAATGGCGGTAAGATTATCTTTGTTGTATTCAAATATACGATATTGAGATATCTTGAATCTTTTTATATCTCCCTATATAAACACCTTATGGAAATGAATTTCGTAATGATCTCTAAAGTTAAAAATCATATTTGATTAATCATGAAAGTTCTAAAATTTTTAGATACTTGTTGAATGTATTCAGAATATTCTTCAGGAGTAAAAACGTAATATATATTTTTAAAAATTTTTCTTCCATGCGATCGCTGCTTTTTACACCAAAGCAGCGATCGCATGGAAAAAAACTATGCCCTGGTTTATGGAATCTATGTATTATCTTTTGGCTGGTAGTGTTTCTCACAAGAATATACAAAAACTGCACCATAGTAGAGTTTTTATTTTGCGCTGTTGCGTTGTCTGAGAATAAGTACAGTTTCTTTACTGATTTCGGCAGCACATTATTAATATAATGATATAAGAATGAAACAACCTCATTTGGTGACTTTCGTGCTGTAGTTTCATCATATATATAAAAATGGGCTTTGCCAGTTTTGTATGTCGAGAGTTGTTTTTTGTAAAATGCTTCCCCACATGGTATTTTTGGCAAAGAAAGATTTTATTGATAGTCGAAGGTTAGAACTTCAACTTCATCATTGTCTTTGTAAGTAATAGTATTCTCTCTCAGTGAAAAAAGACGCTGCTTTATTTTGGTTAATAGTAATCTGTACTTCTAGTTCTTTCTTTTCGTCTTTATCAATAGTGGGGTCTTTTAACTTATTATTTAAAATGTAGCACTGTTTACATGTGTCTGAACGAGGAGATTCAAATCGGTAATTGAAATTTTGCTTAAAATACCTAAAATAAAAATCGCGTGAGACTTTAGGCTTATACTCAGGATTACTAACACTTTAAGGCTTGTTCTGTTGTAAATAAAGTTCGTGCATTCTCTTTAAATTTAAATCAGCAGATAAATAAAATCGTAGGCTTCTATTTCTGCTGTAATGTGATTCACGACGTGGACAGCTTCGAATATGTAAATCTACTTTTTCTATTATGTCATTTGAAGGCAAAGCAGCAATATTATCTTCACGTACTGTTTTCGATATATTATCAACACATTTTTGCAATATTCCATGTATAGATGCGAGACCAATCTACAAACTCTTGTTTTGCTATCTATTTTAACGTTATATTGGTGAAAAACAGTGCGACTTTTTCCAATATAAAAAGTTTTGTTTTCCGTGATCTTTTGACATTTTCAGTTCTAATCAACCTCCTAAGTAGATATTATGCATGTTCGCGTCTCCAATTTTATTAAATTTGTCCAATATAATTTTTTATAGTTTTCATTTACTTTTTGAAAACATTTAAACTTGCAAAAGAGCCATTGCTGAAATCACAAATATTTGAATCTGTTTCACTCATTTTTGCAAAAAACTAAAAACACAAAATGTGCAGAAACCACAATATATTTTTTATTCCTTAATTAGAGTTCCTAAACCTAATCTAAACCTTAAGTTAGATCAATCAGTTTCTAAATCGTTAAGTTCACTAAGCCGTTGATGACTCGGTTCTAGCTTAAGAAAACAATATAGTACAAAGAATATTATGTACGCCCGCCATATAAACAAGATCGATCTTCGGCAATTAAACGGAATATTTTGATTATTAAAGTATATTATATTCAAAGAATATTTACATTCATATAAAAAATATATACTGATATACATAAAAAATATGCATATTCATTGCTGCAAAATGGATGCAAATGGAAAATGTTTAATATCAAATCAAAACTAATAAACCCGCCACATAATTATTAGATATAGAAGTTTGTTTTGTTTGTTTGTTTTTCAATTTTCAATTATTAGATATAGAAGTTTGTTTTTGTTTTTTCATTCATAACTTCAATACAAGCGGATGACGTACTTGAGGTTGAAAAAAACCCAAATTGATTTGCGTGAATCTAATTAAACTTTAGACAATGGTCCCATATTTGGTTAAAAAAAATTCTTTCTAGAAGTTTTGACAACAGACAGACAGTCATATCCAGCAGAAATATCATTTCTTGCGTTCTTATACTCTACACCTAAAGTATAATGTATATTAACTTTGGTATGGAGTTTATAACCACCAAAAGGAAGCGAGTTAGATATGGACATGTATATATATTCTGAATCAGGATCACCTCCTGAGTCGATTTAACGATTTTGGTTACATAATAGGTCGATAAAGCTATATTGATTATATATGTAGGTTACTAATTACGAAAGTAATGCGAAGTTGGAATCTGGAGAAAATCGGTCCATGGGTTCGGATTCTGGAAGCTTCCGAATGATTCCGGAGCAAACGAGATTATCTTCAAAACCAGCAAAGATAGAACCTATAAATTTGGTACAATGATGTTCCTTCACGTTTGATTTATGTCTCTGAAATTTGAGAGGATTTTGTTCATAGGTTCGAATTTTGCAAACTTCCGAACGAGCCCCAGAGCAAACGTGATTATCTACAAAACCAACAAAGATAGAACCTATGAATTTGGTACAATGGTGTTTTTTCATGTTTTATTTATGTTTCTGAAATTTAAGAGGATTTTGCCCATGAGTTCGCATTTTGGAAGCTTCCAAACGAGCCCCAGAGCAAACGAGTATATCTCCATAACCAACAAAGATAGAATCTTTATTTTTAGTACAAGGGTGTTCTGTTATGTTTCTTTTTATGTAAAATTGGAAACTGGCATTTGAGAGGATTTAGACTATGGGTTCGTATTTTGGAAACTTCCGAACGAGCACAAGAGCAAACCAGCATATCTCCAAAACCAAGAAAATTATAACCGTTAAATTTAGTACAATGGTGTTCTGGCATGTTTTATTTATTTCCCTGAAATTTGAGAGGATTTCGACCATGGGTTCGGTTCTAGAGGCTTCCGAACGAGCCGTAGAGCGAACGAGCATATCTCCAAAACCAATAAAGATAGAACCTTTATATTTGGTACAAAGGTATGTGAGAGATGATTTGGATCATGTGTTCCGATTTTGTAAACTTCCGAATTAGCCAAAGAACAAACGAGCATACCTCCAAAACCAAAAAGATAGTACCTTTAAAATTGGTATAAGAGTGTTCGGTAATATTTCCTCAATGTTGATATCATGGATTTGATGAATTGGAGTGGCAATTCGGTTACACACGCCTCCCAAGGGCTAACAAGAATATCTTCGAAATTAATAAAGATAGAAACTTGAAATATTGTATAAGAGTGTTAAAGGATGCCTCTTGTACGTTCCTGAAATTTGAGTTTATTAATTTATTAATTCCATATTGTTAACATTTAAATGTCTAATTATAAGATAATTATGATAAAATTTGTTTTGTTCATGGTATTGTGAGTAAGAATATTTCTCATCCTATTCATAATGAAGTTATGTTTCATTAAATTGTTAGTGGTTTTATATGATAGCATATACGTTTCACGCTCACAAATGGTACAAAAGCTTAAATATTTGTCTGAATATAACATCCTAGTGGGAAATAGCAATGGATATCTGTGTATAATTTTAATAGATTTTTTTACAAGAATATCTAGTTTTTTTTAACATAAAATTCGAAGCATTGTTCCAAATGGAATTTAGGTATGTTACATTAGTTAAAATATAAGATGAATAAACTGAAAATATAACGGATTTAGATATGTTTTCAGGCGAAAGAATATTGAATGTCTAAGAAAACGCAAGCTACATATTTTTGATTATCTATACCTTTTGAAATGTAATCAATTAAACTAAGACATGCAGCGGTAGTATTTGAATGTTTTATAAACCCAACTTGTTCCTCTGCTAGAATTGGGCTTTTATACAGAAATTTGTGCAGCCGGTGATAATGATTTCAAATATTTTTGAAAAAAAATGGTAAAACCGAAATTGGGCGGTAATTAGAGCAAATATCAGTTTTTCCACTTTTAAATATTGAAGTGATTACAGTATTAATAACACGGTAGCATCGACTTACTGGTACATTTACTTGTTTATATATCAAGTCAGTGTAGAAATTGGAACAGGTTAAAAAAGAACTGGTTTTCCTCAAATAAATAATCCAAGCCGAAACTACTTTCGTCACACTCTATGTCTATATTTTGATACCTATTATTATTATTTATAGAAAAATATTCATTAAAACAATTTACGATTTTAACAGGGTCTTGTATCATGATCCCATTAAGATTGATATTGTTCCGTAAACTATTGTTGTAATTTATAATGCTATTATACAGCCAACTTTAATCTTTGGTTTAATAGTCGGATATGTCGGAATGAAAATGTGGGTGGAGGTACAGTTATATACATTAAGAATGGGCTGCACAATGAGCTATTAGAAAGAAATTATACATACAATGCCAGTGTTAATCCAGATAACGAATTTGTCGCCGAAGTTGATAATCGCACCTACAGAACTGTTAACGATTGTGTCATTGATTTCACTATGCACCTCGAACAATGTGTCTAAAAGTATAAGAATCTTCTAAAGGTTCTTTCAAATTGAGTTTTCAAAAGTAGGCGGCTGTGTAACACACTTCAAACATTGAACGCACCCATATTATATGTCATTTTCACAGTTGAAGGTTTGTCATTTATAAAAATGGAGTCGTATACATTACAACAACGTGTTCAAATTATTGAATTATTTTATGAAAATGGTCGTTCTGTATGAAATGTATTTCGCAAATTACGCGATGTTTATGGTCGACATAATCGTCCAACTGAGCAACAAATTAATAATATTGTGCGGAAATTTCAAGATACTGGTGCAGTACAAGACAGACAAAGACAGTATGCTCGCGCTGGTCTTTCGCAATAAAATATTGGTGCTCTTAGTGCTAGTGTTACAGCTGACCCCATGTCAATTTTCTGACGCTCACAACAATTTTGACTTTCTGAGTCAACTGTATGGCGTATTATGCACAAAGATTTAGCGTCGAAGGCCTACAAAGTTCAATTGACACAAGAATTGTTGCTACAAGATCATTCCATGCGTAGGGGCTTTGCCCTGGATACTGGAACAAAACAACGATTTTTCAAAAAAAATCATCTTTTCGGACGAAGAACATTTGAGATCGGTGGCTAAGTTAATAAACAAAACTGCCGTATTTGGGAAGAGGAAAACACTCGCGTGATCCAAGAGAAGCCAACGCATCCACAAAGACTGTTTGGTGTTCATTGTGGTGTGATTGGTCTGTATTTTTTCGAAAATGATGGTAGAAAAGCCATAACCGTTAACGATACCAGATATCGCGATATGATCACAACTTTTTTATGGCCAAAACTGTAAAATATTGACACCGAGGATATGTAGTTTCAACAAGATCTGGTTACGTGTCATACAGGCAGAGAAACACCAAGCATACTGGTGTTTACCAAGTTTCTAGATCGTTTTATTTCCAGATTCGGTGACGTGAATGGGCCTTCAAGATCCTACGATTTGACATCGTTAGACTTCTTTCTCTGGGGCTATGTGAAAGGAAAGGTCTACAAGGATAATCTTCGAAACGTTGAAGTATTGAAAGCAAAAATTATTCGAGTTATTGGTGAGATAGAGCCGCAACTATGCCACAATGTGACCGAAAATTTTGATAAATGAATCGGGTACTTTAGAGACGCAAGATGTGGTCACATGGGAGATATCATGTTCAGAGTATAAATGGCAAACATTGTACTTAAAAAAAATAAAAACTTTTCCAGATTCAATTCAAATTCTATGTCTTTTAATTATTTACTTTTGAAAACTCCCATACGGTGCTACAAGAATAGCGTAAGTAGCTCTGCAGCATGGTTTATGAATGACGTTAATATACAATATGCGACGAAAGTGTTGGGTAATTCAGCCAGTATTATTGACCATGTAATCACCAATATAAGTCCTACAAAGCAAACGGTAAGTATGGAACTTCAAGGTAAACCGGCGTTCTATCATAAAATAATAATAGTCGCGATTAACAGGATCAAAAATAACCTACTGCCAATATGTATCACATCGATTAAAAGCATTGATTACAAAAAAATTAAAGAACAAGTAAGCACGACCATTAGCAAAGAAACGAATATCGAGGTAGAAAAGTTAATAAAAATTATTTAGGATGCCAAATTAAGAGCTACTCGTATTAAAAAAATAAAAACTAGGTGTAATACTTTGATCAACACTGAAATTCTTGATGCTATAAAACAGAGATAAATGGTACAAAAAAGCAATATCTAGACCAATCGATACAAATGCGAGCATGATGCACAAAAGGATAAAAACTAAAACAACATCAATGGTTAGAACAGCTAAACAAAATTTCTTTAATTTAGTAAAGCAGACAACAATTCACGGAAAATATAGGACGTTCTTAACAGTCAGGTGTTGGGGAAAACAAAAGAGTACAATAAGTTCTGTAGTGGTTGACTCAGTCGAATATAGATCGATAAACAACGTTACTAATCACAATATACTCTTTCAATTTCCGGCCACCACTCAAGAAGTCAACGACATTATTGCTGGGCTAAAAACATACTCGGCTCCAGGGTAGGATGGTATAACTACCAATGATGTAACTTACCTGAATGAATTTTCACTGAATTCACTCACGAACGAGATTAATAATATGCTGTTATAGGAGTATTTCCAGATTGCCTCAAACATACCATTATATTTCCAGCCAAAAGATTAGTGCAAGAAAACGATGTCTAATTTTCGGTCTATATCGGTGCTAAGTACAGTGGCAAAAATTTTCGAATAAATTATCAATAGCAGAATTGTTGCATTTATCAATAGCACTTGAGGATTTGACCAAGCACAATTTGAGTTCCAAAACTCGTCAAACACTGACGCGGTGCTAGCGGAGTTGGTCAACTATATAAATGATAGCTTAGATAAAAACTATTATATGGCAACTGTGCTTGTAGATATGAGAAAAGCTTTTGACACTGTCAATTATAATATTTTGCTGGGCTGAGAATGGGCTGATGGAAATAGGCTAACTATCAATGAGCAAAAGACAAAACTTCTCATTTTTTCAAAAATAAGCCGTTCATTAAACCAAAAATTAAACTAAACAACGTCACTCAAAATTAAGTTAAACAACGTCACGTCACAGGTATCTTCTGCCAAACATCTTGCGATAATAGTGTATCAGGACTTGCAATGGACAAAACTTATTGATCAATTACATTCAAAAATTATATAATATAATAAATAATAGCGCTATAACATAATAAATTGATCTGGTTGTGCTGATTACTTAATTGATAAATCGCAGCGATAACAAAAGCAGCTAAAAGCTTCTTCAGGTATGACCGGGATTATAATGTAGCTCAAATGTTTGATGAAATCAACATCATGCAAATTGAAGAAATTATAATACTCGAGAAGCTTATGTTCATCGACAAAATTAAAAACAACAAAACAAAAAATAACATAAGCCTAATTACTAGGGCAGCTATATCCAATCGCGCCACAAAGAACAGCACTCAACTTAACATCCCTATGAGCAAAACGTAGAAACATAAGAAGATTCCTGCTAATTTATTCCTGCTAATCTAATTCCTGCCGCTCTTAAAATTTTTAATACGTTGCCGCAAAGTTTCAAAACGTGTTCAAGCTGTACTTCATTCAGGAAATAAGCTATAAAATATATAAAATCGCACAAATCTACGCTTGGTCATCTATAACAATTTTAAAAACTTAACAAAAAATTAAGATCAATTAATAAACAAATGTAGTATCCTGAAAGAATTCGCACAAGTTGTAGTATTCAGCGACTGAAACACATCTAAAAAGAAGAAAAAAGAAATATGTAAGGAAGAAAGACAATCATTGATAACTAAACCTCAATACCTGAGGACAACTGTGAAGGAGGTGACTAATTATTGTTGGTTCACATTTTGTGGTTTGTTTATATCTTCCAATAATATGTATTAGTTATTAATAAATAAATTAAATTAATGAAAAATCATAGTGGACAAGATAGCGTTTATTGGAAAATTTTGAGCAGTTGAATTGTTCCGGTTATGTGTATTGTAGTTATGAGTCTCAGAAACTTTGGATAAGATTAAGCCAGATTTAATTATTTTATGAATTAGTTTATAACATAACACACACATCTCAAAAATCTTAAGTATATTCAATGGAAGAATCTTTACATTATAAAAAGTTGACTTGAACGAGTCATCATAGGTAGATTGTTTACAAATTTTTACTACTTTGTTTTGCAAAACCTAAAGTTCACGCAGTCTATATGCTGATACAGACGGCCAAATCGATTTTAAATAGACCAATCTTGAGTGAATATGTGCAAAGTATATATGTAATGGATAGTAATTGCTTTGATGAATTTTTACGTATCCTATTTAGCGCTGCAACATAAGGTATAATTTCGTTTTTTAAGTAATTAATATGATCTTCCCATTTCAAAGTTTTATCTATATGGGGTGCAAGATATTTAATTCTATAATTTCATTATTTAAAATTAGTTGGTATGTATCAGGAATATTTTTTTTTAAATATACATTTTGTTTTAGACTTATTAATTTTAAGTTTACAAGAGTCAAAATATTTATCAAGTGAAATTAAGTCGAATTCCATATTACTAAACATACTTTCCATCGATACTTCACTAAAATCTAATAGAGCATCATTCCCATACATAGTTAAGGTACTATTTAGGGGAACATTAAAACATCATTGATGTAGATGACGAACAATAGTGCTCCAAGAATTGACCCCTACCGGACACCTTTATGTACTAGGCGATGAGTGCTTTTATACGACCCTATTTGAACATATTGAATTCTATTAGATAAATAACTGCTAATTAGCTTTATGTACGTGTACGGGGAATACCTCGAAATCCCGAAAATTTTAAAAATCCCGGAAATATTTTTTTTGCTAATAAACAAATCCCGGAAATGAAACAAAAGTTTATTAAAACAAAAAATTTATTAATTGAAAGATAAGTAAAACAAATAAAAAATATCTTAAATTCATGTTAGAATGCCTTAAAAAATATTTATATACTAAATTATAAAATAGAGAGTAATCATCATTAACGTATTACATCGAATTACGGTGATAAATTTATTGCAATTTCTTTTAAAAAGTCAATTTCGTTGGAACTTCCAATATTTCGGAAAACTCGCTGAAGTCTTTCGTATTTTTGTACTTGTTTCTCGGTTTGTTTTTTAATTATTTGCCCGGATTTTAATTTTTCAATGGTACTTCATGATATCGTTAATTCTTTTTTTAAATTGTCTATAATTTTATATACACCTGCATGCTTTTTATTTACTACTACTTTTAAACGTTAATGCCACGCTTCCACTGAATTTTGGATTCGGGGAAAATTTTCATTCATATCCATTATAAACTGACCAAAACTGTGGTGAATATTTAGCTGTGTTTTTGGATATATAATTTTTATTTAAACATTTGGCAATTTTTTGTCTAATCTCTATCTCTAAATTTGTGTTTAAAATTTAGAAATAATTTGCAATTTTTTTGGGCTGGGCAAAAGGTCAAACTTTTGATCATTCTTATTTCAACGGTACAATTTCAAAAGTTCAATTCATTAGCCAGCAATTGGTTTCGGACAAAAGTTTTAAGCTTGTTCTTGTTCCAAGTATTATATTTAATTCACCATTAAAATATGTCTCTTTTAAAACAAATAGTTCAGTTCCAAAAATTTCATTTCATTACATATTTTTATTTCCTGTATCGTATGGGGTTCTTTTATTGTATTTTTCCGAACTCTATATATTCTGTCTTTTTGAGCAGATTTATTTGGTAAATATACTCTACATTCAGATCTAGTTTCAAATGTTGTATTCCTAATTAATTGAGAATTTTTAGAGCTTTTGTCTATTATTTTGTCATAAGGTAATGGAGTATGGGAATGTTGATTTGTAGTTTTCATTATTATGTGAGTGTTATTTTCTGTTTTCTCAGTTACTACTTTATTTTTACAAAAATGGCTCTTTCTTTTTGAGCAACACCAATTATAAGTACTAATTGTTTTTTTTTCTAAGTGATAAATAAAACCGTCAACTACCAATTTTTCTTTGCCTTTATTAGATTTTATAATTTCGATATTCATTGTAAATTTTGATCTGAACCTACATATGTTAATATAGTATGTATGTATTTAATTTATTAATGCCAAAAAATATTTAAAAATAATTACTTACAAATTTGTAATTTTATGTACTCTTAATTTTATTTAGATCACTACTGCTAACGCATTTTTCTTATACATAATCTAAATGCATTTTTTTATACATAGGTACATACTTAATTATAATTTCGGGGAAAACCTATTTTTATTTTTAGCAAACAATAAAAATGTGGTTGCCGCATTTAATTGCTACAATACAATTAAGTTATTTTATTTGCTTTAAGACGATTTGCTTTTTTGCTTAAATATGTATATTATGTATGTTTTAAGTTATTTGTTGTTCAAATATTTTGTAAATAAATTTAACAGACTGGAACTTTGGAGTTGGTTACAAAATCAAGATTGTTCGCTTTTTCTAAAATATAAATGCATATGATTTAAGAAAAATTTTAGAGCTTCAATTATTTGAGGATAATTTTTTCTTTGTTGTTTTAAGGTTCAGAAATTCAAAACTATTATTCTTCAAACATTTTTATTAGGTATTATGTATTTTAAGTATTCCCGGAGTAGTAAGTAAAAGTAAGAAATAAAAGTGGCAGCCACCGTGACCGGGATTTCATTCCGGGATTTCGACCCCAACCCAAATTAAATTTAAAAGCAAAATGTCATGATCGACACAGTCGAAAGCTTTTTTAATGTCTAAGAAAACACAAGCTACATATTTTTGATTATCTATACCTTTTGAAATGTTATAGTCGGTATATGAAATGTCTTAGTTTACATGCAGCGGTCGTATTTGAATGTTTTACAAAACCAATTTGTTTTTCTACTAGAATTGGGCTTTTATACAGAAATTTCTGCAGCCGGTTTCTGATAATGATTTCAAATATTTTTGAAAAAGATGGTAAAACCGAAATTGGGCGATAATTAGAGCAAATATCCATTTTTTCACTTTCAAATATTGGAGTTACTACAGTATTAATAAGTCGGTTGCATCGACTTACTGGTACATTTACTTATTTATATATCGAGTCATTGTAGAAATTGGAACAGGTTTAAAAAGAATTGGTCTTCCTCAAATATATAATCCAAGCCGAAACTACTTTCGTCATTCTGTGTCTATATTTTGATACCTAGTATTGTTATTTATAGAAAAATAATCATTAAAACAATTTATGATTTTAATAGGGTCTTGTATTATGATCCCATTAAGATTGCTATTTTTCGGTAAACTATTGTTGTAATTTATAGTTCTATTATACAGCCAACTTTAATCTTTGGTTAATACTAAGCCACTATAATGTACTTAGCCACTGTAATTAAGTTTATTGATGTGTATGTACTGCATCTAAGAATTATCCAAATTTCTTTATTTTACAATTTCTGCAGTCTTTGGATTTGTTCATTTGATGAGAATGAAAGAATAGTAGCACAATACTGAAAATGTAGTTTAAATAGAGAATTGTAAATTTTAACGCAACTATCAATAGACACTTGCTCACGAATGCTTGATGAAAAATAAATATTTTAGAAAATTTCTTACATATTTAATCAAGATGACTCTTAAAATTCACTTTGTTGTATAATCTTGGCCTAGGTCCCTAACTGCCTGACTTCCTCAAGTGGTACACTATCAATTTTTTCTGCATCTGTTAAAACCCCATTAATCACCATTACGTTTGATTTTTTAACATTCAACGTAAGCTTGTTTTCATAAACCTTTTGTTTCCTTGCCACTTCAATAAGAAGTATAGCGCATCCACTATATCATTCATTATTTCATATTTGACTAAGTTTCAGTTTCTTGAATCATTAATTTTACTAAGCCGTTGATTACTCGGTTGCAGCTATTGTACAAGACTATGAGACCTTTTTATTTCTACGCCATCAATTATCTTATATTTAACTTCTTCATACAGTCATCAACCGAATCACCAATTATATTTACTAACGCATCATCAGCGAACAACAGTAATTTATCCGGATGCAAACATTTGATTGGTTGAAAATATATCGTATTCATGACATGTTCTCCGTTTTACTTATTTTAGATGCAAAATTTTTTGCATCCTCTATAAGAAGCATACAAGATGCAAATTTGTTTTAACGTCAAATACAGACGTAAAAGCAAACACCAAAAATTTTAAACGTTAAATATTTTGAAATATTTTGATGATGAACATAATAAAAAGAGAAAAAATTACAATAGTTGCTATTGATTAGCAGTTAATATTTAATTTAAATAAATATAAATTAATAAATTATATTTAATTTATATTAAATTAAATTTTTTCTTACATAAAATAACAATTGGAGACATTGCATCAAAATGGATGCAGCTCCATTTTTTAAAAATCGTGTGAAATTTAAAAAAAAACTAGTTATAAAAGGTGCAGTAGTACTACGAGGAAAATGCAAATCACAAATTGAAAGGCTATATATATATGCACACATTATCTATGCAGTCTTGTGTTTATAGCTTTTTAAATACGTTTTTTGTGGCAATTTGAAAATTGGAGCTGCACCCTTTTTGCACCAACATTTGAATAAATCAATTCCTTTTGCAATATATTAACGAAAAAGATATAAATTGATTTAACATCTGATAATATTTATTTAACAAATTAAATAAAATATAACATATAACGTTTAAATAACAAACGTAACGTTTAAATAACAAATTAAATAAAATATATTCATTTGCAAACATTTATGCAAAATAAAAATTAACTAAAATATTATTCATTTAAAACTTATAAGGACATTATTGATGAACGTTAGAAACTTACTTACTAAAAATAAATATAAAACCAAAAATTAATAATATTTTTATAATATTAATAAAACAAAAAAAGATTATTCATCAGATTGATTATCGTCATGAGTAGCTGAGACCTCGTATGAATTATCTGCCCCAGTCAGCTCGCTTTTAAGCGCTTGTTAAAATTCCCTTTTATTCGGAGGAACATAGTTATTGGCTAGTTGCATAAGATCCTTATATTTTACCTTCAAAAAGTGGTAAATTAGTCGATATATTAACAGCAATGGCGGTAAGATTATCTTTGTTGTATTCAAATATACGATATTGAGATATCTTGAATCTTTTTATATCTCCCTATATAAACACCTTATGGAAATGAATTTCGTAATGATCTCTAAAGTTAAAAATCATATTTGATTAATCATGAAAGTTCTAAAATTTTTAGATACTTGTTGAATGTATTCAGAATATTCTTCAGGAGTAAAAACGTAATATATATTTTTAAAAATTTTTCTTCCATGCGATCGCTGCTTTTTACACCAAAGCAGCGATCGCATGGAAAAAAACTATGCCCTGGTTTATGGAATCTATGTATTATCTTTTGGCTGGTAGTGTTTCTCACAAGAATATACAAAAACTGCACCATAGTAGAGTTTTTATTTTGCGCTGTTGCGTTGTCTGAGAATAAGTACAGTTTCTTTACTGATTTCGGCAGCACATTATTAATATAATGATATAAGAATGAAACAACCTCATTTGGTGACTTTCGTGCTGTAGTTTCATCATATATATAAAAATGGGCTTTGCCAGTTTTGTATGTCGAGAGTTGTTTTTTGTAAAATGCTTCCCCACATGGTATTTTTGGCAAAGAAAGATTTTATTGATAGTCGAAGGTTAGAACTTCAACTTCATCATTGTCTTTGTAAGTAATAGTATTCTCTCTCAGTGAAAAAAGACGCTGCTTTATTTTGGTTAATAGTAATCTGTACTTCTAGTTCTTTCTTTTCGTCTTTATCAATAGTGGGGTCTTTTAACTTATTATTTAAAATGTAGCACTGTTTACATGTGTCTGAACGAGGAGATTCAAATCGGTAATTGAAATTTTGCTTAAAATACCTAAAATAAAAATCGCGTGAGACTTTAGGCTTATACTCAGGATTACTAACACTTTAAGGCTCGTTCTGTTGTAAATAAAGTTCGTGCATTCTCTTTAAATTTAAATCAGCAGATAAATAAAATCGTAGGCTTCTATTTCTGCTGTAATGTGATTCACGACGTGGACAGCTTCGAATATGTAAATCTACTTTTTCTATTATGTCATTTGAAGGCAAAGCAGCAATATTATCTTCACGTACTGTTTTCGATATATTATCAACACATTTTTGCGATATTCCATGTATAGATGCGAGACCAATCTACAAACTCTTGTTTTGCTATCTATTTTAACGTTATATTGGTGAAAAACAGTGCGACTTTTTCCCGTAGCAGTTGTTTTCCGTGATCTTTTGACATTTTCAGTTCTAATCAACCTCCTAAGTAGATATTATGCATGTTCGCGTCTCCAATTTTATTAAATTTGTCCAATATAATTTTTTATAGTTTTCATTTACTTTTTGAAAACATTTAAACTTGCAAAAACAATCTGTTTGCCCAGTTTTTTTTTCTTCTATTTCTTTACCACGCCAATTAATATATTTGGTCCCTGAAGCAATAGACTTTTTTATAATATTGCGTTTCCAGTTAACCCTTTTTCTAGTTTGCCGTCGGTTTGATGGGCCTGCTACCGACGGTATCACGGTAGTGATAATTTTCTGCAGAACTGCAGTTCGAATGAGATGGTTAGCTTAGATCCGAAGAGCCATTGCTGAAATCACAAATATTTGAATCTGTTTCACTCATTTTTGCAAAAAACTAAAAACACAAAATGTGCAGAAACCACAATATATTTTTTATTCCTTAATTAGAGTTCCTAAACCTAATCTAAACCTTAAGTTAGATCAATCAGTTTCTAAATCGTTAAGTTCACTAAGCCGTTGATGACTCGGTTCTAGCTTAAGAAAACAATATAGTACAAAGAATATTATGTACGCCCGCCATATAAACAAGATCGATCTTCGGCAATTAAACGGAATATTTTGATTATTAAAGTATATTATATTCAAAGAATATTTACATTCATATAAAAAATATATACTGATATACATAAAAAATATGCATATTCATTGCTGCAAAATGGAGGCAAATGGAAAATGTTTAATATCAAATCAAAACTAATAAACCCGTCACATAATTATTAGATATAGAAGTTTGTTTTGTTTGTTTGTTTTTCAATTTTCAATTATTAGATATAGAAGTTTGTTTTTGTTTTTTCATTCATAACTTCAATACAAGCGGATGACGTACTTGAGGTTGAAAAAAACCCAAATTGATTTGCGTGAATCTAATTAAACTTTAGACAATGGTCCCATATTTGGTTAAAAAAAATTCTTTCTAGAAGTTTTGACAACAGACAGACAGTCATATCCAGCAGAAATATCATTTCTTGCGTTCTTATACTCTACACCTAAAGTATAATGTATATTAACTTTGGTATGGAGTTTATAACCACCAAAAGGAAGCGAGTTAGATATGGACATATATATTCTGAATCAGGATCACCTCCTGAGTCGATTTAACGATTTTGGTTACATAATAGGTCGATAAAGCTATATTCATTATATATGTAGGTTACTAATTACGAAAGTAATGCGAAGTTGGAATCTGGAGAAAATCGGTCCATGGGTTCGGATTCTGGAAGCTTCCGAATGATTCCGGAGCAAACGAGATTATCTTCAAAACCAGCAAAGATAGAACCTATAAATTTGGTACAATGATGTTCCTTCACGTTTGATTTATGTCTCTGAAATTTGAGAGGATTTTGTCCATAGGTTCGAATTTTGCAAACTTCCGAACGAGCCCCAGAGCAAACGAGATTATCTACAAAACCAACAAAGATAGAACCTATGAATTTGGTACAATGGTGTTTTTTCATGTTTTATTTATGTTTCTGAAATTTAAGAGGATTTTGCCCATGAGTTCGCATTTTGGAAGCTTCCAAACGAGCCCCAGAGCAAACGAGTATATCTCCATAACCAACAAAGATAGAATCTTTATTTTTAGTACAAGGGTGTTCTGTTATGTTTCTTTTTATGTAAAATTGGAAACTGGCATTTGAGAGGATTTAGACTATGGGTTCGTATTTTGGAAACTTCCGAACGAGCACAAGAGCAAACCAGCATATCTCCAAAACCAAGAAAATTATAACCGTTAAATTTAGTACAATGGTGTTCTGGCATGTTTTATTTATTTCCCTGAAATTTGAGAGGATTTCGACCATGGGTTCGGTTCTAGAGGCTTCCGAACGAGCCGTAGAGCGAACGAGCATATCTCCAAAAGCAATAAAGATAGAACCTTTATATTTGGTACAAAGGTATGTGAGAGATGATTTGGATCATGTGTTCCGATTTTGTAAACTTCCGAATTAGCCAAAGAACAAACGAGCATACCTCCAAAACCAAAAAGATAGTACCTTTAAAATTGGTATAAGAGTGTTCGGTAATATTTCCTCAATGTTGATATCATGGATTTGATGAATTGGAGTGGCAATTCGGTTACACACGCCTCCCAAGGGCTAACAAGAATATCTTCGAAATTAATAAAGATAGAAACTTGAAATATTGTATAAGAGTGTTAAAGGATGCCTCTTGTACGTTCCTGAAATTTGAGTTTATTAATTTATTAATTCCATATTGTTAACATTTAAATGTCTAATTATAAGATAATTATGATAAAATTTGTTTTGTTCATGGTATTGTGAGTAAGAATATTTCTCATCCTATTCATAATGAAGTTATGTTTCATTAAATTGTTAGTGGTTTTATATGATAGCATATACGTTTCACGCTCACAAATGGTACAAAAGCTTAAATATTTGTCTGAATATAACATCCTAGTGGGAAATAGCAATGGATATCTGTGTATAATTTTAATAGATTTTTTTACAAGAATATCTAGTTTTTTTTAACATAAAATTCGAAGCATTGTTCCAAATGGAATTTAGGTATGTTACATTAGTTAAAATATAAGATGAATAAACTGAAAATATAACGGATTTAGATATGTTTTCAGGCGAAAGAATATTGAATGTCTAAGAAATCGCAAGCTACATATTTTTGATTATCTATACCTTTTGAAATGTAATCAATTAAACTAAGACATGCAGCGGTAGTATTTGAATGTTTTATAAACCCAACTTGTTCCTCTGCTAGAATTAGGCTTTTATACAGAAATTTGTGCAGCCGGTGATAATGATTTCAAATATTTTTGAAAAAAAATGGTAAAACCGAAATTGGGCGGTAATTAGAGCAAATATCAGTTTTTCCACTTTTAAATATTGAAGTGATTACAGTATTAGTAAGTCGGTTGCATCGACTTACTGGTACATTTACTTGTTTATATATCAAGTCAGTGTAGAAATTGGAACAGGTTAAAAAAGAACTGGTTTTCCTCAAATGAATAATCCAAGCCAAAACTACTTTCGTCACACTCTATGTCTATATTTTGATACCTATTATTATTATTTATAGAAAAATATTCATTAAAACAATTTACGATTTTAACAGGGTCTTGTATCATGATCCCATTAAGATTGATATTGTTCCGTAAACTATTGTTGTAATTTATAATGCTATTATACAGCCAACTTTAATCTTTGGTTAACACTAAGCCACTGTAATGTACTTAACCACTGTAATTAAGTTTATTGATGTGTATCTACTGCATCTAAGAATTATCCTAATTCCTTTATTTTACAATTTCTGCAGTCTTTGCATTTGTTCATTTGATGAGAATGAAAGAATAATAAGTAGCACAGTACTCAAAATATAGTTTAAATAGAGCATTGTAAATTTTAACAACTACTTTTATTTCACGATTTTAGCAAATATCAATAGACACTTGCTCACGAATTCTTGATGAAAAAAAATATTTTAGAAATTTTTTTACATATGTGATCAAGATGACTCTTAAAATTCAATTTGTTGTCTAATAGGTCCTTAACTGCCTGACTTCCTCAAGTGGTACACTATCAATTTTTTCTACATCTGTTAAAACTCTACATCTGTACACAAAATCTACGAATAGAGAACATATTTAGCAAATGTTATTTTAATATTATTATGGTATGTACTAATTGATTTATACTATAGATGATATTATACTATATTTTATATGGTATATTATTTATAAGTATTGGATTAATTATTTTATCTTATTAAATAAAATATTATTTATTTTATTTTATAATAAAATAAAAATAATAATATAAAAAACCTTTTGATACCTATTGTTTTTTATTTATTCACAAAAAGATTTACAAAAAACTTCTTTGACTTTTAAGTCACTGGTTTATTTCAATTAATACTTTACTGTTTAAGTACACATAACGATGTAAATAACTAAACTAACTGTAACACTACTAAATTAGTGTAACATGCATTTGCCTTTGGAAGGAAAACAGAACTAGTAGATACCCATCGCAGGTATTTAAAAATATAAAAATAAGTCCTAATTGCTATTTACTAAACAAAATATGACACCTGCACACATACATATTTCTTAAAAATAATTGCAAAATATTATATATAATCATTATATTATATGTAATCAAGATGACTCTTAAAATTCAATTTGTCTAATATTGGAGCTAGGTCCTTAACTGGCGGACTTCCTTAAGTAGTACACTATCAATTTTTTCTACATCTGTTAAAACTCCATTAATCACCATTACGTTTGATTTTTTAACATTCAATGTAAGCTTGTTTTCAATAAACCTTTTTGTTTCCTTGCCACTCCTATAAGGAGTATAGGTCATCCACTATATCATTCATTATTTCATATTTGACTAAGTTCCAGTTTCTAGAATCATTAATTACACTAAGCCGTTGATTACTCGTCTACAGCTATTGTACAAGACTATACGACCTTTTTATTTCTACGCCATCAATTATATTATATTTAACTTCTTCATACAGTCATCAACCGAATCCCCAATTATATACGCTAACGCATCATCAGTGAGCAACAGTAATTTATCCGGACGCAAACATTTGATTGGTTGAAAATATATATCGTATTCATGACATGCTCTGCGTTTTGCTTATTTTAGATGCAAAATTTTTTGCATCCTCTATAAAAAGCATTCAAGATGCAAATTTATTTTAATGTCAAATACAGACGTAAAAGCAAACATCAAAAATTTTAAACGTTAAATATTTTGAAATACTTTGATGATGAACATAATAAAAAGAGAAAAAATTGCAATAGTTGCTATTGATTTGCAGTTAATATTAAATTTAAATAAATATAAATTAATAATTTAATTTATCAATCAATTGTTATTTTCTTACATAAAATAACAATTGAAGACATTGCAACAAAGTGGATGCAGCTCCATTTTTTAAAAATTGTGTGAAATTTAAAAAAGGTAGTTATAAAAGGTGCAATAGTACTAACACAAAAATGACAATCACAAATTGAAAGGCTATAATTTTGTGTTTATAGCTTTTTAAATACTAAAAAATTGATTGATAAATTGAATTGATTTAACATCTGATAATATTTATTACAAAAAATAACAAGTTAAATAAAATATATTCATTTAGAAACTTATGCAAAATAAAAATTAAATAAAATATTATTCATTTAGAAACTTATAGGAACATTATTGATGAACGTTAGAAACTAAAAATAAATATAAAACCAAAAATTAATAATATTTTTCATAATATTAATAAAACAAAAAAAGATTATTCATCAGCTTGATCATCGGCATCAGTAGCTGAGACCTCGTATGAATTATCTGCCCCAGTCAGCTCGCTTTTAAGTGCTTGGTAAAAGTCAATTTTATTCGGAGGAACATAGTTATTGGCTAAATGCATAACGTCCTTATATTTTGCTTTTTTCATATGTAACGGAGTTTTATATATCTGACATTGTGGCTTAACTGAAATGTTAGCCTCGTTGTCTCTCAATATGGAGAAATAGTCAAAAAGTGGTAAATTAGTCGATATACTAACAGCAATGGCGGTAAGATTATCTTTGCTGTATTCAAATATACGATTTTGAGATTCTTGAATGTTTTTCTATCTCCATATATAAGCACCTTCTTGAAATGAATTTCGTAATGATCTCTAAAGTTAAAAATCATATTTTGATTAATCATGAAAGTTCTAAAATTTTTAGATACTTGTTGAATGTATTCAGAATATTCTTCAGGAGTAAAAACGTAATATATATTTTTAAAAATTTTTCTTCCATGCGATCGCAGCTTTTTACACCAAAGATATAGGGAATCTATGTATTATCTTTTGAATGGTAGTGTTTCTCACAAGAATATGAAAAACTGCACCATAGTAGATATTTTATTTTGCGCTGCTGCGTTGTCTGAGAATAAGTACAGCTTCTCTACTGATTGCGGCAGCACATTATTAATATAATGATATGAGAATGAAACAACCTCATTTGGTGATTTTCGTGCTGTAGTTTCATCATATATATAAAAATGGGCTTTGCCAGTTTTGTACCTCCAGAGTTGTTTTTTGTAAAATGCTTCCCCACATGGTATTTTTGGCAAAGAAAGATTTTGTTGATAGTCGAAGGTTAGAACTTCAACTTCATCATTGTCTTTGTACGTAATAGTTTTTTCTCTCAGTTTGGTGAAAAAAGGCGCTGCTTTACTCTGGTGAATATTCATCTGAACTTCCAGTTCTTTTTTTTCGTCTTTATCAATAGTGGGGTCTTTTAACTTATTATTTAAAATGTAGCACTTTTTACATGTGTCTGAACGAGGAGATCCAAATCGGTAATTGAAAGTTTGCTTAAAATACCTAAAGTAAAAATCACGTGAGACTTTAGGCTTATACTCAGGATTACTAACACTCTCAGGCTCGTTCTGTTGTAAATAAAGTTCGTGCATTCCGTTTAAATTTAAATCGGCAGATAAATAAAACCGTAGGCTTCTATTTCTGCTGTAATGTGATTCACGACGTGGGAAGCTTCGAATATGTAAATCTATTTTTTCTATTATGTCATTTGGAATGTGATTGGGGCGATTATCATGTTTTCTTTTCTTAGACGGCAAAGCAGCAATATTATCTTCACGTAATGTTTTCGATATATAATCAACACGTTTTTGCGATATTCCATGTATAGATGGGAAACCACGTCTACAAACTCTGCATGTTTTCCTATCTATTTTAACGTTATATTTGTGAAAAACAATGCGACTTTTTCCCGTACCAGTTGTTTTCCGTGATCTTTTGACATTTTCAGTTCTAATCAACCCCCTAAGTAAATATTTTATATGTTCGCGTCTCCAATTTTATTAAATTTGTCTAATATAATTTTTTATAGTTTTCATTTACTTTTTGAAAACATTTATACTTGCAAAAACAATCTGTTGGCCCAGTTTTTCTTTCTTCTATTTCTTTACCACGCCAATTAATATATTTGGTACCTGAAGCAATAGACTTTTTTTATAATATTGCGTTTCCAGTTACCCCTTTTTCTAGTTTGCCGTCGGTTTGATGGGCCTGGGATACTGCGAACATTTTCTGCAGAACTGCAGTTCGAATGAGATGGTTGGTATAGATCCGAAGAGCCATCGCTGAAAAAATGAACATTTTTTTACGTGTAGTGCATATATCAACATAGAAACGGTCCAAAGTGGAGCTGCATCTCTTTTATGCAATGTCTTCAATTTGCTCTGTAAATAAAAATTTTTTTCAAAATAAAAATGTCGTGAAATATTCGTTAATGTTACTGAAGAGTACACGAAATGCAACCGAAATAATTTTTTGATCTGTAAAAGTATATACATAAAGGAAAGTGTAAAAGTATATACATATATAAATAATTAATTCCCGGTTTTAACAAATTTTCTAAAAATATGGGATGAAAGTATTTTACTTTTATGTAATAGTTTTATTACGTGATATCGATTATTAATATAATATTGAAGTCATTAATAGTAAACAGAAAATTTCCAGTTAAAAGTTAGGTACTTTGCAATTATTTTTAAGAAATATGTATGTGTGCAGGTGTCATATTTTGTTTAGTAAATAGCAATTAGGACTTATTTTTATATTTTTAAATACCTGCGATGGGTATCTACTAGTTCTGTTTTCCTTCCAAAGGCAAATGCATGTTACACTAATTTAGTAGTGTTACAGTTAGTTTAGTTATTTACATCGTTATTTGTACTGAAACAGTAAAGTATTAATTGAAATAAACCAGTGACTTAAAAGTCAAAGAAGTTTTTTGTAAATCTTTTTGTGAATAAATAAAAAACAATAGGTATCAAAAGTTTTTTTATATTATTATTTTTATTTTATTTTAAAATAAAATAAATATAGGTATTTAAATCATCTTTTGTCCCACCTTTGTGCAAAGGAGTTATTTTTGCACTTTTGAGCTCATCAGTGTTTTTGATGCAATTATTAAACAAATTCTTCAACATAATAATTTTTTTCATTAGCAACTTCAATTGGATAGCAACTAACATCTTTAGCAGAGAGACAATCATATCTAACAGAAATATCATTTCTTGCGTTTTTATACCCTACACATAAAGTATAAGGTATATTACCTTTGGTATGGAGTCTATAACCACCAAAAGGAAGCGAGTTAAATATGGACATGTATATATATTCTGAATCAAGATCACCTCCTGAGTCGATTTAACGATATTGGTTATACAGTACGTCGATAAAGCTATCTTGGGTATATAGGTAGGTAGGCTTCCTTGGTTTAGTGGGTTGCCAATTACGAAAGAAAGGCTAAGTTAGAATCTGGAGAAAATCGGTCCATGAGTTAGGATTCTGGAAGCTTCCGAATGATTGCGGAGCAAACGAGATGATCTCCAAAACCAACAAAGATAGAACCCTTAAATTTGGTACAATGATGTTCCTTCACGTTTGATTTATATCTCTCAAATTTGAGAGGATTTTGTCCATAGATTCGAATTTTGGAAATTTCCGAACGAGCCCCAGAGCAAACGAGATTGTCTACAAAACCAACAAAGATAGAACCTTTGAATTTGGTACAATGGTGTTTTTTCGTGTTTGACTTATGTTTCTAAAATTTGGGAGGATTTGGAACATAGGTTCGGATTTTGGAAGCTTCCGAACAAGCCTCAAAGTAAATGAGATAATCTACAAAACCAACAAAGATAGAACCTTTGAATTTGGTACAATGGTGTTTTTTCGTGTTTGACTTATATTTCTAAAATTTGGAAGGATTTGGTTCACGGGTTCGGATCTTGGAAGCTTCCGAACAAGCCCAAGAGCAAACGAGTGCATCTCTAAAACCAACAAATATAGAACCTTTAAATTTGGTACACTGGTGTTCTTTCATGTTTTATTTATGTCTCTGAAATTTAAGAGGGTTTTGTCCATGAGTTCGCATTTTGGATGCTTCCAAACGAGCCCCAGAGCAAAGGAGTATATCTCCATAACCAACAAAGATAAAATCTTTATTTTTAGTACAAGGGTGTTCTGTTATGTTTCTTTTTATGTAAAATTGGAAACTGGCATTTGAGAGGATTTAGACTATGGGTTCGAGTTTTGGAAACTTCCGAACGAGCACAAGAGCAAACCAGCATATCTCCAAAACCAACAAAAGTATAACCGTTAAATTTAGTACAATGGTGTTCTGGCATGTTTTATTTATTTCCCTAAAATTTGAGAGGATTTCGACCATGAGTTCGGTTGTAGAGGCTTGCGAACGAGCCGAAGAGCGAACGAGCATAGCTCCAAATCCAATAAAGATAGTACCTTTAAAATTGGTATAAGAGTGTTCGGTAATGTTTCCTCAATGTTGATAACATGGATTTGATGAATTGGAATGGTCATTCGGTTACACACGCCTCCCAAGGGCTAACAAGCATATCTTCGAAATTAATAAAGATAGAAACTTGAAATATTGTATAAGAGTGTTAAAGGATGCCTCCTTTGCGTTCCTGAAATTTGAGTTTATCAATTTATTAATTCCATATTGTTAACATTTAAATGTCTAATTACAAGATAACTATGTGGATACCATGATAAATCCAAACAAAGTAGTTACAATATTGAAAACAGTTTTATAATAATTTATATGCGATATTTCAAAATAAGGTTTTGTTTTTTGTCTTTCAATTTCTTAGCCAATGTCGGCTGCCTGATCTTACTACTTTTTGCTCTTTTGTACAAATTCTTCTTTTGCATCAATTACAATTCATCTTTCAATTCTTTTTTTTTCTTTTTCTTCATTTAAATTAAAAATCTTCATGTAATTTTAGAAAGTATAAATTCTAAAATTAATTTCTTAAAGTTTGCGATACTATCAACCACTTTCAAAGTAGTAGGCAATTCATTAAACTTTTTCAAGCAATTGTATAGACAATTATTTTGTTGACTATTAGTTTTAAAAGAGATAAATAAAAATTTGTTTTGTACCTGGTATCGTGAGTGTGAATATTTATCATCCTATTCAGAATGAAGTTATCTTTAATTAAATTGTTAGTGATTTTATATGATAGCATATACGTTTCACGCTCGCAAATGGTACAAAAGCTTAAATATTTTTCTGAATATAACACCTTAGTGGGAAATAGTAATGGATATCTGTGTATAACTTTAATAGATTTTTTTACAAGAATATCTAGTTTTTTTAACATAAAATTCGAAGCATTGTTCCAAATGGAATTTAGGTATGTTACATTAGTTAAAATATAAGATGAATAAACTGAAAATATAGCGAATTTAGATATGTTTTCAGTCGAAACATTTTTGAATGTCTAAGAAAACGCAACATGTTTTTGATTATCTATACCTTTTGAAATGTAATCAGTGAAACTAAGACATGCAGCGGTAGTGTTTGAATGTTTTATAAACCCAACTTGTTCCTCTGCTAGAATTGGGCTTTTATACAAAAATTTGTGCAGCCGGTGATAATGATTTCAAATATTTTTGAAAAAGATGGTAAAATCGAAATTGGGCGATAATTAGAGTAAATATCCGTTTTTTCAATTTTAAATATTGAAGTGACTACAGTATTAATAAGTCGGTTGGTACATTTACTTTATCAGTTTATATATCTAGTCAGTGTAGAAATTGGAACAGGTTTAAAAAGAACAGGTTTTCCTCAAATAAATAATCCAAGCCGAAACTACTTTCGTCACAGTCTGTGTCTATATTTAGATACCTATTATTATTATTTATAGAAAAATAATCACTAAAACAATTTACGATTGTTATAGGGTCTTGTATCGTGATCCCATTAAGATTGATATTGTTCGGTAAACTATTGTTGTAATTTATAGTTCTATTATACAGCCAACTTTAATCTTTGGTTAATACTAATCCACTGTAATGTACTTAGCCACTGTAATTAAATTTATTGATGTGTATCTACAGCATCTAAGAATTATCCTAATTCCTTTATTTTACAATTTCTGCAGTCTTTGGATTTGTTCATTTGATGAGAATAATAACAAATACTCAAAATGTAGTTTAAATAGAGAATTGTAAATTTTAACGCAACTATCAAAAGACACTTGCTCACGAATTCTTGATGAAAAATAAATATTTTAGAAATGTTCTTACACATGTAATCAAGATGACTCTTAAAATTCAATTTGTTGTCTAATAGGTCCTTAACTGCCTGACTTCCTCAAGTGGTACACTATCAATTTTTTCTACATCTGTTAAAACTCCATTAATCACCATTACGTTTGATTTTGTAACATTCAACGTAAGCTTGTTTTCAATAAATCTTTTTGTTTCCTTGCTCCTCCTATGAGGAGTATAGGGTATCCAATAAATCATTCATTATTTCATATTTGACTAACTTTCAGTTTCTGAAATCATTAATTTCACTAAGCCGTTGTTTATTCGGCTGCAGCTATTATACAAGACTATGCGACCTTTTTATTTCTACGCCATCAATTATCTTATATTTAACTTCTCCATACAGTCATCAACCGAATCACCAATTATATATACTAACGCATCATCAGCGAACAACAGTAATTTATCCGGATGCAAACATTTGATTGGTTGAAAATATATATCGTATTCATGACACGCTCTCCGCTTTGCTTATTTTAGATGCAAAATTTTTTGCATCCTCTATAAGAAGCATACAAAATGTAGGTAAATTTGTTTTAACGTCAAACACAGACGTAAAAGCAAACATCAAAAATTTTAAACGTTAAATATTTTGAAATATTTTGATGATGAACATAATAAAAAGAGAAAAAATTGCAATAGTTGCTATTGATTTGCAGTTAATATTAAACTTAAATAAATATAAATTAATAAATTATATTTAATTTATATTAAATTAATTTTTTTCTTACATAAAATAACAATTGAAGACATTGCAGCAAAAGGGATGCAGCTTCATTTTTTAAAAATCGTGTGAAATTTAAAAAAACTAGTTATAAAAGGTACAGTAGTACTAAGAGGAAAGTGAAAATCACAAATTGAAAGGCTATATATTTGCACACATTATATATGTAGTTTTGTGTTTACAGCTTTTTAAATACGTTTTTTGTGGCAATTTGAAAATTGGAGCTGCACCCTTTTTGCACCAACATTTGAAAAAATCAATTCCTTTTGCAATTAATTAATTAAAAGATATAAATTGATTTAACATCTGATAATATTTATTAAAAAAAATAAATTAAATAAAATATATTCATTTAGAAATTTTGCAAAATAAAAATTAAATAAAATATTATTCATTTAGAAACTTATAGGAATATTATTGATGAACGTTAGAAACTAAAAATAAATATAAAACCAAAAATTAATAATATTTTTCATAATATTAATTAAACAAAAAAAGATTATTGATCAGCTTGATCATCGTCATCAGTAGCTGAGACCTCGTATGAATTATCTGCCTCAGTCAGCTCGCTTTCAAGCGTTTGGTAAAAGTCCATTTTATTCGGAGGAACATATTTTACCTTTTTCATACGTAACGGTCTATATATCTGACATTGTGGCTCAACTGAAATGTTAGCCTCGTTGTCTCTCAATATGGAGAAATAGTCAAAAAGTGGTAAATTAGTCGATATACTAACAGCAATGGCGGTAAGATTATCTTTGCTGTATTCAAATATACGATTTTGAGATCTCTTGAATGTTTTTCTATCTCCATATATAAGCACCTTCTTGAAATGAATTTCGTAATGATCTCTAAAGTTAAAAATCATATTTTGATTAATCATGAAAGTTCTAAAATTTTTAGATACTTGTTGATTGTATTCAGAATATTCTTCAGGAGTAAAAACGTAATATATATTTTTAAAAATTTTTCTTCCATGCGATCGCTGCTTTTTACACCAAAGATATAGGGAGTCTATGTATTATCTTTTGAATGGTAGTGTTTCTCACAAGAATATGAAAAACTGCACCATAGTAGATTTTTTATTTTGCGCTGCTGCGTTGTCTGAGAATAAGTACAGATTCTTTACTGATTTCGGCAGCACATTATTAATATAATGATATAAGAATGAAACAACCTCATTTGGTGATTTTCGTGCTGTAGTTTTATCATATATATAAAAATGGGCTTTGCCAGTTTTGTACCTCCAGAGTTGTTTTTTGTAAAATGCTTCCCCACATGGTCTTTTTGGCAAAGAAAGATTTTGTTGATAGTCGAAGGTTAAACTTCAACTTCATCATTGTCTTTGTACGTAATAGTTTTTTCTCTCAGTTTGGTGAAAAAAGGCGCTGCTTTACTCTGGTGAATATTCATTTGAACTTCCAGTTCTTTTTTTTCGTCTTTATCAATAGTGGGGTCTTTTAACTTATAATTTAAAATGTAGCACTTTTTACATTTGTCTGAACGAGGAGATCCAAATCGGCTAACTAACATTACTAACACTCAGGCTCGTTATGTTGTAAATAAAGTACGTGCATTCTCTTTAAATTTAAATTGGCAGATAAATAAAATCGTAGGCTTCTATTTCTGCTGTAATGTGATTCACGACGTGGGAATATGTAAATGAATACTTTGAATATTTAAATCTACTTTTTCTATTACGTCATTTGGAATGTGATTTATCTATATATGTGAATGGCGGTTACCATGTTTCCCTCTCTTAGAAGGCAAAGCAGTAATATTATCTTTACGTAATGTTTTCGATATATTATCAACACGTTTTTGCGATATTCCATGTATAGATGCGAAACCACTTCTACAAACTCTTAATGTTTTGGTACCTATTTTAACGTTATATTAGTGAAAAACAGTGCGACTCTTTCCCGTACCAGTTGTTTTCCGTGATCTTTTGACATTTTCAGTTCTAATCAAACTCCCTAAGTAGATATTTTGCATTTTCGCGTCTCCAATTTTATTAAATTTGTCCAATAATATTTTTCTATAGTTTTCATTTACTTTTTGAAAACATTTATGCTTGCAAAAACAATCTGGCTCAGTTTTTCTTTCTTCTATTTCTTTACAACGCCAATTATATATTTGGTTCCTGAAGCAATAGACTTAATATTGCGTTTCCAATTAAACCTTTTCTAGTTTGCCGTCGGCTTGATGTACCTGGAATACTGTGATCATTTTCTGCAGAACTGCAGTTCGAATGAGATGGTTAGTATAGATCCGAGGAGACATCGCTGAAATCACAAGTATTTGAATCTGTTTCACTCATTTTTGGAAAAAAACACAAAATGTACAGAAAACACAATATATTTTTTATTCTTTGCTCATTCCTTAAGTTAGATCAATCAGTGTCTAAATCGGTCATTTCACTAAGCCGTTGATGTCTCGGTTCTAGCTTTATCTGACTCATGGCGCAGTGGTTAAGTCGCCAACCTTTCAATCGAATGGTCTTGGGTTCAAACCCCGGTCAGGTCATAAATAAAAAAAAAATATGTAGTACTTTTATATCGTAATAATGTATATCGTATAATTAATATTAGTAATAATAACAATAATAATAATAATAATAGTAATAATAATAATAGTAATAATAATTATAATAATTATAATAATAATAGTAATAATAATTAATAATAAATAATAGCTGCTACAGTGGAGCCATCTTTGGTTATATCATGCAAGTAAGGTGTTATATACTGCTGCATGTTGTAATTCACGGATGGCGCTGACTGTGTAGTAAAATAATAACAATAATAATAATAGTAATAATAATAATAATAATAGTAATAGTAAAACAAATTATAATAATAATAATAATAATAGCTGCTACAGTAGACCCATCTTTGGTTATATCATGCAAGTAAGGTGTTATATACTGCTGCACGTTGTAATCCACTGATGGCGTTGACTCTGTGGTAAAATAATAATAATAATAGTAATAATAATAATAATAATAGTACAATTAAATAGTGTAATAAATAGTACAATAATAATATAACAATAATTATAATAATAATAATAATAATAATAGTAATAATAATAATAGCTACTACAGTGGAGGTATCTTTGGTTATATCATGCAAGTAAGGTGTTATATACTGCTGCACGTTATAATCCACTGATGGCGCTGACTCTGTAGTAAAATAATAATAATATTAATAAAAAAAATATTAATACCAATAATAACAGCCGCTACAGTGACAGTAAGGGTTGCCTTCAATAGTTGCCTCATGTAGTAATATATACTACTGCTACATGTTGTAACTATTGTGACAGCTTTAGTCACTGTTAGTAAAATAATAATAATAGGCGGATTCATTGTTTCCTTACAGTCCCACTCCCAATTCAATGTTTCCGTATCCATTTTCCTATCCTTTCCTATCCCTACTCCCTAGCCAATATACTGCATTCGCAGGTAAGGGTTTCATCCCACTATATTGGCTAAAGGGGGAGGTGGGTTTAGTCAGTACGAATCTGACACTACCAAGGGGAAATTCTTGGTGTCTTTGGAAGATTCCCACCTCCCTTAGGAAAAAAAAAAAAAAAAAGAAAACAATATAGTATAAAGAATATTATTATGTACTTGCTCTTAAATTAGCGTTTCATTTATAGTAGAAATCGTATAGCGTATTCAAATATTTAAAAATAAAATAAATATTTTGTAGAAAAAACAGCGTGTAATGTTTTAATATTTAGAACTTGTTTACAACTGAAATAATCCAAAACTTTTTCAAATACATTGAAAACCACATTTTAAGTTAACGCCCGTCATATAAACAAGATCGACCTTGTTCGGCAAATAAACGAAATATTTTGATTATAAAGTATATTATCATAAAGAAATTATACTATATAGAGAACTCACCTAGAATAAAAATATTAAGCATTTTTCTACGATTTTGAAACATCCCATTGGGATGTTTCGTGCGATTGTGTTGATATATTTAGTATATATATTTAAATAATAAACACAATCGCACGAAACATCCAAATTTGCTTATATAGTATTATACATTATTATAATAATCATATTTTGTGTGACTGTATTGTATACTATAATAATAAAGTTGAGTAACAATACAACAGAGAAAAGAAGTAGAAATAGAAATGCATAGGCAAATAGTGCAAATATACATACACACATATATACATAAAAAATAAAAATATATGCATGCTTTTAAATGAATTTGTTTTGAATGATGTTAGTAGATATTATGTAAATATGTATTTTGTAAGTAGGTATATATTTTTATAATTTTTTTTATTCGAGCGGACTTTTTTTTCTCTTTGTTGTTATTTTTGTTTGGTATTAAAAATTTTAAGGGAGCATATTTATTAAAGTGCTTAAAAGTGCAAAACTAAATTTATAAATGTATACTTATTATTTTTATAATAAAATAACTCCTCTGTTTGTAACACCTCGAAATAAGCGAGCTAGATATACCTTCAAAAGTATAGATCGGATCAGAATCAAATTCTAAGTCGATTAAGCCATGTCCGTGCGTCCGTCCGTCAACACGCTAACTCAAAAACTAAGAAAGCTAGAATCTTGAAATTTACACAAAATATTCTGGGAGCAATTTGTAGGTTCCCTATTTTTTTTGGTTGAGTTCCGACCAAAACTTCGGGTAGCTCCCGAACAACTAACTTTTAGATCTCCACAATTTTTTTGAAATAGAGCCATGAAATTTTAACTGCTGATAGATATCATAAAAATATTAATTTTATGATAATATTAATTTTTCTGTAGCCCCACTCGTTAAGGAGCTACAGCTCCCCAAAGTTCGAAAAATCTCTATATTCAAATTGTTATAACATAAGCTCTATAAGGTATATCTTCAATCTGAAAATAGGTGGAAATTCAATTCCAAACGATAGGTGCTATTATGAGCTTTACAAAAATGTATATAATAAATATATACTTGTCCTATACGGTGTCTTAATTTACCGTTATGCGAAGCTGAATTATTGCAAAATCCTTTAACCCTTCTATCTTCTAAACGGTTTAAGTTGAAAACTTGAAATTTTGACAGAAGTTAGATCTTTGAAAATAAGTATGAATCATTTCAGAAAATTTTTTTTGTATCACCCCCCGTTTAGGAGCTGTAAGGGGTCAAAAACTGAAAATTTTCTATTTTTAAGCACCTGTAATTTGAACTCCTGTTAAAATTTTTTTGAAGTAATACATAAAAATTAAAGCTTCAACATTATACTCTTATTTCTGTTAACAACTTTTTTTAATAATATAGGGTTACTTTATAATTGACGAAAGTGTTACTTGATTTTTTCAAATTTTCTAACAAATTTCTTTAACGAATTTTTTGCATTTTCTTTTACTCGATAATTTGAAATTGTTGAGGATATAATGGGTAGTACAAAAAAATTATAATTTAGTAGTTTTCAACCCCACACTACGTTTTATGAATTCCGTTTCAAGCTTTGACATTATATTAACTACATATTTTTTACGATTTTTCTACTATAAAACCTATACATAATATTAATAATAAAAAACAAACAACACATTTCATATTTATAATACAGTAGTATGGTACCTACGATAGTCGGTAGTATGTAGTAACAAAACGGACACAACAAAACAGAATAACAAAAAAAAACAAAATTATAAGAGACATTCTAACTTACTTTCTTTAAAATTGTGTACTCTTTTTTTCCTCTCAAGTCACGAGTCTCGACTCGACACGACTCGACCTCAACGGCTCTTTGGCTATATGTATGTAATGTATTTAACTTATGCATGTTGTAAAGAAAAAAATTTAAAAATTGATAAAAATCGTCATTTATCACAATAAATATTGAAATTTTAAATAATGATGAATGATATTAATCTGATATTAATAATCAATATGTATCTAAGTATGTACTTATGAATAACCAGCGGGCGAGTCTCTTTAAAATTCAAATATATAATTGTTTTGGTTTTTTACTTTTCTATTAAATTGTTGGATTTATGTATGAATGTTGGTATATTATTTGAAGCGATTTTCTAATTGTATTCTTTTTGGAATTGAATTTGGAATGAAATTACTCCTCCCTTCTTTACTTAAATTTGAGTATACAGCAGTTCTTATAACCAAAATTAAATTTGAATAATTTTTTATTTTTAAATATTTTGTATGTCAATTTTATGTAGGGTTACCATTTGTACAATTGTGGTAATATTTGTACGGGTTTCTCGCCCTCTGTACCATATTACATGTACAATCTTAATCAAGGATTGTACGACAAATGCATATAGGATCTTTTTAGATTTTAAATTTTTCACATTAGGGCAAGGTAAAACGAACAACGGCAATATTGTTACAGACAACGTTGCTCATTAAAAAAATTTAACTAATGTTTTACGGATACCTATTCTGTTTTCACCACGTACCCTTAAAACATTTATTTCGAACTCGATAAATAAATAGACATAATAGTCCTCACTCACAATACCAAATAATCTAAATTCTAAATATACGTACACCAACTACAGGCTCTTTCTACAATTTAATTCCATTTTGGCGTTATTTTAAAAATAATTTCAGTTAGTGTTTTGACGAATTTGGTTTTGCTTTCTGGATTTTTACGGATTGTACTTTTTCCATAAATTCTATTTTTCTAAACTGCAACTATCTATTATATGAATTGGGATTCAACATAAAATTTGACAACACATTAACAGGGGCCCGTAGTATTTATATAATATCATGTTTATTTACATATTGTATATGTCACTGATGAATGAATGATAAGAGTATAGATGTATATTATATAGCGCCATATTTACATACATATATGTATTTTATTGTACTTATAAGAAATTATTCTATGAATGGAAATATTTTTAAAGAAATATTGCAATGTATGGCGATATACTTATACATAGCAATATAAATATACTTTACCGCTTAGTATTAAATGGTACTATAGAATATTTGAAAACGTTTTGGATTGATAATCGTTATGTGGAAGGTTAGAATCTGCTTTTGAAGAATGTATAAACATATAGTTTGAATATATGTACAACCCATAGTTCTAGAAATTATAAAATTCACCCAAATTATTTTAAAATACTAAAATATAAAAACAATAATACTGTAAGCAGAGTGACAGGTTGTGAACATACTAACGGTTCGTACGGGTATCCAAAAGTTGACAAAGGCAACTGTATTCTTTCTCGTTTTTATATTTTCAATGGTCCACCTACTTCAATTTTGTAGAAACTATGAATTGTCTTATATAATTGAATTTAGTTATTTAGTATATTTTTTTGTTTAATGTTTTTGTTATATGTTAATGTTTTTATTAATATTATGTTAATTAATTCAACTAATGTAATTTTATTTTATACCTATTTATTATTTTGTATTGTTTTAGCTAATTTTTAAAAACTTAACTTTATTCTTTTCTGTTCTAACTTTTTTTTATTTATTTTTTAATATACATATATTATTTTCTAGAATCTATTAAAATACTGAAAATCAATTGATTGATTTGATGGAAATGAAATCAAAAAACTTAAATTTAACACTATTGCTTACTAAATTTTAAGTAAATACATATTAAAATTTTCACTGTGTTCTCAAGTGCGACATTTTTAAACTACATTAATCTCTTTCAAATAAAACGCTTTCAAATCAAAAATATTTTCGAAGCATATAGTACGTTTACATATTTTCATTTTTGAAGTATGTGCATATGTATATGTACCTATGTGTATTACATTATACGTATGCATTTTACAGTGTGTATTGGTGAGTATAGTAAATTTAGATAAAGTAAAATTGAAAAAGTGGTCAAAAAATGTTGTTCTAGATAAGTAGTCTATATATTATAGTTTCTTTATGATATTATATTCAAAGAATATTTACATTCATATAAAAAATATATACTGATATACATAAAAATATGCATATTCATTGCTGCAACCATCCGTTTCGCACCATAGTTTAATGGATGCAAATGGAAAATGTTTAATATCTTTCCCAATTATTCTCATATTAAAAAGTCAATTGTACCATTTGAAAATGATTTTTTTTTACGTGTAGTGCATGTATCAACATAAAAACGGGCAAAAGTAGAGCTGCATCTCTTTTGCTGCAATGTCTTCCATTTTCTCTGTAAATAAAAATTTTTTTCATCAAATGTCAAAACAATATACATATGCTAGCCTACCAGGTACTTTCAAATAAAAGTTTCAAAATAAAAATGTCGCAAAATATTTGTTAATGTTACCGAAGAGTACATGAAATGCAACCGAAATAATTTTTGGATTTGTAAAAGTATATACATAAAGGAAAATGTAAAAGTATGTATATAAATAATTAATCACCGGTTTTACCTGATTCGTAAATTTTCTAAAAATATGGGATGAAAACATTTTACTTTTATGTAATAGTTTTATTACGTGATATCGATTATTAATATAATATTGATGTCATTAATGGTAAACACGTTATTGAAAATTTCCAGTTAAAATTTTTGAAAGCAGATATGTAGGTACTTTGTTATTATTTTTAAGATGAAATACATATATGTGTGCAGGTGTCATATTTTGTTTAGTAAATAGCAATTAGGACTTATTTTTAAATACCTGCGATGGGTATCTACTAGTTCTGTTTTCCTTCGAAAGGCAAATGCATGTTACATGAATTTAGTAGTGTTACAGTTAGTTTAGTTATTTACATTGTTATTTGTACTTAAACAGTAAAGTGTTAATTGAAATAAACCAGTGCCTTAAAGGTCAAAGAATTTTTTTTTAAATCGTTTTGTGAATAAATGAAAGACAATAGGTATCAAAGGTTTTTTATATTATTTTTATTTTATTTTAAAATAAAATAATATTTTATTTAATAAAATAAAATAATTAATCCAATACTTATAAATATTATACCCTATAAAATATGGTATAATATCATTTATAGTATAAATCAATTAGTACATACCATAATAATAATAAAATATAAAATTTGCTAAATATGTCGTCTATTCGTAGATTTTTGTACAAATTTGCAAGCAAACATCCCGAATTAAAAATTCGAAACTTTTCAAATTTCCTAAAAATTCGGTTAAATATGAGTTATGAATAGGGGCTCTTGCAGAATCGTAAGATTATATTAAAACGGTAAAATATCTATATATTTCAGCGTCATTTTGAAATTTCTTTATTAGGATCGAAGAAATTAGATTCCCGAGCAATCCCAAGTTTTTTTGTTAAGCCTAGATAGTGATGACGAGACCACTGTTCCAAATAATTTGATTGTTTACGATTATATCGATAAGACTGATTTAGACAAAATTAATTTTGAGGTTAAAAACCCAGAAGAACAAGCAACCTGCTGTACGCAATATTATTAAAGGTAAAGAAAGAGTTTCCGGGATTTCGACCCCAACCCTTTATGTACTCATTAGAAAATTACGACTTTTTCAGTGTCTGCAGTAGAATTTCATGGTCAAGTGAGTCAAATGCTTTCTGCAAATCAAAACTAATAAACCCGTCACATAATTATTAGATATAGAAGTTTGTATTTCATTCATAACTTCAAAACAAGCGGATGACGTACTTGAGGTTGAAAAAAACCCAAATTGATTTGCGTGAATCTAATTAAAGTTTAGACAATGGTCCCTTATGTGGTTAAATAAAATTGTTTCTAAAAGTTTTGAGAAGACTGGAAGCACTGATATAAGCCAGTTAAGAGAGTTAGATATGGACATGTATATATATTCTGAATTAGGATCATATCCTGAGTAGATTTCACGATGTGCGCCCGTTCGCACGATAAACAAGTAAAGCTATCTTGCTTATATAGTAGGTTAGTAACTACGAAAGGAAGGCTTAGTTAGAATCTGGAGAAAATCGGTCCATGGGTTCTGATTCTGGAAGCTTCCGAGTGATTCCGGAGCAAACGCGATTATCTCCAAAACCAACAAAGATAGAACCTTTAAATTTGGTACAATATGTTCCTTCACGTTTGATTTATGTCTCTGAAATTTGAGAGGATTTAGTCCATGAGTTCGAATTTTGGAAACTTCCAAACGTGCCGCAGAGCAAACAAGTCTATCTCCATAACCAACAAAGATAGAATCTTTATTTTTAGTACAAGGGTGTTCTGATATGTTTCTTTTTATGTAAAATTGGAAACTGTCATTTGAGAGGATTTAGACCATGGATTCGTATTTTGGAAACTTCCGAACGAGCACAAGAGCAAACCAGCATATCTCCAAAACCAAGAAAATTATAACCGTTAAATTTAGTACAATGGTGTTCTGGCATGTTTTATTTATTTCGCTGAAATTTGAGAGGATTTCGACCATGGGTTCGGTTCTAGAGGCTTCCGAACGAGCCGTAGAGCGAACGAGCATATCTCCAAAACCAATAAAGATATAACCTTTATATTTGGTACAAAGGTATGTGAGAGATGATTTGGATCATGTGTTCCGATTTTGTAAACTTCCGAATTAGCCAAAGAACAAACGAGCATACCTCCAAAACCAAAAAGATAGTACCTTTAAAATTGGTATAAGAGTGTTCGGTAATATTTCCTCAATGTTGATATCATGGATTTGATGAATTGGAGTGGCAATTCGGTTACACACGCCTCCCAAGGGCTAACAAGAATATCTTCGAAATTAATAAAGATAGAAACTTGAAATATTGTATAAGAGTGTTAAAGGATGCCTCTTGTACGTTCCTGAAATTTGAGTTTATTAATTTATTAATTCCATATTGTTAACATTTAAATGTCTAATTATAAGATAATTATGATAAAATTTGTTTTGTTCATGGTATTGTGAGTAAGAATATTTCTCATCCTATTCATAATGAAGTTATGTTTCATTAAATTGTTAGTGGTTTTATATGATAGCATATACGTTTCACGCTCACAAATGGTACAAAAGCTTAAATATTTGTCTGAATATAACATCCTAGTGGGAAATAGCAATGGATATCTGTGTATAATTTTAATAGATTTTTTTACAAGAATATCTAGTTTTTTTTAACATAAAATTCGAAGCATTGTTCCAAATGGAATTTAGGTATGTTACATTAGTTAAAATATAAGATGAATAAACTGAAAATATAACGGATTTAGATATGTTTTCAGGCGAAAGAATATTGAATGTCTAAGAAAACGCAAGCTACATATTTTTGATTATCTATACCTTTTGAAATGTAATCAATTAAACTAAGACATGCAGCGGTAGTATTTGAATGTTTTATAAACCCAACTTGTTCCTCTGCTAGAATTGGGCTTTTATACAGAAATTTGTGCAGCCGGTGATAATGATTTCAAATATTTTTGAAAAAAAATGGTAAAACCGAAATTGGGCGGTAATTAGAGCAAATATCAGTTTTTCCACTTTTAAATATTGAAGTGATTACAGTATTAATAAGTCGGTTGCATCGACTTACTGGTACATTTACTTGTTTATATATCAAGTCAGTGTAGAAATTGGAACAGGTTAAAAAAGAACTGGTTTTCCTCAAATGAATAATCCAAGCCAAAACTACTTTCGTCACACTCTATGTCTATATTTTGATACCTATTATTATTATTTATAGAAAAATATTCATTAAAACAATTTACGATTTTAACAGGGTCTTGTATCATGATCCCATTAAGATTGATATTGTTCCGTAAACTATTGTTGTAATTTATAATGCTATTATACAGCCAACTTTAATCTTTGGTTAACACTAAGCCACTGTAATGTACTTAACCACTGTAATTAAGTTTATTGATGTGTATCTACTGCATCTAAGAATTATCCTAATTCCTTTATTTTACAATTTCTGCAGTCTTTGGATTTGTTCATTTGATGAGAATGAAAGAATAATAAGTAGCACAGTACTCAAAATATAGTTTAAATAGAGCATTGTAAATTTTAACAACTACTTTTATTTCACGATTTTAGCAAATATCAATAGACACTTGCTCACGAATTCTTGATGAAAAAAAATATTTTAGAAATTTTTTTACATATGTGATCAAGATGACTCTTAAAATTCAATTTGTTGTCTAATAGGTCCTTAACTGCCTGACTTCCTCAAGTGGTACACTATCAATTTTTTCTACATCTGTTAAAACTCTACATCTGTACACAAAATCTACGAATAGAGAACATATTTAGCAAATGTTATTTTAATATTATTATGGTATGTACTAATTGATTTATACTATAGATGATATTATACTATATTTTATATGGTATATTATTTATAAGTATTGGATTAATTATTTTATCTTATTAAATAAAATATTATTTATTTTATTTTATAATAAAATAAAAATAATAATATAAAAAACCTTTTGATACCTATTGTTTTTTATTTATTCACAAAAAGATTTACAAAAAACTTCTTTGACTTTTAAGTCACTGGTTTATTTCAATTAATACTTTACTGTTTAAGTACAAATAACGATGTAAATAACTAAGCTAACTGTAACACTACTAAATTAGTGTAACATGCATTTGCCTTTGGAAGGAAAACAGAACTAGTAGATACCCATCGCAGGTATTTAAAAATATAAAAATAAGTCCTAATTGCTATTTACTAAACAAAATATGACACCTGCACACATACATATTTCTTAAAAATAATTGCAAAATATTATATATAATCATTATATTATATGTAATCAAGATGACTCTTAAAATTCAATTTGTCTAATATTGGAGCTAGGTTCTTAACTGGCGGACTTCCTTAAGTAGTACACTATCAATTTTTTCTACATCTGTTAAAACTCCATTAATCACCATTACGTTTGATTTTTTAACATTCAATGTAAGCTTGTTTTCAATAAACCTTTTTGTTTCCTTGCCACTCCTATAAGGAGTATAGGTCATCCACTATATCATTCATTATTTCATATTTGACTAAGTTCCAGTTTCTAGAATCATTAATTACACTAAGCCGTTGATTACTCGTCTACAGCTATTGTACAAGACTATACGACCTTTTTATTTCTACGCCATCAATTATATTATATTTAACTTCTTCATACAGTCATCAACCGAATCACCAATTATATACGCTAACGCATCATCAGTGAGCAACAGTAATTTATCCGGACGCAAACATTTGATTGGTTGAAAATATATATCGTATTCATGACATGCTCTGCGTTTTGCTTATTTTAGATGCAAAATTTTTTGCATCCTCTATAAAAAGCATTCAAGATGCAAATTTATTTTAATGTCAAATACAGACGTAAAAGCAAACATCAAAAATTTTAAACGTTAAATATTTTGAAATACTTTGATGATGAACATAATAAAAAGAGAAAAAATTGCAATAGTTGCTATTGATTTGCAGTTAATATTAAATTTAAATAAATATAAATTAATAATTTAATTTATCAATCAATTGTTATTTTCTTACATAAAATAACAATTGAAGACATTGCAACAAAGTGGATGCAGCTCCATTTTTTAAAAATTGTGTGAAATTTAAAAAAGGTAGTTATAAAAGGTGCAATAGTACTAACACAAAAATGACAATCACAAATTGAAAGGCTATAATTTTGTGTTTATAGCTTTTTAAATACTAAAAAATTGATTGATAAATTGAATTGATTTAACATCTGATAATATTTATTACAAAAAATAACAAGTTAAATAAAATATATTCATTTAGAAACTTATGCAAAATAAAAATTAAATAAAATATTATTCATTTAGAAACTTATAGGAACATTATTGATGAACGTTAGAAACTAAAAATAAATATAAAACCAAAAATTAATAATATTTTTCATAATATTAATAAAACAAAAAAAGATTATTCATCAGCTTGATCATCGGCATCAGTAGCTGAGACCTCGTATGAATTATCTGCCCCAGTCAGCTCGCTTTTAAGTGCTTGGTAAAAGTCAATTTTATTCGGAGGAACATAGTTATTGGCTAAATGCATAACGTCCTTATATTTTGCTTTTTTCATATGTAACGGAGTTTTATATATCTGACATTGTGGCTTAACTGAAATGTTAGCCTCGTTGTCTCTCAATATGGAGAAATAGTCAAAAAGTGGTAAATTAGTCGATATACTTACAGCAATGGCGGTAAGATTATCTTTGCTATATTCAAATATACGATTTTGAGATTCTTGAATGTTTTTCTATCTCCATATATAAGCACCTTCTTGAAATGAATTTCGTAATGATCTCTAAAGTTAAAAATCATATTTTGATTAATCATGAAAGTTCTAAAATTTTTAGATACTTGTTGAATGTATTCAGAATATTCTTCAGGAGTAAAAACGTAATATATATTTTTAAAAATTTTTCTTCCATGCGATCGCAGCTTTTTACACCAAAGATATAGGGAATCTATGTATTATCTTTTGAATGGTAGTGTTTCTCACAAGAATATGAAAAACTGCACCATAGTAGATATTTTATTTTGCGCTGCTGCGTTGTCTGAGAATAAGTACAGCTTCTCTACTGATTGCGGCAGCACATTATTAATATAATGATATGAGAATGAAACAACCTCATTTGGTGATTTTCGTGCTGTAGTTTCATCATATATATAAAAATGGGCTTTGCCAGTTTTGTACCTCCAGAGTTGTTTTTTGTAAAATGCTTCCCCACATGGTATTTTTGGCAAAGAAAGATTTTGTTGATAGTCGAAGGTTAGAACTTCAACTTCATCATTGTCTTTGTACGTAATAGTTTTTTCTCTCAGTTTGGTGAAAAAAGGCGCTGCTTTACTCTGGTGAATATTCATCTGAACTTCCAGTTCTTTTTTTTCGTCTTTATCAATAGTGGAGTCTTTTAACTTATTATTTAAAATGTAGCACTTTTTACATGTGTCTGAACGAGGAGATCCAAATCGGTAATTGAAAGTTTGCTTAAAATACCTAAAGTAAAAATCACGTGAGACTTTAGGCTTATACTCAGGATTACTAACACTCTCAGGCTCGTTCTGTTGTAAATAAAGTTCGTGCATTCCGTTTAAATTTAAATCGGCAGATAAATAAAACCGTAGGCTTCTATTTCTGCTGTAATGTGATTCACGACGTGGGAAGCTTCGAATATGTAAATCTATTTTTTCTATTATGTCATTTGGAATGTGATGGGGGCGATTATCATGTTTTCTTTTCTTAGACGGCAAAGCAGCAATATTATCTTCACGTAATGTTTTCGATATATAATCAACACGTTTTTGCGATATTCCATGTATAGATGGGAAACCACGTCTACAAACTCTGAATGTTTTCCTATCTATTTTAACGTTATATTTGTGAAAAACAATGCGACTTTTTCCCGTACCAGTTGTTTTCCGTGATCTTTTGACATTTTCAGTTCTAATCAACCCCCTAAGTAAATATTTTATATGTTCGCGTCTCCAATTTTATTAAATTTGTCTAATATAATTTTTTATAGTTTTCATTTACTTTTTGAAAACATTTATACTTGCAAAAACAATCTGTTGGCCCAGTTTTTCTTTCTTCTATTTCTTTACCACGCCAATTAATATATTTGGTACCTGAAGCAATAGACTTTTTTTATAATATTGCGTTTCCAGTTACCCCTTTTTCTAGTTTGCCGTCGGTTTGATGGGCCTGGGATACTGCGAACATTTTCTGCAGAACTGCAGTTCGAATGAGATGGTTGGTATAGATCCGAAGAGCCATCGCTGAAAAAATGAACTTTTTTTTACGTGTAGTGCATATATCAACATAGAAACGGTCCAAAGTGGAGCTGCATCTCTTTTATGCAATGTCTTCAATTTGCTCTGTAAATAAAAATTTTTTTCAAAATAAAAATGTCGTGAAATATTCGTTAATGTTACTGAAGAGTACACGAAATGCAACCGAAATAATTTTTTGATCTGTAAAAGTATATACATAAAGGAAAGTGTAAAAGTATATACATATATAAATAATTAATTCCCGGTTTTAACAAATTTTCTAAAAATATGGGATGAAAGTATTTTACTTTTATGTAATAGTTTTATTACGTGATATCGATTATTAATATAATATTGAAGTCATTAATAGTAAACAGAAAATTTCCAGTTAAAAGTTAGGTACTTTGCAATTATTTTTAAGAAATATGTATGTGTGCAGGTGTCATATTTTGTTTAGTAAATAGCAATTAGGACTTATTTTTATATTTTTAAATACCTGCGATGGGTATCTACTAGTTCTGTTTTCCTTCCAAAGGCAAATGCATGTTACACTAATTTAGTAGTGTTACAGTTAGTTTAGTTATTTACATCGTTATTTGTACTGAAACAGTAAAGTATTAATTGAAATAAACCAGTGACTTAAAAGTCAAAGAAGTTTTTTGTAAATCTTTTTGTGAATAAATAAAAAACAATAGGTATCAAAAGTTTTTTTATATTATTATTTTTATTTTATTTTAAAATAAAATAAATATAGGTATTTAAATCATCTTTTGTCCCACCTTTGTGCAAAGGAGTTATTTTTGCACTTTTGAGCTCATCAATGTTTTTGATGCAATTATTAAACAAATTCTTCAACATAATAATTTTTTTCATTAGCAACTTCAATTGGATAGCAACTAACATCTTTAGCAGAGAGACAATCATATCTAACAGAAATATCATTTCTTGCGTTTTTATACCCTACACATAAAGTATAAGGTATATTACCTTTGGTATGGAGTCTATAACCACCAAAAGGAAGCGAGTTAGATATGGACATGTATATATATTCTGAATCAAGATCACCTCCTGAGTCGATTTAACGATATTGGTTATACAGTACGTCGATAAAGCTATCTTGGGTATATAGGTAGGTAAGCTTCCTTGGTTTAGTGGGTTGCCAATTACGAAAGAAAGGCTAAGTTAGAATCTGGAGAAAATCGGTCCATGAGTTAGGATTCTGGAAGCTTCCGAATGATTGCGGAGCAAACGAGATGATCTCCAAAACCAACAAAGATAGAACCCTTAAATTTGGTACAATGATGTTCCTTCACGTTTGATTTATATCTCTCAAATTTGAGAGGATTTTGTCCATAGATTCGAATTTTGGAAATTTCCGAACGAGCCCCAGAGCAAACGAGATTGTCTACAAAACCAACAAAGATAGAACCTTTGAATTTGGTACAATGGTGTTTTTTCGTGTTTGACTTATGTTTCTAAAATTTGGGAGGATTTGGAACATAGGTTCGGATTTTGGAAGCTTCCGAACAAGCCTCAAAGTAAATGAGATAATCTACAAAACCAACAAAGATAGAACCTTTGAATTTGGTACAATGGTGTTTTTTCGTGTTTGACTTATATTTCTAAAATTTGGAAGGATTTGGTTCACGGGTTCGGATCTTGGAAGCTTCCGAACAAGCCCAAGAGCAAACGAGTGCATCTCTAAAACCAACAAATATAGAACCTTTAAATTTGGTACACTGGTGTTCTTTCATGTTTTATTTATGTCTCTGAAATTTAAGAGGGTTTTGTCCATGAGTTCGCATTTTGGATGCTTCCAAACGAGCCCCAGAGCAAACGAGTATATCTCCATAACCAACAAAGATAAAATCTTTATTTTTAGTACAAGGGTGTTATGTTATGTTTCTTTTTATGTAAAATTGGAAACTGGCATTTGAGAGGATTTAGACTATGGGTTCGAGTTTTGGAAACTTCCGAACGAGCACAAGAGCAAACCAGCATATCTCCAAAACCAACAAAAGTATAACCGTTAAATTTAGTACAATGGTGTTCTGGCATGTTTTATTTATTTCCCTAAAATTTGAGAGGATTTCGACCATGAGTTCGGTTGTAGAGGCTTGCGAACGAGCCGAAGAGCGAACGAGCATAGCTCCAAATCCAATAAAGATAGTACCTTTAAAATTGGTATAAGAGTGTTCGGTAATGTTTCCTCAATGTTGATAACATGGATTTGATGAATTGGAGTGGTCATTCGGTTACACACGCCTCCCAAGGGCTAACAAGCATATCTTCGAAATTAATAAAGATAGAAACTTGAAATATTGTATAAGAGTGTTAAAGGATGCCTCCTTTGCGTTCCTGAAATTTGAGTTTATTAATTTATTAATTCCATATTGTTAACATTTAAATGTCTAATTACAAGATAACTATGTGGATACCATGATAAATCCAAACAAAGTAGTTACAATATTGAAAACAGTTTTATAATAATTTATATGCGATATTTCAAAATAAGGTTTTGTTTTTTTTCTTTCAATTTCTTTCAATTTCTTAGCCAATGTCGGCTGCCTGATCTTACTACTTTTTGCTCTTTTGTACAAATTCTTCTTTTGCATCAATTACAATTCATCTTTCAATTCTTTTTTTTTCTTTTTCTTCATTTAAATTAAAAATCTTCATGTAATTTTAGAAAGTATAAATTCTAAAATTAATTTCTTAAAGTTTGCGATACTATCAACCACTTTCAAAGTAGTAGGCAATTCATTAAACTTTTTTAAGCAATTGTATAGACAATTATTTTGTTGACTATTAGTTTTAAAAGAGATAAATGAAAATTTGTTTTGTACCTGGTATCGTGAGTGTGAATATTTATCATCCTATTCAGAATGAAGTTATCTTTAATTAAATTGTTAGTGATTTTATATGATAGCATATACGTTTCACGCTCGCAAATGGTACAAAAGCTTAAATATTTTTCTGAATATAACACCTTAGTGGGAAATAGTAATGGATATCTGTGTATAACTTTAATAGATTTTTTTACAAGAATATCTAGTTTTTTTAACATAAAATTCGAAGCATTGTTCCAAATGGAATTTAGGTATGTTACATTAGTTAAAATATAAGATGAATAAACTGAAAATATAGCGAATTTAGATATGTTTTCAGTCGAAACATTTTTGAATGTCTAAGAAAACGCAACATGTTTTTGATTATCTATACCTTTTGAAATGTAATCAGTGAAACTAAGACATGCAGCGGTAGTGTTTGAATGTTTTATAAACCCAACTTGTTCCTCTGCTAGAATTGGGCTTTTATACAAAAATTTGTGCAGCCGGTGATAATGATTTCAAATATTTTTGAAAAAGATGGTAAAATCGAAATTGGGCGATAATTAGAGTAAATATCCGTTTTTTCAATTTTAAATATTGAAGTGACTACAGTATTAATAAGTCGGTTGGTACATTTACTTTATCAGTTTATATATCTAGTCAGTGTAGAAATTGGAACAGGTTTAAAAAGAACAGGTTTTCCTCAAATAAATAATCCAAGCCGAAACTACTTTCGTCACAGTCTGTGTCTATATTTAGATACCTATTATTATTATTTATAGAAAAATAATCACTAAAACAATTTACGATTGTTATAGGGTCTTGTATCGTGATCCCATTAAGATTGATATTGTTCGGTAAACTATTGTTGTAATTTATAGTTCTATTATACAGCCAACTTTAATCTTTGGTTAATACTAATCCACTGTAATGTACTTAGCCACTGTAATTAAATTTATTGATGTGTATCTACAGCATCTAAGAATTATCCTAATTCCTTTATTTTACAATTTCTGCAGTCTTTGGATTTGTTCATTTGATGAGAATAATAACAAATACTCAAAATGTAGTTTAAATAGAGAATTGTAAATTTTAACGCAACTATCAATAGACACTTGCTCACGAATTCTTGATGAAAAATAAATATTTTAGAAATGTTCTTACACATGTAATCAAGATGACTCTTAAAATTCAATTTGTTGTCTAATAGGTCCTTAACTGCCTGACTTCCTCAAGTGGTACACTATCAATTTTTCCTACATCTGTTAAAACTCCATTAATCACCATTACGTTTGATTTTGTAACATTCAACGTAAGCTTGTTTTCAATAAATCTTTTTGTTTCCTTGCTCCTCCTATGAGGAGTATAGGGTATCCAATAAATCATTCATTATTTCATATTTGACTAACTTTCAGTTTCTGAAATCATTAATTTCACTAAGCCGTTGTTTATTCGGCTGCAGCTATTATACAAGACTATGCGACCTTTTTATTTCTACGCCATCAATTATCTTATATTTAACTTCTCCATACAGTCATCAACCGAATCACCAATTATATATACTAACGCATCATCAGCGAACAACAGTAATTTATCCGGATGCAAACATTTGATTGGTTGAAAATATATATCGTATTCATGACACGCTCTCCGCTTTGCTTATTTTAGATGCAAAATTTTTTGCATCCTCTATAAGAAGCATACAAAATGTAGGTAAATTTGTTTTAACGTCAAACACAGACGTAAAAGCAAACATCAAAAATTTTAAACGTTAAATATTTTGAAATATTTTGATGATGAACATAATAAAAAGAGAAAAAATTGCAATAGTTGCTATTGATTTGCAGTTAATATTAAACTTAAATAAATATAAATTAATAAATTATATTTAATTTATATTAAATTAATTTTTTTCTTACATAAAATAACAATTGAAGACATTGCAGCAAAAGGGATGCAGCTTCATTTTTTAAAAATCGTGTGAAATTTAAAAAAACTAGTTATAAAAGGTACAGTAGTACTAAGAGGAAAGTGAAAATCACAAATTGAAAGGCTATATATTTGCACACATTATATATGTAGTTTTGTGTTTACAGCTTTTTAAATACGTTTTTTGTGGCAATTTGAAAATTGGAGCTGCACCCTTTTTGCACCAACATTTGAAAAAATCAATTCCTTTTGCAATTAATTAATTAAAAGATATAAATTGATTTAACATCTGATAATATTTATTAAAAAAAATAACAAATTAAATAAAATATATTCATTTAGAAACTTTGCAAAATAAAAATTAAATAAAATATTATTCATTTAGAAACTTATAGGAATATTATTGATGAACGTTAGAAACTAAAAATAAATATAAAACCAAAAATTAATAATATTTTTCATAATATTAATTAAACAAAAAAAGATTATTGATCAGCTTGATCATCGTCATCAGTAGCTGAGACCTCGTATGAATTATCTGCCTCAGTCAGCTCGCTTTCAAGCGTTTGGTAAAAGTCCATTTTATTCGGAGGAACATATTTTACCTTTTTCATACGTAACGGAGATCTATATATCTGACATTGTGGCTCAACTGAAATGTTAGCCTCGTTGTCTCTCAATATGGAGAAATAGTCAAAAAGTGGTAAATTAGTCGATATACTAACAGCAATGGCGGTAAGATTATCTTTGCTGTATTCAAATATACGATTTTGAGATCTCTTGAATGTTTTTCTATCTCCATATATAAGCACCTTCTTGAAATGAATTTCGTAATGATCTCTAAAGTTAAAAATCATATTTTGATTAATCATGAAAGTTCTAAAATTTTTAGATACTTGTTGATTGTATTCAGAATATTCTTCAGGAGTAAAAACGTAATATATATTTTTAAAAATTTTTCTTCCATGCGATCGCTGCTTTTTACACCAAAGATATAGGGAGTCTATGTATTATCTTTTGAATGGTAGTGTTTCTCACAAGAATATGAAAAACTGCACCATAGTAGATTTTTTATTTTGCGCTGCTGCGTTGTCTGAGAATAAGTACAGATTCTTTACTGATTTCGGCAGCACATTATTAATATAATGATATAAGAATGAAACAACCTCATTTGGTGATTTTCGTGCTGTAGTTTTATCATATATATAAAAATGGGCTTTGCCAGTTTTGTACCTCCAGAGTTGTTTTTTGTAAAATGCTTCCCCACATGGTCTTTTTGGCAAAGAAAGATTTTGTTGATAGTCGAAGGTTAAACTTCAACTTCATCATTGTCTTTGTACGTAATAGTTTTTTCTCTCAGTTTGGTGAAAAAAGGCGCTGCTTTACTCTGGTGAATATTCATCTGAACTTCCAGTTCTTTTTTTTCGTCTTTATCAATAGTGGGGTCTTTTAACTTATAATTTAAAATGTAGCACTTTTTACATTTGTCTGAACGAGGAGATCCAAATCGGCTAACTAACATTACTAACACTCAGGCTCGTTATGTTGTAAATAAAGTACGTGCATTCTCTTTAAATTTAAATTGGCAGATAAATAAAATCGTAGGCTTCTATTTCTGCTGTAATGTGATTCACGACGTGGGAATATGTAAATGAATACTTTGAATATTTAAATCTACTTTTTCTATTACGTCATTTGGAATGTGATTTATCTATATATGTGAATGGCGGTTATCATGTTTCCCTCTCTTAGAAGGCAAAGCAGTAATATTATCTTTACGTAATGTTTTCGATATATTATCAACACGTTTTTGCGATATTCCATGTATAGATGCGAAACCACTTCTACAAACTCTTAATGTTTTGGTACCTATTTTAACGTTATATTAGTGAAAAACAGTGCGACTCTTTCCCGTACCAGTTGTTTTCCGTGATCTTTTGACATTTTCAGTTCTAATCAAACTCCCTAAGTAGATATTTTGCATTTTCGCGTCTCCAATTTTATTAAATTTGTCCAATAATATTTTTCTATAGTTTTCATTTACTTTTTGAAAACATTTATGCTTGCAAAAACAATCTGGCTCAGTTTTTCTTTCTTCTATTTCTTTACAACGCCAATTATATATTTGGTCCCTGAAGCAATAGACTTAATATTGCGTTTCCAATTAAACCTTTTCTAGTTTGCCATCGGCTTGATGTACCTGGAATACTGTGATCATTTTCTGCAGAACTGCAGTTCGAATGAGATGGTTAGTATAGATCCGAGGAGACATCGCTGAAATCACAAGTATTTGAATCTGTTTCACTCATTTTTGGAAAAAAACACAAAATGTACAGAAAACACAATATATTTTTTATTCTTTGCTCATTCCTTAAGTTAGATCAATCAGTGTCTAAATCGTTCATTTCACTAAGCCGTTGATGTCTCGGTTCTGGCTTTATCTGACTCATGGCGCAGTGGTTAAGTCGCCAACCTTTCAATCGAATGGTCTTGGGTTCAAACCCCGGTCAGGTCATAAATAAAAAAAAAATATGTAGTACTTTTATATCGTAATAATGTATATCGTATAATTAATATTAGTAATAATAACAATAATAATAATAATAATAGTAATAATAATAATAGTAATAATAATTATAATAATTATAATAATAATAATAATAGTAATAATAATTAATAATAAATAATAGCTGCTACAGTGGAGCCATCTTTGGTTATATCATGCAAGTAAGGTGTTATATACTGCTGCATGTTGTAATTCACGGATGGCGCTGACTGTGTAGTAAAATAATAACAATAATAATAATAGTAATAATAATAATAATAATAGTAATAGTAAAACAAATTATAATAATAATAATAATAATAGCTGCTACAGTAGACCCATCTTTGGTTATATCATGCAAGTAAGGTGTTATATACTGCTGCACGTTGTAATCCACTGATGGCGTTGACTCTGTGGTAAAATAATAATAATAATAGTAATAATAATAATAGTACAATTAAATAGTGTAATAAATAGTACAATAATAATATAACAATAATTATAATAATAATAATAATAATAGTAATAATAATAATAGCTACTACAGTGGAGGTATCTTTGGTTATATCATGCAAGTAAGGTGTTATATACTGCTGCACGTTATAATCCACTGATGGCGCTGACTCTGTAGTAAAATAATAATAATATTAATAAAAAAAATATTAATACCAATAATAACAGCCGCTACAGTGACAGTAAGGGTTGCCTTCAATAGTTGCCTCATGTAGTAATATATACTACTGCTACATGTTGTAACTATTGTGACAGCTTTAGTCACTGTTAGTAAAATAATAATAATAGGCGGATTCATTGTTTCCTTACAGTCCCACTCCCAATTCAATGTTTCCGTATCCATTTTCCTATCCTTTCCTATCCCTACTCCCTAGCCAATATACTGCATTCGCAGGTAAGGGTTTCATCCCACTATATTGGCTAAAGGGGGAGGTGGGTTTAGTCAGTACGAATCTGACACTACCAAGGGGAAATTCTTGGTGTCTTTGGAAGATTCCCACCTCCCTTAGGAAAAAAAAAAAAAAAAAAAGAAAACAATATAGTATAAAGAATATTATTATGTACTTGCTCTTAAATTAGCGTTTCATTTATAGTAGAAATCGTATAGCGTATTCAAATATTTAAAAATAAAATAAATATTTTGTAGAAAAAACAGCGTGTAATGTTTTAATATTTAGAACTTGTTTACAACTGAAATAATCCAAAACTTTTTCAAATACATTGAAAACCACATTTTAAGTTAACGCCCGTCATATAAACAAGATCGACCTTGTTCGGCAAATAAACGAAATATTTTGATTATAAAGTATATTATCATAAAGAAATTATACTATATAGAGAACTCACCTAGAATAAAAATATTAAGCATTTTTCTACGATTTTGAAACATCCCATTGGGATGTTTCGTGCGATTGTGTTGATATATTTAGTATATATATTTAAATAATAAACACAATCGCACGAAACATCCAAATTTGCTTATATAGTATTATACATTATTATAATAATCATATTTTGTGTGACTGTATTGTATACTATAATAATAAAGTTGAGTAACAATACAACAGAGAAAAGAAGTAGAAATAGAAATGCATAGGCAAATAGTGCAAATATACATACACACATATATACATAAAAAATAAAAATATATGCATGCTTTTAAATGAATTTGTTTTGAATGATGTTAGTAGATATTATGTAAATATGTATTTTGTAAGTAGGTATATATTTTTATAATTTTTTTTATTCGAGCGGACTTTTTTTTCTCTTTGTTGTTATTTTTGTTTGGTATTAAAAATTTTAAGGGAGCATATTTATTAAAGTGCTTAAAAGTGCAAAACTAAATTTATAAATGTATACTTATTATTTTTATAATAAAATAACTCCTCTGTTTGTAACACCTCGAAATAAGCGAGCTAGATATACCTTCAAAAGTATAGATCGGATCAGAATCAAATTCTAAGTCGATTAAGCCATGTCCGTGCGTCCGTCCGTCAACACGCTAACTCAAAAACTAAGAAAGCTAGAATCTTGAAATTTACACAAAATATTCTGGGAGCAATTTGTAGGTTCCCTATTTTTTTTGGTTGAGTTCCGACCAAAACTTCGGGTAGCTCCCGAACAACTAACTTTTAGATCTCCACAATTTTTTTGAAATAGAGCCATGAAATTTTAACTGCTGATAGATATCATAAAAATATTAATTTTATGATAATATTAATTTTTCTGTAGCCCCACTCGTTAAGGAGCTACAGCTCCCCAAAGTTCGAAAAATCTCTATATTCAAATTGTTATAACATAAGCTCTATAAGGTATATCTTCAATCTGAAAATAGGTGGAAATTCAATTCCAAACGATAGGTGCTATTATGAGCTTTACAAAAATGTATATAATAAATATATACTTGTCCTATACGGTGTCTTAATTTACCGTTATGCGAAGCTGAATTATTGCAAAATCCTTTAACCCTTCTATCTTCTAAACGGTTTAAGTTGAAAACTTGAAATTTTGACAGAAGTTAGATCTTTGAAAATAAGTATGAATCATTTCAGAAAATTTTTTTTGTATCACCCCCCGTTTAGGAGCTGTAAGGGGTCAAAAACTGAAAATTTTCTATTTTTAAGCACCTGTAATTTGAACTCCTGTTAAAATTTTTTTGAAGTAATACATAAAAATTAAAGCTTCAACATTATACTCTTATTTCTGTTAACAACTTTTTTTAATAATATAGGGTTACTTTATAATTGACGAAAGTGTTACTTGATTTTTTCAAATTTTCTAACAAATTTCTTTAACGAATTTTTTGCATTTTCTTTTACTCGATAATTTGAAATTGTTGAGGATATAATGGGTAGTACAAAAAAATTATAATTTAGTAGTTTTCAACCCCACACTACGTTTTATGAATTCCGTTTCAAGCTTTGACATTATATTAACTACATATTTTTTACGATTTTTCTACTATAAAACCTATACATAATATTAATAATAAAAAACAAACAACACATTTCATATTTATAATACAGTAGTATGGTACCTACGATAGTCGGTAGTATGTAGTAACAAAACGGACACAACAAAACAGAATAACAAAAAAAAACAAAATTATAAGAGACATTCTCACTTACTGTCTTTAAAATTGTGTACTCTTTTTTTCCTCTCAAGTCACGAGTCTCGACTCGACACGACTCGACCTCAACGGCTCTTTGGCTATATGTATGTAATGTATTTAACTTATGCATGTTGTAAAGAAAAAAATTTAAAAATTGATAAAAATCGTCATTTATCACAATAAATATTGAAATTTTAAATAATGATGAATGATATTAATCTGATATTAATAATCAATACGTATCTAAGTATGTACTTATGAATAACCAGCGGGCGAGTCTCTTTAAAATTCAAATATATAATTGTTTTGGTTTTTTACTTTTCTATTAAATTGTTGGATTTATGTATGAATGTTGGTATATTATTTGAAGCGATTTTCTAATTGTATTCTTTTTGGAATAGAATTTGGAATGAAATTACTCCTCCCTTCTTTACTTAAATTTGAGTATACAGCAGTTCTTATAACCAAAATTAAATTTGAATAATTTTTTATTTTTAAATATTTTGTATGTCAATTTTATGTAGGGTTACCATTTGTACAATTGTGGTAATATTTGTACGGGTTTCTCGCCCTCTGTACCATATTACATGTACAATCTTAATCAAGGATTGTACGACAAATGCATATAGGATCTTTTTAGATTTTAAATTTTTCACATTAGGGCAAGGTAAAACGAACAACGGCAATATTGTTACAGACAACGTTGCTCATTAAAAAAATTTAACTAATGTTTTACGGATACCTATTCTGTTTTCACCACGTACCCTTAAAACATTTATTTCGAACTCGATAAATAAATAGACATAATAGTCCTCACTCACAATACCAAATAATCTAAATTCTAAATATACGTACACCAACTACAGGCTCTTTATACAATTTAATTCCATTTTGGCGTTATTTTAAAAATAATTTCAGTTAGTGTTTTGACGAATTTGGTTTTGCTTTCTGGATTTTTACGGATTGTACTTTTTCCATAAATTCTATTTTTCTAAACTGCAACTATCTATTATATGAATTGGGATTCAACATAAAATTTGACAACACATTAACAGGGGCCCGTAGTATTTATATAATATCATGTTTATTTACATATTGTATATGTCACTGATGAATGAATGATAAGAGTATAGATGTATATTATATAGCGCCATATTTACATACATATATGTATTTTATTGTACTTATAAGAAATTATTCTATGAATGGAAATATTTTTAAAGAAATATTGCAATGTATGGCGATATACTTATACATAGCAATATAAATATACTTTACCGCTTAGTATTAAATGGTACTATAGAATATTTGAAAACGTTTTGGATTGATAATCGTTATGTGGAAGGTTAGAATCTGCTTTTGAAGAATGTATAAACATATAGTTTGAATATATGTACAACCCATAGTTCTAGAAATTATAAAATTCACCCAAATTATTTTAAAATACTAAAATATAAAAACAATAATACTGTAAGCAGAGTGACAGGTTGTGAACATACTAACGGTTCGTACGGGTATCCAAAAGTTGACAAAGGCAACTGTATTCTTTCTCGTTTTTATATTTTCAATGGTCCACCTACTTCAATTTTGTAGAAACTATGAATTGTCTTATATAATTGAATTTAGTTATTTAGTATATTTTTTTGTTTAATGTTTTTGTTATATGTTAATGTTTTTATTAATATTATGTTAATTAATTCAACTAATGTAATTTTATTTTATACCTATTTATTATTTTGTATTGTTTTAGCTAATTTTTAAAAACTTAACTTTATTCTTTTCTGTTCTAACTTTTTTATTTTTTTTTTAATATACATATATTATTTTCTAGAATCTATTAAAATACTGAAAATCAATTGATTGATTTGATGGAAATGAAATCAAAAAACTTAAATTTAACACTATTGCTTACTAAATTTTAAGTAAATACATATTAAAATTTTCACTGTGTTCTCAAGTGCGACATTTTTAAACTACATTAATCTCTTTCAAATAAAACGCTTTCAAATCAAAAATATTTTCGAAGCATATAGTACGTTTACATATTTTCATTTTTGAAGTATGTGCATATGTATATGTACCTATGTGTATTACATTATACGTATGCATATTACAGTGTGTATTGGTGAGTATAGTAAATTTAGATAAAGTAAAATTGAAAAAGTGGTCAAAAAATGTTGTTCTAGATGAGTAGTCTATATATTATAGTTTCTTTATGATATTATATTCAAAGAATATTTACATTCATATAAAAAATATATACTGATATACATAAAAATATGCATATTCATTGCTGCAACCATCCGTTTCGCACCATAGTTTAATGGATGCAAATGGAAAATGTTTAATATCTTTCCCAATTATTCTCATATTAAAAAGTCAATTGTACCATTTGAAAATGATTTTTTTTTACGTGTAGTGCATGTATCAACATAAAAACGGGCAAAAGTAGAGCTGCATCTCTTTTGCTGCAATGTCTTCCATTTTCTCTGTAAATAAAAATTTTTTTCATCAAATGTCAAAACAATATACATATGCTAGCCTACCAGGTACTTTCAAATAAAAGTTTCAAAATAAAAATATCGCAAAATATTTGTTAATGTTACCGAAGAGTACATGAAATGCAACCGAAATAATTTTTGGATTTGTAAAAGTATATACATAAAGGAAAATGTAAAAGTATGTATATAAATAATTAATCACCGGTTTTACCTGATTCGTAAATTTTCTAAAAATATGGGATGAAAACATTTTACTTTTATGTAATAGTTTTATTACGTGATATCGATTATTAATATAATATTGAAGTCATTAATGGTAAACACGTTATTGAAAATTTCCAGTTAAAATTTTTGAAAGCATATATGTAGGTACTTTGTTATTATTTTTAAGATGAAATACATATATGTGTGCAGGTGTCATATTTTGTTTAGTAAATAGCAATTAGGACTTATTTTTAAATACCTGCGATGGGTATCTACTAGTTCTGTTTTCCTTCGAAAGGCAAATGCATGTTACATGAATTTAGTAGTGTTACAGTTAGTTTAGTTATTTACATTGTTATTTGTACTTAAACAGTAAAGTGTTAATTGAAATAAACCAGTGCCTTAAAGGTCAAAGAATTTTTTTTTAAATCGTTTTGTGAATAAATGAAAGACAATAGGTATCAAAGGTTTTTTATATTATTTTTATTTTATTTTAAAATAAAATAATATTTTATTTAATAAAATAAAATAATTAATCCAATACTTATAAATATTATACCCTATAAAATATGGTATAATATCATTTATAGTATAAATCAATTAGTACATACCATAATAATAATAAAATAATATTTGCTAAATATGTCGTCTATTCGTAGATTTTTGTACAGATTTGCAAGCAAACATCCCGAATTAAAAATTCGAAACTTTTCAAATTTCCTCCTAAAAATTCGGTTAAATATGAGTTATGAATAGGGGCTCTTGCAGAATCGTAAGATTATATTAAAACGGTAAAATATCTATATATTTCAGCGTCATTTTGAAATTTCTTTATTAGGATCGAAGAAATTAGATTCCCGAGCAATCCCAAGTTTTTTTGTTAAGCCTAGATAGTGATGACGAGACCACTGTTCCAAATAATTTGATTGTTTACGATTATATCGATAAGACTGATTTAGACAAAATTAATTTTGAGGTTAAAAACCCAGAAGAACAAGCAACCTGCTGTACGCAATATTATTAAAGGTAAAGAAAGAGTTTCCGGGATTTCGACCCCAACCCTTTATGTACTCATTAGAAAATTACGACTTTTTCAGTGTCTGCAGTAGAATTTCATGGTCAAGTGAGTCAAATGCTTTCTGCAAATCAAAACTAATAAACCCGTCACATAATTATTAGATATAGAAGTTTGTATTTCATTCATAACTTCAAAACAAGCGGATGACGTACTTGAGGTTGAAAAAAACCCAAATTGATTTGCGTGAATCTAATTAAAGTTTAGACAATGGTCCCTTATGTGGTTAAATAAAATTGTTTCTAAAAGTTTTGAGAAGACTGGAAGCACTGATATAAGCCAGTTAAGAGAGTTAGATATGGACATGTATATATATTCTGAATTAGGATCATATCCTGAGTAGATTTCACGATGTGCGCCCGTTCGCACGATAAACAAGTAAAGCTATCTTGCTTATATAGTAGGTTAGTAACTACGAAAGGAAGGCTTAGTTAGAATCTGGAGAAAATCGGTCCATGGGTTCTGATTCTGGAAGCTTCCGAGTGATTCCGGAGCAAACGCGATTATCTCCAAAACCAACAAAGATAGAACCTTTAAATTTGGTACAATATGTTCCTTCACGTTTGATTTATGTCTCTGAAATTTGAGAGGATTTAGTCCATGAGTTCGAATTTTGGAAACTTCCAAACGTGCCCCAGAGCAAACAAGTCTATCTCCATAACCAACAAAGATAGAATCTTTATTTTTAGTACAAGGGTGTTCTGATGTTTCTTTTTATGTAAAATTGGAAACTGTCATTTGAGAGGATTTAGACCATGGATTCGTATTTTGGAAACTTCCGAACGAGCACAAGAGCAAACCAGCATATCTCCAAAACCAGCAAAAATATAACCGTTAAATTTAGTACAAGGGTGTTCTGGCATGTTTTATTTATTCCCTATTGTATAAGAGTGTTAAAGGATGCCTCTGTTACGTTCCTGAAATTTGAGTTCATTAATTTATTAATTCCATATTGTTAACATTTAAATGTCTAATTACAAGATAACTATGTGCATACCACGATAAATTCAAACAAAGTAATTACAATATTGAATACAGTTTTATAATAATTTATATGTGATATTTCAAAATAAGGTTTTTTTCAATTTTTTAGCCAATATCGGCTGCCTGGTCTTACTACTGTTTGCTCTTTTGTACAAATTGCATCTTCTTTTGCATCAATTGCAATTCATCTTTCAATTCTTTTTTTTTTTTCTCTTCATTTAAATTAAAATTAAATCTTAATGTAATTTTAGAAAGTATAAATTCTAAAATTAATTTCTTAAAGTTTGCGATACTATCAACCACTTTCAAAGTATTAGGCAATTCATTAAACTTTTTTAAGCAATTATATTGACAATTAGTTTTTTGACTATTAGTTTTAAAAGATAAATAAAAATTTGTTTTGTTCATGGTATTGTGAGTATGAATGTTTATCATCCTATTCAGAATGAAGTTATGTTTCATTAAATTGTTAGTGGTTTTGTATGATAGCATATTTCACGCTCACAAATGGTACAAAAGCTTAAATATTTTTCTGAATATAACATCCTAGTGGAAATAGCAATGGATATCTGTGTATAACTTTAATCGATTTTTTTTACAATAATATCTAGTTTTTTTTAACATAAAATTCGAAGCATTGTTCCAAATGGAATTTAGGTATGTTACATTAGTTAAAATATAAGATGAATAAACTTTCAGGCGAAAGAATTTTAAATGTCTAAGAAAACGCAAGCTACATATTTTTGATTATCTATACCTTTTGAAATGTAATCAATTAAACTAAGACATGCAGCGGTGGTATTTGAATGTTTTATAAACCCAATGTTCCTCTGCTAGAATTGGGCTTTTATACAGAAATTTGTGCAGCCGGTGATAAAAATTTCAAATATTTTTGAAAAAATGGTAAAATCAAAATTGGGCTATAATTAGAGCAAATATCCGTTTTTCCACTTTTAAATATTAAAGTAACTACAGTCTTAATAAGTCGGTTGCATCGACTTACTGGTACATTTACTTGTTTATATATCAAGTCAGTGTAGAAATTGGAACAGGTTAAAAAAGAACTGGTTTTCCTCAAATAAATAATCCAAGCCGAAACTACTTTCGTCACACTCTGTGTCTATATTTTGATACCTATTATTATTATTTATAGAAAAATAATCATTAAAACAATTTCCGATTTTAACAGGGTCTTGTATCATGATCCCATTAAGATTGATATTGTTCGGTAAACTATTGTTGTAATTTATAGTTCTATTATACAGCCAACTTTAATCTTTGGTTAACACTAAGCCACTGTAATGTACTTAGCCACTGTAATTAAGTTTATTGATGTGTATCTACTGCATCTAAGAATTATCCTAATTTCTTTATTTTACATTTCTGCAGTCTTTCTAGTTGTTCATTTAATGAGAATGAAAGAATAGTATCACAATACTGCAAATGTAGTTTAAATAGAGAATTGTAAATTGTAACAACTACTTTTATTTTACGATTTTAGCAAATATCAATAGACACTTGCTCACGAATTCTTGATGAATAAAAATAATTTAGAAATTTTCTTACATATGTAATCAAGATGACTCTTAAAATTCAATTTGTCTAATATTGGAGCTAAGTCCTTAACTGGCGGACTTCCTTAAGTAGTACATTATCAATTTTTTCTACATCTGTTAAAACTCCATTAATCACCATTTCGTTTGATTTCTTAACATTCAATGTAAGCTTGTTTTCAATAAACCTTTTTGTTTCCTTGCCACTCCTATAAGGAGTATAGGTCATCCACTAAATCATTCATTATTTCATATTTGACTAAGTTCCAGTTTCTAGAATCATTAATTACACTAAGCCGTTGATTACTCGTCTACAGCTATTGTACAAGACTATGCGACCTTTTTATTTCTACGCCATCAATCATATTATATTTAACTTCTTCATACAGTCATCAACCGAATCACCAATTATATACACTTACAGTTTTTAATAGTAATTTTTCGTTTTTCTTTGTAACTTTTTTAGGTGGCAGTTTAATTGTATGATGATACGTGGAATTATATTTTTTAATTAATGTTGGTAAAATAGATATCCATTAGATATATAATTACCTTTAAAATTAAACTGCTTCTGCATTGAATTTTTTAAAAAATACGGTTAAAACGTTCTACAATGGATGCTTTCATTGCAGAACATGTGTGAAAATGATTAATTTTTTTTCTTCCTATAAGCTTTCAAAATTTTTTTTTGTTAAAAAACTTTTAGTCGACTTTACCATAACTGGTAGTCCAAATTAACACGTCATTTTAAAAATAGATATTTTTAACTTTTTTTACTCTTTTAAACTTAAAAACAAAACTGTTAAACTTCGAAAAAAAAATTTCATGAACACTATGACAACGAATTACTGTATCGCTTTTTGTGCGATGCAAATTGATGAAATTAGATAGGTGGTCCACAATCACCGCACTTACTCTAATTTTTAATTTTTTCTTTATATATGTAAGTTTTCTAAAAAAAAATCCTTAATAAAAAACTTTCCCTTGATCGGATTGTATATTTTTTGGAAGTGTTCCAGCACATTTGAAAACATTTTACATACCCAATAAAACATTATTAACTAAAAAGAAAATTTTTATTTATCTTTCCTAGGTATCTGAAAGTTTAAAATAAAAAAATTTTGTTTTAAGTTGGTTGGTCTTCGCCATCATTTTCAGCAAACAGTCTGGCGCAACCGCCCATTACCTACTAATTGACATAATAATTAAAGTACATTGCAATCTATGTTGTTTTTGTACATATAAAAAGCATAATTTTTAAACTATTTTTGTCAAACATAAAATACTCTTCAGTTTTTCATGTTTTGTTTGTCATACATTATTTACATACATAAAAAAATTCTCTTCGAACTTCATTATAGAAAGACAAATGATCCATTCAAACTCGTCATTTTTTGTATGAAATTTTCGTTGACTTTCAATTTGTTTACCAAGAGTTGAATTGCTTTCATATGAGGCAAATAATAAGTTTGAACATCGCATTCTTAGTGGATTTATATTGAATATTGATTCAAATACATTTTAGTCTCATAGTTTCAAAATTTTAAGCATTTTTTTATTTCTTTTTAATTCTTTTTGATATTTGTTGTTCTTTATAATTATTATTATAATTTATATGTATATATATTTACTTTTCTCTCTGATTGCTGATTGATTGGTGACTGGTTAGGTGAGTGAACGGTGATGATTGATGGTTGATGAATTATGATAATTGATAGCAAAGAAATAAGAATATTATTTAAATGTAATATGTATTACTACTTACTAGAACAAGTTTAGAATTAGACTAAATAATGAGTTAGATTGAAGCATTTTCTATTTTTTGGCCTTTGTCTTTTTTTTTTAGAAAATTTTGATTACATGTTTTTTTGTATTTAGCTATTTTATATGACTATTGATTAGTTATCTGATATTAATATTAATAAAACATACAATATTTTTACTATTTCAATACGGTCCAGTATTATTCAGTATATTTGAGTACTACTAAATAAATTTGCATTACTTGTTCAAGTTACTTAAAATATTGCAATATTTAGGTACCTACCAGTTTTGTTTTAACTTTAATATTGGTAAAGTTCAAAATAAATAAGTTCATTTTATTTTAATTTTATACATACCAATCTGAAAATATTCGAGATGGATTCTTGCAACAGAATGATAGAAGATATTTTGAAAATACCATTTTCTTTAAGAGGAATATTAAAGTAAACAAAATGTATAAAAATGGTTGTGAGTTGTGGCAAATAAAATAAAAAACCTATAAAAAAAGATCATAACGTAGTGTACTTCCGTTCCTAAAATAAATCACCCTTCTTCGCTGCTAAGTACATACTTACATTAATTGATTGATGCGCATCAGGTATTTCATAATTTTCGACATAGCTGAGTTAAAAAGTAAACATTGCCAAATTAAAGGACAACTTACGAGCATCTTTAATTTTTGCAAGACTTGAAGCAAGAAGATGTAGTTGTGGAATCAATAGAGGAGCGTGTGACTAGGAAAGGAAATATTCGACAAGTTTGATTAAAGTTTAAGGGCAAATCGAATTACATACGGATAGGGACTCGGACTAGATATTTTCAAGAATTTACCTTCAACAGATGCCAATTACAACCAAGCCTATAACGAGCTTCTTGAAACATATGATAGATCGGATCTGTTCGTAAATTCATATTTTGAAACTCATGTTTTCGAACAAAAAAAAACTGATGCATGGTTCTGCTAAAGGACTAAGCACCTTATGTAATAGTATATCTGAATGGGTTAGAGCTCTAACTGCGTTGCAGTTGCCTACAGAACACTGGGATCATATTTTCATCTACATTTTTCGATGATGAGACTTTAATGCTGCGGCGAAGAAGACCATTGGGGAATACTACATCAAAAAAAAGTACCAAGTTCTCGAAGTTGACATCCCAGGTACCGCATTTATGAATTTTCTGCCTTTAATTCAAGTTCGTCAAGTTCATCCAAGCAAATTAATAATCGTTTTAACAATAATATGTTTATATATGTTTAATATGTTTTAACACACATAAAACAACATCATCTAGTATTAGTTCGAGTTGCTTATTGTGTAAAGTTGATCATGCCCTTTATAAAAGTCGTAATTTTCAAGAAATCTCAATATCTTTCCGAAGAAAGTTTGTCAAGGATAAAAAATTATGCTTTAATTGTCTAAAATCAAATCATATTTCAAAGAATTGTCCTTCAAAAACAAATTGCAAAAAGTGTAATACCAGACATCATACCTTACTTCATGAACAAGATAATAAGGATACCAGTTGGTCAACAACTCGTCAAAAGCTAAGGCGTCTACTCAGATGCTACGGCTTCGTCGTCTACAATAGTATCAACTTCGTCCTCATTTACAAGAACACAAACCAAATGCATTACCTTGTTACCAACCGCAGTAGTTTCCGTTAAAAATTGGTTTAATCAATTCGTTCCCTGTCGCATTTTATTGGATTCACAAATTTCATTGATATCTCAAAGTTGTGTTCAAACGTTAAAATTGAAACCATTATTTGAGCGTCGTTCAATTCAAAATATTAATTCTTCTCCAACATCCTATATTAAAGGTTCAGTTTATGTGACATTACGTTCAAGGTTTTCGACATTTGAAGTTCAAACTAATGCTTCGATATTATCAAACTTAACTTCGTTTTTACCATTGAATAATGTGAAACAAATTGACAATAATTTATTCAGTGGTCTTGAATTAGCTGATCCGCACTATTATAAATCATCGAAGATAGATTTAATTGTTGGGGCAGATATTTTAAAATTTGGCACATCCTGAAGATATACAGTACCAAAGAGGTTCATAACAAAATTACGATTTTTATTATTCAGATGAATCAAAATTCAGACAAATTCTATTTATTCAGAAAAATCAAAATTGAGATAATTCAATATTCAGACGATTTAAAATTCAGACAATTTAAAATTCCGATATTTTTAAATTAAAAAAAAAAAATTCAGGGTATTAGAATTTAGAAATTTAGAATTCCTACTTTTTCAACATTTTATTGAATTATAACTAACATTCTAATATATAACATAATTATATATATGTATTATAATATAATTTGTTATTCCAGATTTTAATACCTTATTAAGCGGCAATTTATTAATTTGTTTTTTTCTAGATACAAGCTACAAAGTGTTTTATTGAAAAATTATGGTTCGTAATAGAATTAAAATTAAGTAATAATTAAAACTAAGTATTATTTTATTTTGAAATTTATTTATTTAAAGAAATTGAGGACAATTAATTTTTAAATGATTTTATAAATAAATAAATTAAAATATGTGACTCCGAAAACCAAACTTACTATTAACAAAATATTTTAAGAATTCTCTGTGGCGCCATTGCATATAATGCTTAGAAATAAATCAAATTTTTTAGCAACATTTGTTTACATTCGAGCATTAGAAAAAATCACAATTTTTTTTAGAACTCACTTTGGCGCTATTACATGTGATGTTTAGAAATAAATTAAATTTTAAAGCAACATAGTGTTGACATTTAAACATTAGAAAAATTCATACAAATATTCAGAAAAAATTCAGATTTTAATTTTTCGCGCGAAAACTTATAATAACTTTTTGTGAATATTTGTATGAATTTTAAATATTTGAATTTTGAATTGTCTAAATTTTGAATTATCTGAATTAGAAATTGTCTGAATTTTGCATTGTTTAAATTTTGATTTATCTGAATTTTGATTGTCCGAATTATGATTATCTGAATTTTGATTTTCTGAATATCATAATAAACCCTATCAAAGAATATTGTGTCGTGAAAATCACAGAAACCTTTCAAGAATTTGAGTTTGTACAGATACGTATGGAACTGAAAGTGCAATAAGCGCATTGTCCACATAGTGCAATAAGCGTATTGTCGCGGATAGCATAGACGAAGAGAGAAAAACTTTCCAATTGTTGCAAGAAATCTTCGAAATAACTTCTACGTTGATGATTTTATTAGTGGAAGTCACACATTCGAGGGAGCATAATTTAAGTCAAACGGGAACTCACAAGTTTGTTATGTAGCGGAGGCTTCAATCTCCGAAAATGGTGTTCCAACAATTCAGAATTTCACAAAACTATTGATGAAGATCATCGTGGAACATCTTTTGTTCTACCAGGCGAAATTTAAATTTCTGTAAAATTCTTGGAATGAAGAATGCAATGAAATGGAATGAAACCAATTTCTGACAATTTTACTTTTGAGGTTCATCTTGAGTTATAAATATATTTTACCAAAAGAAAAATACTTTCAGAAATTAGTAAGGTTTTCGATACACGCGGTCTAGTACGGCCCACCATGTACTGCTCTTGCCAAAATTTTTAAGCAAAGGATTTGGATTAGTGCAGTTAGCTGGGATGATAAATTTTTAGAAAGTATCATTGCTGAATATTCGTAAATTAATTTTAGAATTATCAAAGCTTCAAATACCTGGTTGGTTTCGCTCAAGGCTCTGAAAAAGCGTATTCAGGTATTATCTACGCTCGAATTATTCAACAAAGGCAGGTTTATGCCCATCTATTGGCTTCAAAATCAAAATTAGCTCCTATTCGTCAAGTTCCTTTACCTCGACTTGAGCTATGTGCAGCTCATTTATTGACTAAACTAATGTCAAAAAACAAATTTACAATGAAAGTACCAGATAACCAGATAATCATGTATACTGATTCTAGAGTTGTTCTGGTGTGGTTGCATGACATTCCTAAACGGTGGAAAAGCTTCATTGGAAATCGTACATCATACATTTTATCTCACATTCCATGTCACTATTGGTATAATGTAAAATCACTCGACAATCCAGCAGATCTGTCATCATGTGGTTCGCAATCAGATCAATTCCCTGTGGTGGAACGGTTCAAGGTTTTTATTATCTCCAAATTACAAGATACGTAACTTGTCGAAAACACATTTTGGAACACAGCTCGAATCTCGTTGAATATTTTGTACCGTTGATAATTCTGATTCCTCCATAATAGAATTTGAATTATTTGTATTCAACTTTGAATAGAATTAAAAGAATTACTGCATGGTGTTATCGCTTTATTAATAACTGCAAAAATAAAGGTCAACATAAACCTTAATTAAAACGTCATTTCTTCTCGTTAAAGAACTTCAAATCGCTTTAAACACGTTGATTAAATTTAGTCAACAAATTATATTTTATGAAGATATTTTACTCATTGTCAAGAGTAAAGATCTACCATTCAGAAGCAAGTTGAAATCGGTTAGCCCATTAATGGACAGAGATGGCATATTACGTGTTGGAGGTAGAATTCAACATGGTAATTTTGGCTTCACTAAAAAACACCCTATTATCTTATCAAAGGATCATATGTTATCAAAACTCATTGTTGAGGACATACATCGCAGATATTTCCATTCTAATTTACCCATTTACCAACACTGGGGTAGATTTTGCTGGTCTTATTTACGTTTTTACATGGAGAGGTAAAAGCGCTAAAATTTTGAAGGCCTATGTCTCGGTATTTGTCTGTATGGTTATTCGAGCCATACACATAGAACTTGTATCAGATCTCTCAACAAATGCATTTTTGGCAGCCTTACATCGTTTTATGTCAAGAAGAGGAGCCTGCGAACATATCTATTGTGATAATGGAAAAAATTTTGTGGGTGCTGCAAGACAACTTTTAGAAACCAAAAAATTCATCACTGAAAATAGCTAAACATTGCTAAACACTTAAGCGAAACACACACAATTTCATGTCATTCCTGTTGCAACTCCGCATTTTAATGGATTGTGAAAGTCTACTGTACAATTTATGCAGACCCACTTAAAACGTCTAGTTGGAGAACAAAAACTAACATATGAAGAAATAGGCACATTTTTATGTCAAATAGAAGCATGCTTGAATTCTAGACCAATTTCACCACAATCATTGGACATTGAAGATTAAGAAATTTTAACCCAAGTCATTTTCTAACATTTAGCACTCTACAACTTCCACAACAAGAGCGTCTTAATGCTACCGCTTCATATTCAACTTTTGGAAACGGTGGAGTATGGAATAGCTCCCTTCTCTGTAAAGGCGTAAAAAATGGCAGTTTCAAAATAAAAATTTGCAAATCAATGATTTGGTATTAGTCAAGGAAAAGAACCTTCCTCACGGTTAATGGTTAATGGATCGAATCACAAGAACCAAACCTGGAAAGGGTGCCACGGTCAGGGTTGTATTACTCGAAGGACCAATCACAAAGGTTAGTGTGATTGATCGTCCACTTCATAAGCTTTGCGTACTTTTATTGGAATAACAGTCAAGCTCTGCATAATTTCAAAAATTTTAGTTTTTTATGTACATAATAATTTTGATTAATATGAGAAATTGATTAACTTGTTTAAATTGCTTAATTTTAATACTATTAGAATTGTTTAAATTGCTTAATTTCTTAATTTATATTGGTAACTTTGTTAATGAAGGAGGGCGGTATGTTACTCACAATTCTAATTTATCTTAATTTAATTACATATACAATTAACAAAGTTTTTTTTTATCGTAATTAAAATTATATTTTTCATTATTTCAAGTTCAGTAGTTATCTTTAAAATTGTAATCTTTAATTTCAAATGACGTCTTCGACAACTAATTATATAAGAGTATTACAAATTAGAGTATTATAATTATATTACAAATTTTATAATTCTTATATCTAGTTTTAATTTTGTTTAAACAATTGCCTTCTAAAAAAACCAGAGAGAGAAAGTAAAAATGAGTGCATAGGTTTACTTGCATATTGATTATTACTGAATTATCAATGAGTATTACAGAGTTAATATATTAAAGTATTAATTCCCATAGTTATGGCCGTATTTGGGCTTTCAAAACAAAATGTGTCGAATTAAGAAACTTTTTTAATTTAATCAATATATTTGTCAACAAATACGAAACTATATACGAAAACAATTGTCAGAATTTTTCTTAAACTAATAAAAAATTATTCTTAAAAATCAGGCTATTGTGCAAATATTTATATAAAACGCTATATTATTTGTTAAACCTAAAAAATTACAATTACAATACAAAATAAAGAACATTCAATAAATAATAATTTTTTTTTAAATGAATATCTTACTTTCAAAAATTGAAAATGGTGAATGTTTAAATTGTATTTGTTTATGAAGGTATAACTAATTAATAATTAATGTAGTATATAATGCTACTAAAGATTATTAAAAAAATATGTACTCGTATAAAATATAAAATGAAAGCAAACCTTGCAGTCCAATGAAATTTAAATAAGCATAATTACATTATTTAATTTTAAAAATGCAACTATATTCATACCAAAAAGTGAAAATAGAAGAAACTTTTTTATAGTTAAAGAAATATAAATGCAGTCTAGGAAAAGAAACGTAATCTGAATTCGGAAACATCATTTGCACATCGAATGCAAAAGCAACCATGCAAATGTGCAAAATCAGCCATTACTTTATTATAGGTTTTCTGTGTTTAAAATTATATTGCAAAGAAAACTGATTCGCAAATGACGATTAGGTTTTATTCAACATTAGTATCGTAATATAAAATAAATTAAAAATAAATAATTCTTGTATAAGATAATAGATGTCGCAAATATAATTATATGTATTTCATAATCTTGTTCAATATCTACAGCCGAGTAATTATTATATAAATAACAAGCGACTTAGTGGATGGTCTCTGGCAGTATCCAAGTTAATTGAAGACAATGATTATTATTTTAGAGTTAATTGTTGTTTACAAATATTGTGATCATAACATACTTTCATTGTTATTAGTTCAAATGTTTTATTCTCAAGTATGAATTCAAAAACATTTATTCACAAGGCTTGATTCAAAAACATTTATTCACAAGGCTTAATTGTTTAATTTTCAAATATTTCATTTTACATGTAATTTCCTTTACAAATTAGTTTTCAATTGTTATTTAAAATTATTAATTTTAAGTAAGAATAAATTAAGTGCACGTTAGTTTCAATAAAATAAATTTAATAACAAAATATTCAATTTAATAAAAAAAAATTTTGATAGCGTTACTTCTATCAAACTGTGCACAAAACATTTACAAGTTGTTGGTTTAGTCTGATTAAAATGTCAAAATAGTAATCACAAAATAAATAAATATGAAGGAATGCAGAACGCGGTATTTTTTAATAAAAAGTTTAAAATAAACGGTAATAAATAATTAATATCCATAATAGAAATTGATGTCGATTAATCCAATGACAATTCCCTCAGTCAAAATTTAATTGGGAAACAAGTTTATCGCTTCATTATTCCATCTTATTAAACTTGTTTAAAATCCCACTAGAATTCCTGACCGTGAAGACCAGGTTGGTCATTACCTGGACCTGTTTCTGACTTCACACACTGAGAAATAGAAGGTCTCAGTTAGCTCTCCTCTTGGTTATTCCGACCACTTTTTGATTAATACTAACTTCGAGCTCAGCACTCAGAACAGACAAAGGCCTGTCCCAAAAAAAATAGTATGGCGTTACAACTGGGAAGGTTTAAATGAATTTTTAAAAGCTTGTGATTGGTCTTTGTGCTTTAGCAACAGATATTGACTTTGCAACCAATGCAAATTGTGAAATAATTCTTCTAGAGATGAGAGCCTACATACCTCACTCTATGAAAAGTATTAAAAAACCACGCAAGTCCTGGTTTAATCGCATTTGTGCAAATGCAATATCTAAAAAGGAGAAAACTTTTCAAACCTACAAAAATGATAGGACTGAAGCTAATAGGGCAAGCTATATCGGAACCAGAAACTCGTGTAGGAGAGTTATCAATAAGCAAAAGTTCTTGCACAACAGACAGTTGAGAAAACAACTTTTGCATCTTCAAAACAGCGCACTATCCCTCAAACTACAGCTCTATTGCCATCACTTCGGTCCTTTCCAAAATAATGGAAAATTTAATAAATTGAAAGCTTCTGAAATATCTACATAACAAAGTATTAATTCATGATCCACAATATGGGTAAAGTAAATATTCTCCTTCGCTTGAGCTAAATTTCGATTTAGTCAAAATTTCGAATTGGGGCAAAATTAACAGAGTAGATTTTAACTCTAAGAAAAGTCAGTGCTGTTTAGTCTCTCGGAAAAGAAACACTTCGATCCCAACTTTAACTTTTCAAGATGAAGTTTTGCAACATACGGGTGAGCTCAGCATCTTGGGCATGGAGCAAGTGTATTGGTTTCCTGCATCGTTGTAAAGCCTTCTTTTTATCTTTTGATCTCCTTTATATCTATAAAACATACATAAGACCTGAGATGGAGTACAATGCACATATTTGGGCGGGTGTCTCTAAACGGCATTGGGATTTCTCGGGAAAGTGCAAAATAGAGCATTTCGTCTAATAAACGATCCCACTGTTACCTCTACGCTCTCTCCACTCGGTCTCCGTCGCCTAACAGGAACACCTACCCTGTTTTATAGATACCTTATAGGGTTGGATTCTTTCTCTAACGAGATTAAAAGTTTGATGCCTCCTCTCAAAGCATTCCAAAGAGAAACAAGGAGAACTTTTACTCCCAAAATTCCCAGATGGCATAATTCGGCTTATGGAAATTCGTTTGTAGTACAAACATCGCGAATGTGGAACCATCTCCCATCTCATATGTTCTCCAGAATTGGTCGTGATTACATTTACCACGTTCAAAGATTCAAGGTGAATATTAACAACTTTCTTCACTATATGCTTGCCAAGTTAAAATGAATTTTCATTCCATAACTTAACTTTTTCTGAACAGGCAGTACATGAGTACTAAAAGTCGTATAACTTATTGGTTGGTCAAAAACGGAAGGTGGGCTTTAGTGATTTAAAGTCCCACACACTCATAGAGGACTCGTACTCGTTTTCGCTCCTCTATAGTGTCTTTCGATGATTACCACCTACCCTCGCAAAAAAAAAAAAAAAAATCTTTAAAGTTTTAATCTTTAATTTCAACTGACGTCTTCGACAACTAATTATATAACAGATCGAATTACAAATTTTATAATTCTTATATCTAGTTTTAATCTTGTAACAATTGTCTTATAAAAATTACCAGATAGAGAAAACAAAAAGGAGTGCAGAAGTTTACGTACATATTGATTATTACTCAATTATCAATGAGTATTAATGAGTTAATGTATTAAAGTATTAATTTCCATAGTTACCGCCGTATTTGGGCTTTCAAAACAAAATGTGTCGAGTTAAGAAACTTTTTTAATTTACTTATTATAAAATCAATATATTTGTCAACAAATGTTCGTACTGAATTTTATACACAAAATAATTGCACCAAGTGTTTCGTTTCATATTACTATAGTACGTTAAAAATAAAAAATGGTTCCACCGTAATCGGCCGTCATTATGCTAATTTCGCATTAAATATTTATTTTACATATTGTATGATTTAAGTTAAAATGGAAGATTCCACAGTAATACAGTAGTAGCTTGAAAATGAGCAAATGAGCTCGAAACGCGTCCCTCAGTAAAATTTAAAAATTAATAAAAGGATTAAATAACGAAGACTATAAGGTTGTTTAATTTAAACATAAAAAAATGATAAATAATATTATATAAGTCTCGTAAGTTCTCAGAAAACCGATATTTTAATAATAAATTTAACGTTTGCGTTCCTTTAAAACAAAAAGAGTAGTTGAGAGTAGTCGTCGATAAATGGAACGCTAATTTAATATAACAGTATTTATTTCCATCTATTCTTTCTTAAACGCTAGGGTAGCTGGGAGTAAAAAAAAGAGTTTATCTGCAAAAGGAGCGCAAACAATATAAATTTTGTAATATATATAATTGTCGAAATATTCTGAAATCTTATATTGTTGTTTTGTTTTTTTTTCAGGTAAGATATTTGAAAGTTTTTGAACCCAAGCTTAACTATTCTGATCATGATGTCATTAAATGGGTTCGTTACATTGGACGGAGCGGATTATACGAAACCCGTTGCTAAATTCTTCAACTACTGAAAAATTGATGCTTACCAACTTACTTACATTGAAGAAGTTTCGCAAACTATATACGAAAACAATTATCACATCAATTTTTCTTAAACTAATATAATAAATGAAAAAAAATTATTCTTAAAAATCAGGCTATTGTGCAAATATTTATATAAAACGCTATATTATTTGTTAAACCTAAAAAATTACAATTACAATACAAAATAAAGAACATGCAATAAATAATCATTTTTTTTTTAATGAATATCTTACTTTCAAAAATTGAAAATGATGAATGTTTAAATATTATATTGTATTTGTTTATGAAGATATAATTAATGAATAATTAATGTAATATATATGCTACTAATGATTATTAAAAAAATATGTACTCATGTAAAATATAAAATGAAAGCAAAACTTACAGTCCAATGAAATTTAAATAAGCATAATTATATTATGTAATTTTAAAAATGGAACTACATATATTCATACCACAAAGTAAAAATAGAAGAAACTTTTTTCTAGTTAAAGAAATATAAACGCAGTCTAGGAGAAAAAACGTAATATGAAATCGGAAACATCGAATGCAAATGTGCAAAATCAGCCATTACTTTATTATAGGTTTTCTGCGTTTAAAATTATACTACAAAGAAAACTGATTTGCAAATAACAATTAGGTTTTATTCAACTTTAGTATCGTAATATAAAATAAATTAAAAATAAATAATTCTTGTATAAGATAATAGATGTCACAAATATAATTATATGTATTTCATAATCTTGTTCAATATCTACAGCCGAGTAATTATTATATAAATAATAAGCGACTTAGTGGATGGCCTCTGGCAGTATCCAAGTTAATTGAAGTCGGTGACTATTATTTTAAAGTTAATTGTTGTGCACAAATATTGTGATAATTACGCATAATTTTATTGTTATTAGTTCAAATGTTTTATTCTTTAGTATGAATTCAAAAACATTTATTCACAAGGCTTAATTTCAGTTGTTTAATTTTCAAATATTTCCTTCACAAATTAGTTTTAAATTGTTATTTAAAATTAACAAAATGTTCAATTTAACAAAAAAAAAAACTTTGATTGTGTTAGTTCTATCAAACTGTGCACAAAACATTTACAAATTGTTGGTTTAGTCTGACAAAATGTCAAAATAGTAATCAAAAATAGTAATCATGAAGGAATGCAGAACGCGGTATTTTTTAATAAAAAGTTTAAAATAAACGGTAATAAATAATTAATATCCATAATAGAAGCTGACTCCACTATTCCAATGACAATTCTCTCGGTCAAAATTTAATTGGGAAACAAGTTGAGCTTTTCGCTTCATTATTCCATCTTATTAAACTTGTTCAAAATCCCACTAGAATTGCCGACCGCGAAGACTAGGTTGGTCATCACCTGGACCTGTTTCTGACTTCACACACTGAGAAATATAAGGTCTCAGTTAGCTCTCCTCTTGGTTGTTCCGATCACTGCTTGATTAATACTAACTTCGAGCTCAGTACTCAGACCAGACAAAGGCCTGTCCCCAAAAAAATGTATGGCGTTATAGCCATGCTAACTGGAAAGGTTTAAATGAATTTTTAAAAGCTTTTGTTTGGTCTTTGTGCTTTAGCAAGAGAAATATTGACTTTGCAACCAATGCGAATAGTGAAATAATTCTTCTAGGGATGAGAGCCTACATACCTCACTCTATAAAAAGTATTAAAACACCACCCAAGTCCTAGTTTAATCGCATTTGTGCAAATGCAATATCTAAAAAGGAGGAACCTTTTCAAACCTACAAGAGTTATAGGACTGAAGCTATTAGGGCGAGCTATATCGGAATCAGAAACTGATGTAGGAGAGTTATGAACAAGCAAAAATTCTTGCCCAACAGATAGTTGAGAAGACAACTTTTGCATCTTCTCAAAAATAGCAAATCCTTTTGGACCTTTGCTAAGAGCCGTAACGGTAAAAGTTACGGTTCCTCTTTCCCGCCTTTGGTTGATGACAATGACGAAATTGTATCCGATCCCAAAGAAAAAGCAGATTTATTTGCCAAAAATTTCGCCACCAACTCATCATTGCCCCAGTCAACAAAAAAAAGGATGCATCCTTCTTGAGGTTAACTGCTCCTTAGGTAGAATCTCCTTCAGAACTCGTGCAGTTCTTAAAGCTCTCAAAAATTTAGATACAAAAAAGTCAGCCGGTCCAGATGGTATTACTGGCACAGTTCTTAAAAATACCTTTTCTACTATTGCGAAACCATTGCGCAATCTCTTCCATTTATCTCTCTCTTCGGGTAGATATCCTATTCAGTGGAAAACAGCGCACATTTTTCGCATCCCCAAAAAAGGGGACAAAATCGATCTCTCAAACTACCGCCCTATTGTTATCACTTCGGTTCGTTCCAAAATAATGGAAAATTTAATAAATTGAAAGCTTCTGAAATATCTACGTAACAAAGGATTAATTCATGATCCTCAATATGGGTTCCGAAGCCATCGGTCAACAGGTGATCTCATGACATGCCTCTGTGAAAAGCACTATTCTGGGGAGTTTTATGTTGTCGCTTTGAATATTTCTAAAGCTTTTAGCGTAGTTTGGCATGATGCTTTAATTGCTAAATGCAAAGAAATGGGTCTCGGTGGTATATTTGTAAAATGGATGGGAGATTTCTTTTCGAATTAATTCGTGTCCTGGTTGATGGTTACTCTTCAGACCAATTCGAAATTAATGCTGGAGTCCCAAGGATCTGTTCTCTCCCCGACACTTTTTCTAATATTTATAAACCATTTATTAAGTATAACCTCCAATCCAATCCATAGTTTTACAGACGATAATACGCTCGTTGCTTCGTACGAAGCAATGCTAGTAAATATTCTGCTTCGCTTGAGCTAAATTTCGATTTAGTCAAAATTTCGAATTGGGGCAAAATTAACACAGTAGATTTTAACTCTAAGAAAAGTCAGTGCTGTTTAGTCTCTCGGAAAAGAAACACTTCGATCCCAACTTTAACTTTTCAAGATGAAGTTTTGCAACATACGGATGAGCTCAGCATCTTGGGCATGCAGCAAGTGTAGGGGTTACCTGTATCATTGTAAAGCCTTCTTTTCATCTTCTGATCTCCTTAATATCTATAAAACATACATAAGACCTAAAATGGAGTACAATGCACATATTTGGGCGGGTGTCTCTAAACGGCATTGGAATTTCTCGGTAAAGTGCAAAATAGAGCATTTCGTCTAATAAACGATCCCACTGTTACCTCTACACTCTCTCCACTCGGTCTGCGTCGCCTAACAGGAACACCTACCCTGTTTTATAGATACCTTATAGAGTTGGATTCTTTCTCTAACGAGATTAAAAGTTTGATGCCTCCTCTCAAAGCATTCCAAAGAGAAACAAGGAGAACTTCTGCTGCCTACCCCTATGTAGTTCAAATTCCCAGATGGCATAATTCGGCTTATGGAAATTCGTTTGTAGTACAAACATCGCGAATGTGGAACCATCTCCCACCTCATGTGTTCTCCAGAATTGGTGATGATTACATTTACCACGTTCAAAGATTCAAGGTGAATATTAACAACTTTGTTCACAATATACTTGCCAATTTAAAATCAATTTTCATTCGATAACTAAACTTTTTCTGAATATCTTTTTGGTTGGTCACATTACCGACCGTAATAAACGGTCGGTCTCTCTAAATTGTCGGATGCTAAAATATATTGGTTAATTCAAAAAATAATATAAAATAAACTATAAACTTTAAAATTACAACTCATAAATATAATAATTCTTTAGTGCATTTACTTGCAAAATATTTAAAAAATATAATCTTTTACATATTATTTAAAGTAATAATAGAAAAGGGAAAAAAACCTTAAAAACAAAATATTGATAGTTAAAAATACATAAATTGTTTTTTTTTTCTTTCTTCTCCATCATTATTATTGATGTTCTCATGAGAAACAAACAAAACTTACTGTTAATTACAAATTGTGTCAATTATCTCATCTCACATAAATTTAAAAAAAAAAAAAAAAAAAGCAGAAAACATAACTGCACACCAGTGACATTCAAACTTTTTTTCCTTATTTTAATGTTTTTAAAATTTTATAAAATAAACAAGTGTCGATATTAATGGTTAATGGTAATAAAGTTAAAAGAAACAATAGACAAATTTATAATTAATAATTTTTGTTATTACACCATTAAATTTATATTCAGTACCCAGTCACAAATAATGTTAAATAAGATCATATTTAGTTCAATTTTTGGTAATTTAATAAGCAGAAATCGAATAAAAAGTTAAAATTTGAGAATCACTACAATAAAAAATATCTTTTAATATTTTTTTAATATTTTTTTTCTCTCTATATTATAAATTATAATGACTGAATGTGGTGAATGTAGGAATAAAATCAGAGGCGAGTCTGGCATTAATTGTGCAGGAGTATGTGGTAAAGTGTTTCACACTACAATGAAATGTTCAGGATTGGATGTCTCTACAAGTAATTTGATTGGAAGTAGTAAAAGGATAAAATATATGTGTGAGGATTGCGTAATGTATATTCATAATGTGGATGATGTGCTGAAAGACATTCAAGATAACGTAAATAAAAATAAGCAGTATTTAAAAGAGTACAAGGAAGAGTTTGAGAATGCATTAAATAAAAACGAAAGTGAGCTGAAGCTGCTATTACTGGCGATCGAGCAGCGGTATACCGAAAGAATAAATGAAGTTAAAAAACTTCAAGAAAAAGAGTTAAAAAACTTACACGATTCTGTTATGCAATTTAAAACTAACACAACAGGAATTAATGAACAACTGAAAAGTAATTGTGAAAGTGGATTGAAATTGAGTAATGAATTAGAAAAAGTTAGTGAAATATTTAAAGATAGGAATTCGCCTGAAATGTTGCAGATAAATAATGTAAATAAATCTGACAGGCCACTGTACTCCTCTATTGTGAAGGCCATAGTCCCAGTTATACTGAAACCAAAAAAAAGTCAAAAATGCTCGGAGACAAAAAATGACTTGGAAGAGAATATTGATCCTTTTGAAATGGATCTAAAAATTTCAAAAGTTAAAAATAAACATAATGGATCTTTAGCAATTGTAGGTGAAAATGAAGAAGAAACCCGAAAAATAAAGGAAGTACTTTTGGAAAAACTAAAAGATAAATATGAAGTAAAGATGCCTGATCAAAAAAATCCAAGAATATCTATTTATAATATGAATACACAATATGAGGAACTTGATTTGTTTAACAAAATAAGGAAGCAAAACCATGGATTGGAAAACGCAGACTTAAAAATTATTTCATACCGGAAAAATCTAAAAAAATTGTTTAATATTGTTTTGGAGCTTGATTTTAATAGTTGGAAAAAAGTATTGAATATTGGCAAAATAAATATTGGATGGTATCGCTATTCAGTCTTTGACGGAGCTTATGTAAAAAGATGCTTCAATTGTAAGGGATTTAACCACAAATCCACCGAATGTGATAAAAAAGAAGTATATGCTAAATGTTTGGGCGAACATAAAACAAATGAGTGTACCCAAACTCCAGTTAAGAAATGCTTGAACTGCATTAATTCTAACACAAAGTTACAATTAGGCCTAGATGTAAACCACAATATTCTCAGTCGAGATTGCCCTACTTACGTAAGCAAGCTTAGGGTATTGAAGAGTCATATTGGATACTAGCAATTAAAGAATTTTAATACCGTTTACTTAAATATCCAAGGATTATTAAACAACTTTTCTGAATTGGAAGTTATGATAAGTGGAAAGGCGTATGAGTGAATTATGTTAAGTGAAACCCATCTAATATCAGACATAAAAGATGTGGAAGTACATCTAAATGGGTATAAAATATATAGATGTGATTCAGTATCTAAACATACTGGTGGGGTCGCATTGTACGTAAAAGATCATTGGCAAATTGACAAACCATTACAAAATAAAGCTATTGGTAAAGATGTATGGTGGATAGCACTCAAATGTTCAAGAAATGAGATAAGTATAATTGTAGTAATAGTATATAGATCTCCTAGTAGTTCTGAAAGATTCTTTTGTGACAGTATTGTTCATTGGTTGGATGAGCTAGAAGATGTAAGTACTGAAGTCCTAATTTGTGGAGATTTTAACATCGATTAGAAGCCCAATAACACAAGATGTCAAAGAGAAATTAAAAACATCTTATCGCGATATAATTATGTGCAGCTGATTAATGAATACACGAGAATCACTAGGGATACCAGAACATTAATCGATTTTGTTTTGACTAATGGTACTAATCAAATTATAGCCAAGGTTGACAGCATGTCAAAAATATCTGACCACGAAACTCTGACAATAGAAATTAAGATAAATAAGAATTTTGAAAAAGTAACAGAGCAGGAAATAGAATGTTTTAAGTATAATAAGGAAAGTTTTAAAGCAGAGTTAAGGAAAATACAGATAAATAATATTAGTGGAAATAGTCTTGATCTATATGCCTGGGGTGTTAATGATAAGTTAAATCAAGTGATCCGTAAGTTTATAACTAAAAGAAAATTAAAAAACAGGAACAATGAATGGTATAACAACGAACTTAACGAAATGAAAAAGAAAAAAATTAGGTTCTACCAAAAAGCCAAAATAACAAATGATATACAAGACTGGGAAAGCTATAGACAAATTAGAAACATATATAAAAGTGAAATAAATCGAGCAAAAAACCAAGCAATACAAAGACGGATCGGTAATGCAGGTGGACAGAAGCAGATGTAGCGTGAGATAAAAAAATATGTATTAAAGAGAGACTACACAAATTTAAACTCAATTGAATTTAACAATGTGACTGAAATGAGCGCACAACAAATAGCGGAACAATTTAATAAATTCTTCATAAATAACATTGTAAATATCAGCAATTCAATATCTAATGAACCTTATGTTAATAACATATCTGAATTTAGTGGAAACTTTTATTTTAGAGAAGTAACTAATAGGACAGTCTGGGCTATCGTTAAAAGCATTAAGAATAAAAATGATTTTCAACATATGAATGTCAACAAAATACTAGACTGCTGGGAAATTATTGGATCCTTTCTGACTAAAATAATTAATATGTCATTTATGCAGGGTTTATTTCCACATTGCTGGAAAGAAACAATTGTAGTTCCCGTACCGAAAATTCTTGGCACATCTAAAAGTGAAGAATTCAGACCAATCAACACTTTACCGTTCCTGGAAAAAATTCTCGAAAAAGCTGTTAGTAATCAATTAAGTCATTATTTAGAGGTTAATGGTTTATTATCAGAAGAACAATCTGGATTCTGTAATAATCATTCCTGCGAGACAGCATTAAATTGGTTAATTTCCAAATGGAAAGCAGAATTACAAAAAAAGAAGGGAATTATAGCAGTGTTCTTAGACTTAAGACGTGCTTTTGAAACGGTAGACAGAGAAATTTTACTGCAAAAACTATCGAAATACGGGATTAAGCATGGCGCATAAGATTGGTTTAAATGTTACCTGGGTAACCGGACACAAAGGGTGAAAATTAATAGCTGCTTTTCAACATCTCAACGGATTGATATAGGAGTTCCACAAGGCTCTATTCTTGGTACACTGTTGTTCCTTTTATATATTAATGACATCAAAAATATACTCAAACACAGTCAAATAATGCTCTTTGCTGACGATACTTTGATTTACATATCTGGTATGGATAACGAAATATGCAGAAAATTATTGCAAGAAGACTTAACAAGGGTTGAAAGTTGGCTAAAACAAAATAAATTAAAGCTCAATGCTAAAAAAACAATGGCGATGGCAATCAAATTTCCTGAACCTTTATTATACATTGATTCTGAAAATATCGAAGTGGTCGAAGAGATTAAATACCTTGGTGTTATTTTAGACAATAAGCTTAATTTCCATAGACACATAGATTATATTACTAGAAAAATTGGGTTCCTCAAAAGAATTCGAAACAAAATATCCACTTTGTGTGCTATAAACATATAATATAATGTAATAGTGAAACCTCATTTTGAGTACTGTGCAACAATAATTTATTTATGCACAAGTGGTGAGCTAGATATTTTGCAGAAACTACAAAATCGGGCAATGCGCACAATACTTAAATGCAATAGATTTACCTCTATTAACTTGATGTTACAAACACTGAAATGGATGAACATAAAACAGAGAATTGAATTGATGGTTATGATCTTTGTATACAAAATGAAAAATCATTTGACGCCAATTTATCTGTCTAATGCGGTAACAAGGAGAGAAGAGGTACAGCCCTATTTCCTAAGAAATGCATCTGATATCGGAATTAATTTTGCTGGCAGTGCTTTCGCTCAAAACTGTATTAATTATAAAGGGTTTTGGAAATTCAACCAGCTTCCAAATTATATAAAAAATGAAACTTCTTTACCAAGATTCAGAAGATTATGTTGCAGCCATATTCAGGGATTGGTTCCCTAATTTAATATTTTGGTTCCTTTGGGGTTTTTTGTTTATTTTTTAACATTTTTAAACATTGTTTAATAATTTTTTTTTTATTTTTTTTGAAATTTTTTTTTTTCCTAATATTTATTTTTTAAATAATATTTTTTTTTTAATAATATCTTTTATTTAAAAATTTGTTTTTTTTTCCCCTTAATATTTAGTAATAGTAATGTTTGTATTAAACTAATAATAATAATAAAAAAAAAAAAAAAAAAAGGGAGGTGGGGTTTAGTGGGTTAAAGTCCCACACATTAATAGAAGACTTGTACTCGTTTTCGCTCTTCTATAGTGTCTTTCGATGATTACCATCTTTAATTTCAACTGACGTCTTCGACAACTAATTATATAAGAAATCGAATTACAAATTTTATAATTCTTATATCTAGTTTTAATCTTGTAACAATTGTCTTATAAAAATTACCAGATAGAAAAAGCAAAGAGGAGTGCATAAGTTTACTTACTTACTTACATAAGTTTACTTACTCAATGAGTATTAATGAGTTAATGTATTAAAGTATTAATTTCCATAGTTACCGCCGTATTTGGGCTTTCAAAACAAAATGTGTCGAGTTAAGAAACTTTTTTAATTTACTTATTATAAAATCAATATATTTGTCAACAAATGTTCGTACTGAATTTTATACACAAAATAATTGCACCAAATGTTTCGTTTCATATTACTATAGTACGTTAAAAATAAGAAATGGTTCCACCGTAATCGACCGTCATTATGCTAATTTCGCATTAAATATTTATTTTACATATTGTATGATTTAAGTTAAAATGGAAGATTCCACAGTAATACAGTAGTAGCTTGAAAATGAGCAAATGCGCTCGAAACGCGTCGCTCAGCAAAATTTAAAAATTAATAAAAGGATTAAATAACGAAGACTATAAGGTTGTTTAATTTAAACATAAAACAATAATAAATAATATTATATAAGTCTCGTAAGTTCTCAGAAAACCGATATTTTAATAATAAATTTAACGTTTGCGTTCCTTTAAAACAAAAAGAGTAGTTGAGAGTAGTCGTCGATAAATGGAACGCTAATTTAATATAACAGTATTTAGTTTCATCTATTCTTTTTTAAACGCTAGGGTAGCTGGGAGTAAAAAAAAGAGTTTATCTGCAAAAGGAGCGCAAACAATATAAATTTTGTAATATATATAATTGTCAAAATATTCTTAAATCTTATATTGTTGTTTTGTTTTTTTTTTCAGGTAAGATATTTGAAAGTTTTTGAACCCAAGCTTAACTATTCTGATCATGATGTTATTAAATGGGTTCGTTACATTGGACGAAGCGGATTATACGAAACCCTTTGTTAAATTCTTCAATTACTGAAAAATTGATGCTTACCAACATACTTACATTGAAGAAGTTTCGCAAACTATATACGAAAACAATTGTCAGATCAATTTTTCTTAAACTAATATAATAAATGAAAAAAAATTATTCTTAAAAATCAGGCTATTGTGCAAATATTTATATAAAACGCTATATTATTTGTTAAACCTAAAAAATTACAATTACAATACAAAATAAAGAACATGCAATAAATAATCATTTTTTTTTTTTAATGAATATCTTACTTTCAAAAATTGAAAATGATGAATGTTTAAATATTATATTGTATTTGTTTATGAAGATATAATTAATGAATAATTAATTTAATATACAATGCTACTAAATATTATTAAAAAAATATGTACTCATGTAAAATATAAAATGAAAGTAAATCTTACAGTCCAAGGAAATTTAAATAAGCATAATTATATTATGTAATTTTAAAAATGGAACTATATTCATACCACAAAGTAAAAATAGAAGAAACTTTTTTATAGTTAAAGAAATATAAACGCAGTCTAGGAGAAGAAACGTAATCTGTCTGAATCTGAAACATCATTTGCACATCGGATGCAAAAGCAACCTTGCAAATGTACAAAATCAGCCATTACTTTATTATAGGTTGCCTGCGTTTAAAATTAAGATTGGAGGGAAATATCCATACCAATCTCAATAGAAGTATTACCGCAGCGGAAGATGTAACAGACAGAAACTTCAAGGAGAAATAGCAATGATAATTTAGGAGTTGAGCGGATGAATGAGCAATCAAGATGATGAAATTCGAAACAAATTTTAAGTGATTTTAGAAGATTGTCAATGATAAGTTTTAAATGTGTATTGGTATCAAAAATTATTCAAGATGATTTCTAATTTAGTAAATAGTAAAGACATCTAACTTAACTAATGGTTAAGTCGCCAACCTTTAGATCAAAAGATTCTCAGGTTCAAACCCTGATTAGGTGTGATTCAACATTAGTATCGTCATATAATATAAATTAAAAATAAATAGTTCTTGCATAAGAGGTCGCAAATATAATTATATGTATTACATAATCTTGTTCAATATCTACAGCCGAGTATTTATTATATAAATAATAAGCGACTTAGTGGATGGCCTCTGGCAGTATCCAAGTTAATTGAAGACGATGATTGTTATTTTAGAGTTAATTGTTGTGTACAAATATTGTGATAATAACGAATACTTTTATTGTTATTAGTTCAAATGTTTTATTCTCAAATATGAATTCAAAAAGATTTACAAGGCTTAATTTCAGTTGTTTAATTTTCAAAAATTTCATTTTACATCTAATTTCCTTTACAAATTTCCTTTACAATTTCAATTGTTATTTGAAATTATTAATTTTATTATTTTGTTATTTAAAATTAATAATTTTAAATAATTGCACAATAAATTAAGTGCAAGTTAGTTTCAATAAAATAAATTTAATAACAAAATGTTCAATGTAATTAAAAAAAACTTTGATAGGGTTAGTTCTATCAAACTGCACAAAACATTTACAAATTGTTGGTTTAGCCTGACTAAAATGTCAAAATAGTAATCACAAAATAAATAAATATGAAGGAATGCAGAACGCGGTATTTTTTTAAAAAAAATTTAAAAAAAGCGTTAATAAATAATTAAAACTATTAATAAAAATAAGTGGTAATTTGTAATTTAAATAATTTTATTAATGTACGGTTCATTAATTTAAAAGCCGCACATAATACATATAACATATCTAAATAATATTTATGGGTAGTGTCTATATTTTTTTTATAAAATTAATGAAGTTTTAAGAAGTTAAATTAATGAAGTTTCAATAATTATTTGATAAAATTTATATAACAATAAAAATAAATTACTGTGCTAAAAATAAAATAAAAGTAGTATGCAATAATACGTGATTGTATGTTTATATAGTTATTCCATTATATTTGTCAATTATTTATATTGTGTGACTGCTGTAGTTTATTATGATTTCCAAGTGACATTTTTCTATTTAATGTTTTTTGATGTATATTTTATTGTATTTATAAATAGTTTTCAATTTAATTAAAAATATTTTATATAATATTGCCGATGTTTTATTTTAAAGGATTTACTGGATTTAAAAAAAATATCGAATGATATTGTGTACGACTTTCTTATAGCATTGTGAACCGAAATTATACTATTTTGGATGTTAATTCGCACAATAATATGTATGACTTTATTATAGATTGGTGAATGCAATTCCTACTGTTTTCTGTCTTAATTCACACACTAAATTCCGTGTGAAATGGTTTTTTAGCAACGTCACATCAGTAATAATTGTAATAATAATAAGTCACACGACCAATTCCACTTCAAGACCACACTCGATAAGTCACCATTCTCTTATTATTTCTTTTGCATACAACCGCTATTTGCAAACGAAGAACAGTAACAAGAGTAAGTCCCACTTCGGTTGATTACCATAAGAAAGGATTAGTGGTTAATGCGAATTAGGACAAGCATTAATAAAGGAAACTAACAGGTAGTAAACTAAAATAACTAAATGAAAACATGTATAATTATGTAATTTCTTACATTCGATTTCAAAAATTAATAAAATAATTTTTCAAGATATCTTGAACAAGTCAAGGTGAGCGTAAAAAAATTAGTCAAGCAAAACTAACGCAACTTTAAGACATATTCATAGACATATAGAATGTAGCCGAAGTGTTAGCAACAAAAACTATGACCCGAATATATCTAGTTAGAGCTATAATACTTTGAATAACGAGTGTCAATATATATAATTATATTATATCAATATAACACGAAACATACTAAGAGTATACTAAAAATATATTAGTAATTGTCATAAAAAGTATACTAAAGATATATTAGTAATTGATCAAGTGAATTTAAAAGACTATAACAACATTTTTTCATAAAGAGAATGCCCACCACTGGTGTGGGCATTTTCATTCACAACACAATTAATTACACAAATTACATCATATTTTGCGGCAATTATAATAATATATTATCAAATAAAGTTTGCTCTAAAAATCAATATTTAAATATCGTTGCAATTTACAGACCATTTTGTTGTAATAGATTGAAATCAAAAATGAAAAGTAACACTACCTCAATGTTGCGATGCTTTCATGTTTAATTTTACGACACTTTTGACGTAACGTTGCAGGTAGTTTTTATTTTTAAAAACAAGACGAAACGTAAACGACGTTTCGAAAAATTTAAAATGTCTGCATTTTTAAAAATATTTTTTTTAAACTTTTTGTTGGATGAAAACTTGCAATCATGTGAAAGCCAATTCTTACTTTTCAGTTTCTTCCATTTTAAAAAATTAATAAACAATGAAATTTGAATTTCAATTGTCAAATTCAAAAAATACTTGTAGCAACGTAAAATTTCATGTTGCTCATATTTGATAAATGTTACCTTAATGTTGCTGCAATGTTACCTAAATGATTATGTTGTTTGTGGCATGATAAATTTTTGATTTCATTACCTGCAACATTATTACAACACTGTCGCATTGTTTAATTTTTGATTTCACCCATAGAGACCACTCAATTAATTTTTTTTTATCTTGGATTCAATCTTCATATTAAATTTCTAGCCTGCTAATCTTCATATTAAATTTCTAGCCTGTTGTAGTACAATGAGACTCCCACAAAATGGGTACTGGCGCGAAAAACCCTACGGACACAGCAGTATTCTAAGCTCGACAGCTCATGATCTTCCAGATTCCACAGATTACGCAATGCCAAATTGTTAAGAATTTCAAACTCAAGATTCCATTAAGAAGCAAATAGAAACAGCAAAACCTCTTGGGTGAAATATATACCCCACTCTTCACTGCTGCTTTAAAGATGGACTGTGGTGTTGGTGCTGGTGCCTATTCTGGATCACTAAAAATAAAACATGCTTTCAGACTTCCAGATATAGCGAATGTATATCAAGCTGAAATGCTAGGAATCTTGAAAGCATGCCAAATATCAGAGAGCAATACTTCTCTGGACGGACATGAAATCTAAGCTCGTCATAAAATGTTTTTACGAGCTTAAGAATGTAAGTAATCAATAAGTTACATTACTATGGGTTTCGGGACATAGGAACATTGCAGGAAGTAAACATGCTGATAAGTTAGCAAGGAGGGGTTCCAGCCTAAATGCTTTACTGGTAGAACAGAACCACTGCTAAAAAGCGTTAAGAGAGATATTCGTCCCCAACTTTTTGTTCTTCGCAAATCGAAGGTAAAATCAACTAGCCACATCACATGGCTACAGCTAGGAAAGTCTAGCCATCGTATAATAAAAAAAGAACCGATAATCTATTGAAGCTATCCCGCCGGAATATAGCCAGACCAATAGGTGTGTTCACGGGATATTGGCCAATTGGTGAAGATGCGGCCAGACTAGGTATCCCATTCAATTCATCATGCCGCTGTTATGGTGAACAAAATGAGAAAGGAACCATCATACACTTCACCTGTAAGTGCCCAGCGCTGGTTAGGGCCAAAAGTGTAACTCTTGGTAGCCATCAACTCAACGATCTTAGTGATCTAGCGGTTAAGCAAACTGCAGAAATGGTAAGTTTTCTGAACGCAACGAAATGGATCTAAAATAAAATCTAATATGCCCTATTATACGCCTTGTCGTCACGAAAGTGGTAGTAAAACGCTGCTAATACGCTAATTGGGGTCACTGCCATGAGCGACGACGATGATTAACTATATCAACCAACCCTTTACATGTTTAGGATTAAACCTTGGTTCAATCTTGACATGTTGAAACCAATATAGTGGAAGTTAAACCAATATAATGGGATGAAACCCGTACCTGTTAACGCAGTATATTGGCATATATTGAAACATTGAATTGGCAATGGAACTGTAAGGGAACAATGAAGCCACTATTATTATTACTATTCTGCTGACAGTGACTATAGCCATCAACAGCTACAACATACAGTAGTAACACTTTGTTGCCCAAGGCAGTAATTGAACGCAACCCCACTGTATCAACAATTATTATTGGTATTAATTATAAATATTATTGTTTCGAGTCAGCGCCATCATTGGATTACAACGTACAGTGGTATATAACACCTTCCTGCATGATATAACCAAGGATAGTTCTACTGTCGTAGATATTAATAATATACTACATATATATTATTGCGATATAAAGTTCGTTTGAATTCGTGAATTGGGTAATTTTACCTACAAAACTCACTTTGGTCTACTTTTCACGTGTTGGATAGATCAAAGTTGTGGATTGGATTGTAATATGTATATAATTGTAATTAAAAGATAACTCCTTCATTTCTGTAAGAAGTATATAATTATAATTAAAAGATAACTCCTTCATTTCTGTATATTAACTGATTCATTTATTTAGCTCAGTTTAACTATTTATAACTTATTCCTAACGCTACTAATACTACTACAATATTTAATTATTATTAATATTATTTGGTAATCAATACCATTTACATTCTTATCGCTTAAATAAAGCATAGCTTAATTATTGCATTCCTTAGGTTACTGACATAACACAAAGAAATTATGAAATATGATTAATTATGATTGTTCAATGTATTGTATTCAATGTATGATTTGCAATAGTTAATCAATGTATAAATTTGCGACAGTTAATCAATGTATAACATTGTATGCATATCAAATTCATATTTATTAGGTCGGTCAATGCATTCAAGTAGGTAATCCTGCACTTGGGGATGGGAAAAAATCATGCCATATCGCACCGAAGCCCACGCCCACTGACCTATATTTTGATTGATGGGTTTAATGTAGGTTATTCTTGGTTAATAGGTCGAAAACTTGTTTTGTTTGTTTTGGTTTAGGTTATAAGCATGGGTTGTTAACTTACAAGTTGCAAGTGGTTGTATAGTAGGAAATGAAGGTTGTTGGTACTGTAGAAGTTGTTAGGCAAGGTTAATGAACTGAACAAGTTTAGGTTATAAGCATAGGTTGTTAACTTATAAGTTGCAAGTGGTTGTATAGTAGGAAATGAAGGTTGTTGGTACTGTAGAAGTTGTTAGGCAAGGTTAATGAACTGAACAAGTTTAGGTTATAAGCATGGGTTGTTAACTTATAAGTTCCAAGTGGTTGTATAGTAGGAAATGAAGGTTGTTGGTACTGTAGAAGTTGTTAGGCAAGGTTAATGAACTGAACAAGTTTAGGATATTTAGGTTTTTCAATAAATTCATTGATACTTTGTAATAGGATATCATACAAATAGAAAGATGATTTTTTTCAGGTCAAATCAAGTTTATTTTTTTAAATTCCGCAAAATCGCATGCTTAATAAAATATACCTACATACGTAAAGGAGGAAAAGGAATATAAAAGAAACGAAAAAAACTTATTTTTATTATTTAATAAGAAAAATATTCATAGGTACTTTTGAATACAAGATGTAAATAATAAAAATAAAAACAAAACGTAAACAAGAAGTAGGTACAAAGTGTATTTTTGTTTATTAAAGAAGATCAATAATTGTTGTAAGTTGTTATTATAGTTTTAAAGCTGCAAAATAAAAATAAGAAAAATATGTTACCTATTTTAGGATATGAGTTGTTTCTCTATATTCTATATTTTGTTCTAAGTACATATGAACTTAAAAAATATTTTGCATTCTTCTAATTTCTGTTTACCTGATGTAAAATAAATTGTTAAAACTAGTTTGACTCTTTTGAACATTGTTAAAATTTGTGAATGCAGTAAAAAAGTAAAAATAAAAACAAAATAAAGAAAAAAAATTATATAATTATAGGTGCATCTGTTATGTAGGATTTCTTTTTTCTGTTCTATAAGAAGATTGAGAAAATAACCTGAAATCTTCGATTTTACTTTGTTTTGTTATTATTACGTTCCATTCTATGCTGTAAGAAATGAAAAAATAAACAATAATAAAAATCAAAAAGAAGTTAATTGCTTTTGGTATCTATTTGAAAACAAAAATAAAACAAATTTATTTATATGTTTGAAATAATTTTGTATTTGAAAATATTTTACAAATCTGTGATGGAAAATTTTTTTACGACGATCAGATGTTAAGATTTTAGAAATAGCGAGACCAACTTTTTCTATACGTCTTTGAAATCTACTTCTATCACGTGCGTATTCTTCCCAATGACCTTTCCTTACTGATCTGTAAGCATAGACCCATACATGCATAACGTGAATTTCTTGTTTTATGTTGAAGTAAACTTTTTTTTTGTTATTTAAATTCATATTGTGCAAGTATGAAAATTGATGGTCTTAATCTAACATTTTTTCTTTTAAAAGATACATATATACATTAAAACAATTTTTAACAGCACATTTGAAACTCTTGTTTGATAAGTGTATAGGACAATTTGAATTAAAGTTTTCAATCTTTTGTAATGATGGCAAGTCTCTGCTTAGATTTTCTATTTTAACACTGTCAATATACTTTTGAAGGAAAAGTTTTTTTTGTTCTCCTTTAACATAAATTTTTTCCGCTGACTCTAAATAGTGTTTTAATATACATTTTAAATCTTAGTCCATTTATTTTATTTTCGTAATACTGGTTATTATATTTCACATCTTGACCAAGCTCTTCTGCGGGGTACGGTGCTTTGAAATTATACACAGTTGGAATTAAACTTCCTTTTTCAAGTATGGCTAACTCTTTTAGGAAATATTGTTTTTCATTTCCTTGCAAAAATTGTAGGTCAACTATAAAAACTTGTTTAACCATGTCGAAGGTTTGTAAAAGAATGTTCAATGAAATAACTAAATTTACATTTATATTCATTTCGAAAAAGAGCTGTTCATATAAATATAGATTAGCAATGATTGTTTTAACTAATACAACTATGTTGTTTCACCCATTTACAATGATGGTGGCGGGGCCATCCTGCTGTGGTAAAACCACATTTATTCGTAATTTAATAAAATATAAAGAAGAAAATATACTACCACATATTAATAGAATTATTTGGTGTAATCCAGACAAAAATGCTGTTCCACTATATATGAAAGATGTTGAATATAGTAACACTATTCCGGATTTTATTGATAATCAAAAACCTTTGTTAGTTATTATCGATGATATGATGTTAAGTTCTCATGATAAGTTTGTATGTGATTTATTTACTAGAGGATCACATCATAGAAATTTATCTATAATATTTGTAACACAAAATGTTTTTCACCAGGGTAAATTTTCAAGAGATATTTCACTCAACTGTAAATATTTAGTACTTTTCAAAAATCCAAGAGATAAATCGCAGATATTACCTCTAGCTCGCCAAATATATCCCAATCAAATTAAAGCATTTGAAAAAGTATATAATGATGTGAAGTCAGTCCCATATAGCTGTATATTAATAGATCTTACTCAAGACGTTAATGATATATTTCGGTTAAGAAGTGATATATTTGAGAAAGGTTTATGTTATTGTAAGAGAGATCAATTAGAACAATTTGGGGAGGAATATGAAACGTTTGAAGACCAATCGACATATATTGCACCTATTAAAAACCTCTAAACCAAAATTCCAGAAAGTATTTATAAAACACTGTGACCCTGAAGTAATAAAAACATTTTGCGAAATCTCTTTAAATATTTTAAAAGATAATTGTAATCTGAGTAAAAAAGCAACAACCCAATTACGAAAGTATAAAAAAGAATTAAGATCACTTATTTGCCGGAAAAAATCTATAAATAGCAAAACAAAAATTATTATTCAACGGGGTGGATTTTTACCTACACTTCTTGGTGCAATACTATCAGGGATAATCGGAAATTTTATAAAATGAATAGTACAACATTTAATAAAATGATAATTTTAAAGCCTGAGATTTATGAAAGAATGAAGCAAAATGCAGACATTGAACTCAATGAATTGGATAAAAATATGAAAAACATATTGTTAAATAAACATCTCACGGATCCTCAAAAATGGTATTTATACAGACAAAATTTATTTAAAATAAGAAACAAAAAACGACAACTTCCTAGAAATAAAGAGGAGAAAATAAAAATTACGGAAACAAAAGGTACTCAAACTCGTGCAAAACCAATGTATATAGATGCGGAAACTCAATCGCATTTTCCTGAATATAAGAATGTTGGAATACAAGTTGTTCCTGAAGAAGAAGACGTATATGAAAAAGAAGCTGATGACGAAGTATTTGATGATGACAGAAAAATGTTTTAAGAAAAGCATTGTCAGCTGCTTCAGTTGGAGAACGTCTTAGAAAAAGAAAATCAATTAGAAATCAAAATATTCAAATTTTTGAAACTGATACAGGAGACATTATAACTGTTCCTTTAGATAGCCCAAGCCCACCAACGAAAAAAGAAAAAACTATAAATAGCAAAGAGTTGAATAATTCATCAAGACATGTTTTAAGGTCAGCAGTAGGTAATACTCAAACAGAACTTAATTTTCCAATTCGTAAGAATAAATCCGCAAGCTCATGGACAACATACAAGTAAATGATGAATTTTATGTCACTTTACTCGGTGATTCATCTATGAACTATTATCCAGAAAATTCATTATCATCTTTTACAAATAAAATGAATAAATACATGTGTGATTCAAGGTGAAAAGTCGGTATTTCAGAAATGTATGTTAATGATTTCGTTCCAAATGTGTATGGTGAAGAATGGGAAAAAAGTACTCAAATATTTATTAAAGGTATGCAGAAAGATATGATAGGAGTTGGAACATCATATATTCCATACATAGAAAAACAATTGATATGCGACTGGAAAGTTTTTCTACTACCAACACTAATTCAAAATATACGCCCATTTAATAGGTTTACAAAAAAAGAAGTTGAACGACAGTTGATTTGGGGAATTTTTAATTTTATAAACGATGAAGTTCATTATACACAACCACCAAAAGCTGAGGAGATGCCTAAAAATTTAAGTTACACCACAATATGTGTTACTAAGCCTAAAATAGATATCAAAATAAGAGCAAATTACGCTTATACCCTCGAAGGACTTTTGACAACATGTTTCAATCAAGTATCTTTTTAAGTTACAGATTTTAAATATAAATCACGTGTAATAGAAGCTTTCAAAACTTTTATAGATAGTGTACAATTGATTCCCATTAGTAAATCAGATATGTTTTTTATATACACAAATATAATTGAACCGCAAAAAATAGGTGATAAAGATATAAAGTGTTTAAGATCTGTTAACATACAAAATTCTTTCACTGATACTGTAAAAGAATTCAGTAATATTCAATATTGCAATGTGGAGAAATCATTTAATAACATTTCATTACTTTTATGTGATAAATATGGATACAAAATAAACTTTTCCAATAGTTCAATTCCAACAAAAATTGTATTACATTTTAAAAAAGTATAAATAAAAGCGATTTTACAAAACTATATATTATTTTATTTTATTCATTATGGAGAGAGCGTACTACAAATATTATTTAATTCAATCAGGAAAAGCTCTTGAGGATATTGGTCCTTTGTTACACTCAATTGTACCTTACCAAAGGGGACGAGGGTTAGGGAGCTTTTTCGGTGGTCTTTTTAGATATTTAAAACCAATATTTACGTCTGGAGCTAATATATTAAAAAAAGAGGTTATTAACTCTGGTATTAATGCATTATCTGATATTGCCACAGGTGCAAATGTAAAAGAAGTGGTTCAAGATCGAAGTAAAGAGATAATGAAAAATGTAAGACGAGGTGCAGTTCGGAAACTCAATGAAATGTATGGACAAGGCAAAAGAAAACGAAGAAAACCTATAAAAAGACCTCTCATTAATAATTTAAATTATTTTACGTCGAAGCGACGCAAAGTTAATAACAAAAACAAACAAAAAGATATTTTTGAATAATTATGATTGAATGTATGAAATCAGAGCTTGATATTTTTAAAACACAGCCTATTCAGTCAAGTATTTTACGATCTGATGAAGTTTCCTATTACCCTATTGCTTCTTCAGATAATCCATCTGTCATAGAATTTGTTTCACTAGGGCACGGTGATACATATAGAGACTTGTCTTCAACATATCTAAAATTAAAAATACAAATTTTTAAAAAAGATGGAACTCAATGGAATAAAGATAAAAAAACTGATGGAACACCTATACAACAACCAAGTGTGGTTAATAATATGTTACATTCATTAATAAAACAATGCAATGTTCAACTAAATGGAAAGAATATATCTCCATCAGATGGCAATTATCATTACAGAGCTTATATTGAATCATTGTTAAATTATGGTTCGGATGCCGCTAGAACGCATTTGGAGTGTGGTGGGTGGATGCTAGATAAGCCAAATATAGCAAAAACAAATAATAGTGGTTCAAAAGAACGTCAAAAATTATACCAAAATGGCAATGTGGAACTTATGGGGAAACTACATTTAGATATGTTTAACCAACCTACACTTCTCATAAACAATGTCGATGTTCGAGTTGTCCTAACATTAGAAAAACCAGATTTTTACCTCTTTGCAGATGATACTGATGAATCTCAACTGAAAATTTTAGAAGCCACTTTATTTATGACACATGTAACAATTAATCCTAGTGTGCTATTAGCACATAATGCTGTATTGGAAAAAACTAATGCCAAATACAATTACAAACGGGTAGAGGTAAAAACTTTTACCATTCCACAGAATAGTTCATCAATATTACTTGATAATGTTTTTATTGGTCAGTTACCAAACACAATCATTTTTTGTATGACAGAAAATACAGGTTACTCTGGAAAAAGGTCAAAAAACCCATACAATTTTAAACATTTTTATTTTGATATTTCACAATTTGTGTTAAACGTAAATTTTATTCAAATACCTAATTCAGCAATTGAAACCAGTTTCTCAGATGAAAATAATTGCTGTACAAGAGTATATAGTACACTTTTTTCAGGAACTGGAATTTACCATAATGATAAAGGTCATCAGATAACAAAAACCATGTTTAGTAATTGGTTTTTCATTCTAGCTTTTGATTTAACTCCAGATGCATCAGGAAATGAAGTGTGTCAAGGTCTACTAAATCAAGGTACAGTTAGAATTGAGGCAAGGCTATCAAAACCACTTACATCTACACTGACTGCTATTGTTTATGGAGAATTTGATGCAAGTTTACAAATTGATAAAAAGCGAAATATATTCTCAAACCTATAAATAGCATACATAAAAATAAATTTGAATATTTGACAAAATGTCACTGTCTTGTGCACTTCTGGATGTAACATTTTGTAGTGATGATAATAATACCTTGTTTTCGAAAGATATTTGTATAGTTGGTTTTAAAGAACCTTGTAAAAAGTTTGTAAAAGAGCTCAACTATAAATTTCCAACTAGGGATTTTATAAATGATAATTTTGATAATAACTCTTTTGGAACTGAGTACAACGATAAAATAAATAAAGAGCTCTGTCAAATACTAGAAAAATTTGATGTTATTATAACAAATAAAAAAATCAAAAACGAGTTTTTATCAAATTATATTAAAGAAACAACTAAAGTATATGACTTGAGTCAATTTGATTGATGAATACCCTAGAGATAAGTGACGTATTAAGATGTAACAAACACACACGTAAATTTTTTAAAGGAGTTTTTGCTCTGGATCAACTCCCCAGAATAATTGAAAAACAAACTTTTTTAATTGTAAACACTGATAAATCAAAAGATCCGGGAACACATTGATTAGCTATTTTTAAGCCAAAGAATGGCTGTGTTGAATATTTTGATTCGGTTGGTAGAAAACCAGATAAATTAGAAATTTTAAGTTACTTAAAAAACCAATGTATAATTTTTAATAAGAAACAGTTACAAAGTAACTATTCAGATGTCTGTGGGCAATATTGTTGTGTTTATACGTGGTATAGATGTTGCGGTTATAGTATGAACGCTTTTTTAAAAAAATTTAATAAAGGAAATCAACTAGAAAACGATAAGTATATTTTAAGTACCTTTCAAAATGTATTTGGAAAATATAACTCATTACAAATTTGTGTTCCTAAAACGTATAAATAATAAAAACAATATAAACAGGTTTTAGTAAAATTAAAGGAATGGAAGCACCAGGTCAGAACACAAATTTATTGTTAAGTTACACATATTTTCTCAATAAGAGTCATACATTAAAAATTGCTGTTGGATTTGACTGTGATTCATTTGAAGCCTCAAGTATAATTCACCGTATTGGTAAAAAGTCAATTGTCTTAAAATATCATGAATGGAATAAATTTTATTACGAATTTAACAAAAAACTCGATAAACTGATAATAAAAGATATAAAACAGAACTTTCATCATGGACTAAAATCAGCGAACGGACAAAGTATAAGTATTAACAAAGAAGAAGCAGAGCAGTTTTACAATTTAAGCGACTTTCTTCACGCAGTGATGATCTATTATAAATCTGCTGAGTTAAATGTAAAAGACTATGTTCAGGAATAACTAAATTTATGTGTCGAACAACAAGTATTTAGGTTAGAAAGAGAAATTTATGTACCAATACAACGTTTTAATGTACAATGTAATTATTCAAGGTTATTTTTTGAAATTCCTGTAATTTTAAAGGAACAAATCTGTAATATACTACATAAAACAAACAAAATAAATCACATCAAATAATATAAAAAATTTTATTTTTTATTTATATGTTTTAGATAGACAAATATTTTTCTGTAGATTATCACCTTTCATTAGATTATTTAATTAAAATTATTTAGGATTATTAAATCATTGAAATAATCAAGAACTCCCTGCTGATTATTTATGCCCCAAATTTCATTAAATAGAACTGCTTCCTCATCTTCCTCAATTTCTTCTTCCACTTCTTCTTCTTCGTCTTCTAATTCAACTATTTGGAACGGTGGTATAAATTCCTCAGTTTCTGCTAAATCTTCGTCGTCCATGGTGGACGTAATTTCATTTTCTTGTATCTGACCTTGTGTATTTACATCATCTACAGTTTCTTTAAATAGAAATGATGTGGAATCAGGCAGCATTTTAGTGAGTTATTGAGCAGTCAGAATGGAAGTGAATTAAATTTGAAAATAAAAGTTGAGTTATATACTCATGTAGAAAAGTATAAAAGTAAATTAAACTCAATTAGATGATTAGTTTAAAACATGCTTTGGTCTATCATTTTATGTATAATAATTATTATAACATTACCTTTAACATTTTTAAAACAAAATGTCAAGAGCTCAAATAGTGACTGAAATTCATAGACAGGCAAGACGTAAATTTCTTAGAAGAAAATTCAAACAGAAAGATCTAAATGACACGTGGCAAATCGATTTAGTCGAAGTGATACCTTATGGAAAATTTAATAATGGTTATAAATATATGCTGACGGTCATTGATACTTTTTCCAAATATGCCTATGCTGAACCTGTGAAAACAAAAAATGCTGAAAATGTTTTAAATGCCTTAAAAACAATTATTATTAGAGCTAAAGTTATACCAAAAAATATTCACTCTGATCAAGGCAAAGAATTTTTTAATTTACAATTTCAAAATTATATGAAAGAAAAATCAATCAATCATTATCACACATTTAGCGAATTAAAAGCATCAATTGTTGAACGATTTAACCGTACATTGAAAAATTCTATGTGGAAAAAATTTAGTTTAAACGGGAATTATAAATGGTTACCTATATACAATCATTAATAAAAGAATATAATTCAACAAAACATAGCACAACAAAACTTCCTCCTGAAAAAAATTACAAAAAAAAACGAAAAAAATATACTGCGGAATATATATACTGAGCCTAAAATTTTTCAAAACAGTAAATATAAAACTGGAAATTTTGTAAGAATAAGTAAATATAAAGGTCATTTCGAAAAAGGTTATCAACCGAATTGGTCAACTGAAGTATTTAAGATTGATAAAATCAATAATACTTATCCTGTTACATATCAATTATCGGACTATACTGATACGCCAATTTCTGGGGGTTTTTATCAAGCTGAGCTTACACCTGTAAAATACCCAGATACTTATCTTGTAGAAAAAATTCTGAAAAAGCAAGGAAACAGAGTTTTTGTTAAATGGCTAGGTTTTGATGACATACATAATACTTGGATAAATTCAACAAATATCTGTTTAATATCTGTAAAATAAAACTCTAATAAGCACCTGAAAATAAAACTTGAAAACATCTGAAAAATAAAATAAAATCTTAACATCTGAAAAATGAAATAAAATCTTAACATCTGAAAAATGAAAATAAATTAAAACGAGGAAGAGTGCATTAGAGTAGACTGTGTCAACTCTGGGATACCCGTATGAACGTAATATATCCTGTTTCTATAAAACTTGATCATCTTTTAAAAACATTCAGATGTTTCAGTACCGAACTACAGAGATATATTTATGTAAATTGTGCAGTTGTATGACAGCTACCCGAATCTATTGCGCCTAGCTTCATTAAGTTCCAAGAAATACAAGAAGCCTGAACCGGCTGCTTTAGACCAATCAAATTTTACAAAAGTTTTTGGCATGCAACTCGACACTTTTTCACTAAATTTAAGATAGCTAGCTTCAATAGACACTGAGTTATTTTCATTTAAAAAGAGAAATTGTATGGCAACTTTCCGAACCTGAAATATCATCATAACCAAATTTTACAGAAGTTATTGCCATAAAACTGGATCATCATTTGCAAAATTTCAGATACCTAGATTGAATCGACACTGGGTTATTTCCATTTAAAGAAAGAAGTTGTATGGCATCTACTCGAACCCGGCGGCCGAAAATGCTGAAGTTAAATAGCAAAACTAACAATTTTGTAAAAGTGATGTAAAAAAAATTTCAGCCTCCTAGCTCCTTTATTTTTTGAGTTATCGTGCGGACGGACACTGAGTTATTTTCATTTAAAAAGAGAAGTTGTATGGCAACTACCCGAACCTGTCGCACCACCACAACCAAATTTTGCATGAGTTGTTGCCATAAAACTTGATCATCATTCGCAAAATGTCAGGTTCCTAGCTTCAATAAACACTGAGTTATTCTCATTTAAACGGATAAGTTGTATGGAAGCTACTCGAACCCGTCACACCAGCACAACCAAATTTTACAGAAGTTGTTGCCATAAAACTTGATCATCATTTGCAAAATTTCAGAAACGTAGCTTGAACAGATACTGACTTATTTCTATATAAAGATAGAAGTTGTATGGCAGCTACTCGATCCCGCCGACCGAAAATGTTGGATTTAAATAGCAAAACTAACAATTTTGCAAAAGTGACATAAAAAACATTTCAGCCTCCTAGCTCCTTTATTTTTTGAGTTATCGTGCGGACGGACGGACGTACATGGCTTAATCGACTCAGAATTCGATTCTGAGCCGATCCATACCTTTGACACTATATCTAGCTCGACTCCTTTAAGGTGTCACAAACGTAATGGCAAATTTATTATACCCTTGAACATAGTTCATACTGGTATAAACAGTAGAAAATTTCTTTGAAATAAAATTTTTTTTATTAAATAAAATTTTTTATATAAAATTAGTCTAAAACTATTACTGATTTGTGGCGAATTGAAAATCACCACGTTCTTCTTTTAAATTTAATTCGCTTTCCTCATTTATGAGGAAATTTCATTTTTTTCGATTTCCTCACGGAAATCATTATCTTCAAATACTCCAACTTTTTGATGCGGTATAAATATAATATTATTTAGGGTCTCGAAGACCCATTTTTCACCGTAAATGGTGTTTAACTTTCTAATTTTATTTATTTTATAGAGTCTACTTGGCTCCATATCTTTAACTTTTAAAAAATTTTTTAAATTTTTTTTTTTTAAATTAAATAATTCCGCCAGTTTTCTTTTTCTGATGGGATTTGATGTTGCCTTACTTTTATAATCTTGTTGTTGTTGTAGTTGCTGTTGTTGCTGTTGCTGCGGTTGTTGGTGTTGTTGTGATTGTTGATGTTGTTGTTGATGATGATGCTGTTGATGTAGTTGTTGTTGTTGTTGATGAAGATGAGTAGCGTCATCTTCATTTTTCGCCTTTCTCCTTTTCGCAGGAAGACACACTGCTGTACTAGTAGTAGCAGTTGTAGCAGTTGCAGCCTCTTCTGCAGTCATGAAGAAGTTTAAATATTCCTGTGCCATATCTTGCTTGTTTGAAATTAATCTGATATTTTTTGTATAAAATCCCAATGTATTTATATTAATTAAAATGTATTGAAGATAAATTTAGATTACTTTTTGTTTTTCAATTCTTTCTATTTTAAGATAGTATTAAGATGGGATTCTAGTTAAACAACTATAATTTATTAAAGCGAACTTTGATTACAATGTAATTGTTCATTTAACAGAGTGAATCTGTATTAAAAATTTAATATTATTCTGTTATTCAAGCATTTAACATCTAAAATTCGTATAAAGAAAATGTCGAAAAAAATTATTTTACAAAAGTTTCTTACCGAAACTATAACACCTTATATAATCGAAAGTGAAAATTCGACATTTGTTAAACGGTTTAATATGAACGGGCACAAAATAAAATTTGTAATTAAATCCGTACCTAACAATAGAGAACCAATTAGCTGGATTAAGGATGCTATACATCAAATAATCAACATTACTGTGAAAGATGTGAATTCCAGAGATAAGATTGGGTTAACATTTTGTGGAGAAAGGTTTGAACATCAAGGTCCTGCGTATCTCAGTTTTAGATCCGCTCATGAACTAAAATTTAGCGACGTTTGGGATGTAATTTCTAATGTTTTCCAAAGTAATTCTGAAGGTAGTTATTTATAATACATTTTTGGCTTCATTTATTATAAACTATTTTTATTTTACGTCTACAGGTTTAAGTACAGACACTTTTTGTTTAACAGTTACCCATGTTAAATTACCTGTTGGTAGAGGTAGAAGTAATAAATATTCAAATTTTGATGAGGAATGCTTAAAAAGGAGAGAAATAATAGCAATAAAAAATAGCGATAATTTATGTGCACTTGTTGTTTCAATAGCTAAAATTGAAAAATTTAATGATTATGAAAAAATTCGAAAAAATATAGGAAAACTTCAAACTTTAACAGCTTTAAAATTATTAGAAAAATCAAAAATAACAATTCCATCTGAAGGTTGCGGAATTCGTGAATTGAATCAATTTCAAAAATTTTTACACAAACACAAGATTGTTGTATATAAATATGGAACAAGGGGTGCAGAAATAATATTTGAAGGATTGAATAATGGGGAAAAAATTAACTTATTATATCATAATAATCATTACAATGTAATAACCTCACTAACAGCTGCTTTTTGCACAGCATTTTATTGTGAAGAATGTCATATTCCGTATTCTAAGAAAAATGAACATAGATGTTCGAAAAGTTGCCCTTGCTGTCAAAACTCACCAGCTTGTTCACTTAATGTTAAAAATATTTTATGTATGCAGTGTAATCGAACATTTCGTGGTCAAACATGTTTTGAAAGCCATAAGGCTTACTTATTACTTCAAAAAATAGAAGCATCTGTGAAGAAATTAGAAAATGCAAATCTTGTTTTAAAGTTCATAAAAGCAGTAGGACTCATATATGTGGAGAATATTTTTGTAAGATTTGCGATAATCATGTTCCTGAAAACCATAAATGCTTCATTCAGCAAGACAAAACAAAAATAAATTTTGAAAATTGCATTTACGTATTTTATGATTTAGAAACAAGACAGGAAGAAATTAGCTCTACAAAAATAAAAGACCATGTTCCAAGTTTATGTGTGGCTCAGCTAAGATGCTTTAAATGTATTAACATTGATTCTCTATACTTCTGTGGAAAATGTAAATTAAGAGGGAGAATTTTTAAAACGAAAAATGTGATAGAGGATTTCATGGAATTTATTTTAAAATTAAGAAAGGAAATATTGTCATAATTGCTCATAATGGTCAGGCGTTTGACCATCAATTTATTCTGAATTATATACTCAATAAAACTGTACTTGAACCAAAGTTAATTATGCGAGGTACAAAAATTATTGTTATGATAATTGATAATATTAAATTTATAGATTCTATCAATTACTTTCCTATGGCCTTGGCAAAATTACCAAAAGCTCTTAATTTATCAATCAATTTGAAAAAGGGTTATTTTCCGCATCTATTTAATAAATTGGAAAATCAAAATTACATTGGCCCACTTCCAGCAATTAAATACTATAACTCTAATACAATGAAAGCAGATGAGCGTAATGAATTTTTAATGTGGTATGAACAAAATAGAAACTCAGAATTTAATATGGAGAAAGATATTTTAGAATACTGTATAAATGATGTTGAAATTCTAACTAGAGCATGTCTGGTTTTCAGAAAATTTTTTATAGAAGAATGTAATGTGGAACCATTTGTAGAAGCAACAACAATGGCTTCAGCCTGTAATCTTGTATATAGAAGAAACTTTCTCAAATCGAATACTATAGGAATTATACCAAGAAAAGGATATAGGATGGAAGACAATTAGTCAAAAATTGCCATGCAATGGCTTATTTGGGAAAAAGATTTGAGAAAAATTGATTTGAAATGTGCATTTAATGGAAAAGAAAAACAAATCGGAAATGTTAAAGTCGATGGATTTTGCGAAGAGACTAAAGAAATATTTGAATTTTACGGTTGCTATTATCATGGACATCCAAAATGTTTAACAAACCAGAGGGATATACCATTACATGATAACTCTGGCGATACTTTGAATCTACGATATGAAAAAACATTAATGAGATCAGAGTTTATAAAATCATGTGGATATAAAGTTATTGAGATGTGGGAATGTGAATTCCTGGAGCTAATGAGATACAATGAAAATATGAGATATTTAGAAAATCATTCATTAATTAATTTAGTTCCTTTAAATCCTCGTGATGCATTTTATGGCGGAAGAACGGGAAATACTTACACATATTATAAATGTAAACAAGGAGAAAAAATTAAATACATAGATGTATGTTCCTTATACCCATATGTTTGCAAACGAGGAAAATTTCCCATAAACCATCCTAAGATTTATGTTGGAGAAGATACTTGCTCTAAGTTAAACAGAATGACTATTGACGGTATTATTAAATGTAAAATCTTACCACCAACAAATCTATTACAGCCCGTGTTACCTGTGAAACAAAATAATAAATTGATGTTCTCACTATGTAATACTTGTAGTGAACAAAAATATCAAGGAAAATACTGTGAACATACAGACGATGAAAGAGCATTAGCAGGAACTTGGGTAATTGATGAAATTAAAAAAGCAATTGAAAAACGGTATAAACTTTTAAATATATAAGAAGTTTGGGAATACGAAACAGTAAAATATGACAAATGCAATGGTATTGATGGTTTATTCACTAAAATGATGAATAAATTTATAAAGATTAAACAAGAAGCTTCTGGGTGGCCAATAAAATGTCAAACTCAAAAAGAAAAGGAAGAATATATTGATAGTTTTTTTGAAAAGAAAGAAATTAAATTAGAATACGATAAAGTAGTTAATAATCCTGGTTTAAGATCTTTAGCTAAGATTATTTCAAACTCATTCTGGGGAAAATTTGGGCAAAAGGAAAATCAACAACAAACCACCATTATAAATCAACCTTTTAAATCAACCCCTCTGTAGAAGTATGTCACATATTTCCAGTAAATGAAGAAAACATAGTGGCTAGCTGGAAGTATAAAGAAGTAGCAGCAACTTCTTTATCTACTGTCAACGTAAGTATCGCTGCTTATAAAACAACACAGACTCGTCTTCAACTTTACAGTTATCTAGAGAAGCTAGATAGTAGAGTATTATATTATGACACCGATTCGGTGTTGAATATTAGTCGAGAAGGAGAATATGAACCACAAACAGGGGAATTTATAGGAGACATGACAGATGAGTTAGAGTGTTATGGTATAGGAAGTTATATTACAAAATTTGTAAGTGGTGGTCCCAAGAACTACCCCTACAAAATTTACTGTACAAAAGATAATACCGAAAAAATTGTCTGTAAAGTTAAAGGATTCTCTCTTAGTTATGAAGCTTCACAAAAAATTAATTTTAATAGCATAAAGGAAGCAGTTTTAAATTCATTTAATAGCACAGACACATACGTCATTTCAGAAAATATTCGTCGAAATAAAAATCACGATGTACTTACGATTCCTGAAATAAAAAACTAAAAACCAAAATCGGAAAAACGAAAATTTAATGAAGATGGTAGTTCTTTACCGTATGGATATAATAGGAAAAAATCACGTGTTGATAAGTAAATCATTCAAATTTGTTTACATATTAATTTAAAATTTTTAAAATCTTAACATGTGGTTATCGTAAAAAATTTTTCAATTTAGATTTAAATAAAAATATAATAATAAAAAATTTAATAAAAGATTTTTAAGATGAAAATAAAAATGTCTTTTATTTTTATCTTATGTTTACAAAATAGGTACCAAAAGCAATTAACTTCTTTTTGATTTTTATTATTTTTTATTTTTTCATTTTCTTACAGCATAGAATGGAACGTAATAATAACAAAACAAAGTAAAATCGAAGATTTCAGGTTATTTTCTCAATCTTCTTATAGAACAGAAAAAAGAAATCCTACATAACAGATGCACCTATAATTATATAATTTTTTTTCTTTATTTTGTTTTTATTTTTACTTTTTTACTGCATTCACAAATTTTAACAATGTTTAAAAGAGTCAAACTAGTTTTAACAATTTATTTTACACCAGGTAAACAGAAATTAGAAGAATGCAAAATATTTTTTAAGTTCATATGTACTTAGAACAAAATATAGAATATAGAGAAACAACTCATATCCTAAAATAGGTAACATATTTTTCTTATTTTTATTTTGCAGCTTTAAAACTATAATAACAACTTACAACAATTATTGATCTTCTTTAATAAACAAAAATACACTTTGTACCTACTTCTTGTTTACGTTTTGTTTTAGTTTTTATTATTTACATCTTCGTATTCAAAAGTATCCATGAATATTTTTCTTATTAAATAATAGAAATAAGTTTTTTTCGTTTCCTTTATATCTCCTTTACGTATGTAGGTATATTTTATTAAGCATGCGATTTTGCGCATTTTTTTTTATTAACCTTGCCTAACAACTTCTACAGTACCAACAACCTTCATTTCCTACTATACAACCACTTGGAACTTATAAGTTAACAACCCATGCTTATAACCTAAACCAAAACAAACAAAACAAGTTTTCGACCTACTAACCAAGAATAACCTACATTAAACCCATCAATCAAAATATAGGTCAGTGGGCGTGGTCTTCGGTGCGATATGGCAAGATTTTTTCCCATCCCCAAGTGCAGGATTACCAACTCATTCATATTAAATTATTAAAGAATGCTAATTTAGCAAAAGATATATAGTTCTTATCTTTATAGTTAAGGGCAATTCATTATACTATACTTTAGTTATGTGTTTTATATTACATCTCCCTCCGAAAGGAAAGGGAAAAGAAAAAAAAAATTTATAGACTCAAAACACTTTTTTTTTTTTTTCTTTTCATTCAACTTTTATATTTTAAAATATTATACATAATTAACACGAGTGGTACAATAAAATTTTAACATTTCTTTATACTATTTGTTATTACTATACTTGTTATTTTTTTCTTATATTATATTTTTCTGAGCCGGCCGGTTCATTTAATTTTATTAATGTAGGTCAAGCTTTTAAGTAAATATTAAAATTTAAGACTGCTTATTATTATTAATTTATTACTTTACTTTTAGAACAATTTAATTTATGAATTTAACTACTCTATTTTTATGTATAGTTTCTTCTTTATTTTCTAGGTGTTTTATTGTAATATTTGAATCTTTTATATTTGTTATTACAAATGGACCATTATATAATGCCTCTAACTTATGTGCATTTTCTCTTCTTAACAATACCTTATCATTTATTTTGAAATCGTACCCTTTAGCATTCTGATCATGAATTCTTTTATTATTTAATTTAGCCTGATCTAATAAATACTGAGCATTTTTATTCATTACTTGAAGATTGTATTTTAATTCTTTGCTATAGCTATCAAAATTAAATATAGGCTCAATTTTACTAATACGAATTTTGGTGGTACTGGTATTTTACCAAAGACTAACTCAAATGGAGAGTATTTTATATGCTTTATATTAACTCGTCGGTGTCGGTTTATTTATTTATTTATTTGTCATTCTGTCTCGCTTTTTATTATCTTCGTAATCTGTTAGCAACATTTATAAGTGTTGTATGGTGCAGAGGAAAGTGTACAGGTTTCAAAAGTCGGGTCATGTTGTTCGAATCCAGTTCACATGCAACTTTTTTTTTTTTTAACTATCTATTCATCAACATTTTTTGAATAAAATATGTATATATTTTGTATATATGAATTTAAAACCTACATTTTTATCTCTTATTCATGCATACAAACATACACATTATATTTTTGATCTTTCCTGGTGTTTTGTATTAGCATAATTAGCAAAACACAATCCATACATACAATATTTTTATGTATGTTGCTAAGTTATTTTGTTTACAACATTTGTTTAGTATTTAAATCAAAATATTTGCTGTCAACATTCTTTAATACATATTGAATATACATGGTTACAAATTCAGATTTTATGTTCGTAATATGTTCATTAAATATTTAAGTGTTGTATAGTACAGAGGAGAGTGTACAGGTTTTGAAAGTAAGAGTAATTTGGTTCGAATCCAATTCGTGTACGTACATTTTTTTTTTTTGTTACCTGTATTCATCAACATTTTTTTAATAAAATTTTATGTATAATATAAGTTAATAAAAAGTATTATTAATTTTTAAAAAAATAATAAATTTTTTATTACACCTTTTTGTTACATATCGATTTTATAACTGAATTACAAATTCTTTTCTTAAGACTAAAAACTTATTTTCTACTTGCAACATATGAATCGACAACGTGACATTGTGTTTATTGTAGACATAGCGTCAGCATAAATTATCGCATGAAATATTTTGTTGGAATTTTATGGGAACGAATTAATTGTTGTAATTTTGTTAACTTCAGCATAATTTTATGTTAAGTGAATTTAAAAAAATAATTTTCGTTAACTCTTCCCCCTTTAAAATATTGATTGTCCCAATCAATTAGAAATACGGAACATCGTTAAAATTGATTTGTTGAAAGCTGTTATCTTGTCTAGGTGTAATGTTATTAACTGTGTGGGTTTCAGATTGTGGTTCTTCCTTTTTTTGATCCTGTAAGGCAGTAATCGTTATATTCTGTTTTTGAGGTCTTTTGGTCAAGAGAAAGGTAAGTACTATTGTGATAATTATAGCAATAAGTCCGTATGTAGTGAATTGATGGATTCTGTTTCTATATTCGGTTGATTCTATGATTTTTGTATTATTAATTTGTAGTTCATCCATCATTTGAAGTGATAGTAGGTTTTTGTACTCTTTTTCCTTTGGAGTTTGTTAGAAAATTGCTGGTAGTATGTGTGATCTGGATATTTCTCTTGAATGAAATCTTCCATCTCCTACTGTAATACTTGAGTTATGGAATTTTATGAGGAACGTTCCCACGAGGACTTGTTTTTCGTTATCTACTATTAGTGTTCCATTAAAATCGTTAAGTAATATTACTCCAGGTGATATTTCTTCTATTTGTGGCAAATGTTGGTTCTTCATTTTGTTGTATGTTGCTTCTGAACTCTTCAGTAGCTTGGGGATACAGCTGGTGTTGGTTAAATCGACGAGGTCATTAATGTTGCAGATAGAAAGAAAGTTATGTGTTTTACATTTATTATTTCTTAAACCTAAAATTTTGTTTTCAAATTTTATTATATTTTCGTACAATATTTCTATAGCTAAATTTTTATTTTTGATTGGTTTTAACATGAGTTTTTGATAATTTTGAATATCCGTAATAGGAATATTTACAATGTATAAAATTGATTTTGAATTTGATATTACTTTTACTTCTGAATAATTAAGTGCTTCTTCAATAGTTAAAAAATTTATATTTTCTTTTGTTAAGGTTTCAATTGCAATATTAATTTCTTCTTTACTTAATATTAAGGAATTAATGAGACCTAATTTGGCCCAATGAATAGCATAATTAACATTTTTTAATTCATCTTTTAATATACTTAATCTAAATTGAATGCCCATAATAATTTCATTGTTTATTTGAACATCTGTTTCTAACAATTTGTTTATTCTATTTGCTAATTTAGTAATATTATTTATTCTTATTTCATATAAACTGTTTATTATAACCTGATTATTATTATTTTCTAATAGATTTTTCATTTTTTGTTCAATTGTTATTAAATCTTCATGATCGGGGATCCAGCAAGCCATTTCCAAGCTGATCCTAAAAAATCTAAAGATCTTTTTAATTTTTTTATTTTTAAATTTTCAATCATATTTGTAATTTGTTCGATTTCATTGGATAGGATTGGGTAAAGGGTATGATAACTATTAGGGTCTGTGTTTAGTTGTTTCTGCATATCTCTGATGATTTCTTCGTATTTATCTAGATCTATTGCATGAATAATTTTGAAGTTTCCAGTTTGTATTTTTGCTATTCCGACATCTATGGCTACTAAGTGAGAGTTAGAAAAATCTAGTATTTGAACTTCTCCAACTACGAGAGAGTTGAAAAACCTAAAAAGAAAAAAAATTTTTAGATTAGTTTTTTATTTGTTTTTTATGTATAATTTTTCCGGATTGTGTTTTAACTGTTGTTTGGTTATTTTCGGTAACTATTTCCCTTTGGTATTTTGGAGAGAGTTTAGAGTTCTTCTTGTTCTTCTTAACATAGATAACATCTCCTACGTTATAGTTTTTTATGGGTTGGCGCTCTTTATTATGATTTTTTAAATCTATTTCCTGTTTTGTTTTTAATTTTTCTATATTGTCTTTCCGAGCTTTTTCAAAGTGAGCAGGATCAGAGTATACATTTCTGCCAAAGAAAACTTCTACTGGCTTCCGTCCTGTAGTAGAATGTATGGAATAATTGTACTCGTTGACTGATCTTTCTATTAATTCTAGGAATGACTCATGAGTGTTTTCTGTTTTTAAGCACTTCATGATTTCTAATAGGGTGGAATGAAAACGCTCCACTTGCCCATTTACTTCACTGGAGTACGGGGGCGTCGTGTAGATTTTTATACCAAGTTCGTCTTCCAGCATAAATTTGATAGTTGCGGAATTCAATTCTTTTTCGTTATCGAATACGATCATTTCAGGCAATCCGAATGAAAAGAGTATTTCCCTGAGTGGCCGTTTGATATCTTCTACGGCTTTGGACTTGATAATTTTGAATTGAGCATATTTCGAAAATTTATCCAATGCTGTCAGTACTAATTTTTTTTCTGTAATAAATATATCTATGTGAACAATGTGACCAGGATGTTGTGGAATCGGCGTTTCCCTTAGCTCAGACTTGTTTGGATGCCTGTCATATTTGTTCTCTTTACATGTGGTGCATTTCTTGACGATTTTATCTATTTTACTTGACATGGCTGGAAAGTAATAATTTTCTAAAATTTGCATCTTGTTTTCATTTGTGTTCCTGTGAGCTCTTGTGTGCGTCTTGATTATTAGGTCTTCTTGATCCTGCTCGTTTGTAACATCCTGTACCTGTTTCTGGGTGAATCGAATCCTATAGTTGGCAAAGTGTTGCGGATATATTTCCTGAATTATACCCATTATTTTCTCGTCTGTTTCAATACAATTTATTACCGAAGGATTTAATCTCTGTTTCAGATATTTAGTCAGGTTTTCTTGATTAAAATTTGCATCTGTTATACTATGACGGTGATATGTGGGAAAAACTATTTGGAATTGGTAGGTGGTGTTATTGTCTATTTTGAAAAAGATTTGATTTTTAAAAACGTTGATAGGTGTTTCTACACTAGGTATTAGGTTTTGTGATGAGCTTTCGTCGCTGTGTTCTGTGCTTGTCATTTCGTTAATTTGAGGAGGTCTTGAGAGAGCGTCCGCTACTACATTTGCTTTCCCTGGTTTATAGTGAAGTTCATAGTTATACTCCTCTAGTATTGCCTTCCATCTCTTCATTTTTGCGTTGTTGTTTTTGTTACTTAGTGCGTAGGTCAACGGTTGATGGTCTGTAAATATTTCCACTTTAGCTGATCCATATAGATAATTCCGAAACGAATTTAGAGCCCAAATAAGTAGCAAGTAGCTCTTTTTAGAGCCCAGGCAAGTAGCTCTTTTTCGTTCGCTGCATAATGTTCCTCTGCTTTGTTAAGCGTCCTAGAAATAAATGTTATAGGCCTTCCGTCTTGGCTCAACACCGCACCTAAGGCATGATTTGACGCATCTGTATTTAGTTGAAAATGTTTTTTAAAATCAGGATATGTTAGAATTACGTCCTTTGAAATAAGTGAGCTTTTGATTTTTTTAAAGGATTCTATAGCTTCGTCGCCAAATTCTATAATCTTTTTGGCAGATGTCTTTTTCGACGAACGTCCATCCTCCCCCCTCAAAAGATTTGTAAGTGGTTTCGCTAACTTGGCGTAATCCTTTACGAATCTTCGATAATATCCGGACAATCCTAAAAATGAGCGGAGATCTTTCAGTGTTTTTGGCTGCGGAAAATTTTGGATTGCATCTACTTTGGCAGGATTAGTTTTTACACCATCTTCTGTTATTATAAAGCCTAAAAATTCAACTTCTGTCTTGAAAAATTCGCATTTGTCCATCTGGACTTTCATGTTGGCATTTTGGAGAGTCTCAAATATTTCCCTTATATCTTCAATATGTTCTGTTTCGTTCTTACTGAAAATGATTATGTCGTCGATGTATACGTGGCATCTTTTGCCAATGTGTTCCCTTAGTATATCATCGAGTGCCCTTTGGAATATTGATGGGGCATTCCTTAGTCCGAAAGGGAGTCGGGTAAACTCGTATTTCCCGTTGTTTACCGCAAAAGCAGTTTTTTCGCTATCGGATTCTTTTAACTGGATTTGGTGGAATCCGCTTTTCAAGTCGAGGACGGTGAAAAATTTATTTTGGCCTAATTGTGAGAGTACCTCGTTTATTTCAGGTATCGGATAACGGTCTGCAATTGTTACGCTGTTTAACTTCCTATAATCGATGACCATTCTGTACTTTTTTTCGCGCTCGCGTCCTGTTTCTTAGGCACTATCCAGATCGGTGAGTTGTATGGCGATTTGGAAGGTCTTATAATGCCATCTTTAAGTAATTTTTCGATCTCTTTTTCTACCTCGTCTTTAAGTGACATTGGGTAAGGGTAGTTCCTGGTATAAATCGGCCAATTTGTGGTATTACGAATTTCTCCTTTAATTCTCGTTGTGTATGTGAGTTTCACGTCTGGTTCGGTGAATAGTCTTGAATATTTTTGTATTATGGATTTTAATGCTGTTTTTTGTTCGTTACTCATGTGTTGTGTTCTAACGTCTATTGAATTTACTGCTTGCGTCGGAAATTGTTTAATTTTAATTTTGATTCAGTTTTGTATGACCATATAATTGTATTTTGTATGAATAACGGCTGAAAGTTGCTTCAAACTGTCATTTCCGAGAATGCCATGGAAGGATTTGAGTGTTGGTAGAATGAAAAATTTTAGTCTTATGTTTTTAATCCCAAATAAATTTAATTCGGTGTGGTGCGTAATTTTAATATTTCCTGTTACTGAGTTTGCGTAAAAAATTTGTTGATTTGGAATGGGTTTTTCTACAACGCTGGGTTGTATATAGTTTTTATTTGATCCGGTATCGATCAAAAATTGCAGTATTTTCCCACTCCTCGTTCTGCATTCGAAATATGGGAGTGCGCTAATCTAAAAAATGGATATCGGAAAGACCGTTAGGTTGGTTGTCCATGTCGATATTTTCTTCTAAATGGTATATGTCATCAGAGTAATCTTCAAATTTTTGTTCGTACATATTGTCGGTATCTTCTAAATTTTGGTAGTAATCGTCTATTTCCTCTTGAGTTGTATTTTCGGTATTAATGTGATAGTTTCTTTGTTGTTTAAATCTGTTGGACTGATATTGATTGTACTCTGGTGGAGGTCTTTTCCCTATTAAATCATTTCCTCTTGGCCTATTCATATAGTTTATTGCCCTGGATTGTTTGCTTAGAGTTGTGTCCATCGGTTAAGGCCGTGGTTGTGGTTTTGATGCTGTTGGTCTTTGCGGAAATTGTTTTGGATGAAATCCGTTTGGTCCAAAAAAATTTTGTGGAGACGGTATGTTGGTGAAGTATATATTTTCGAATGTATGTTGAATTGGTTGTGGGATGTGTGCTAGTTCGGGATAAAAAGGTATTTGTCTATTTTGATTGAAATGATTTTGACTTCTTCAAGGTGGAATTCTTGGTGTTATATTTCTGTTCTGGTTGGCTGTTGCATATTTGGAACGATAATTTTGATTTTCTAGTTTTAGGCACAGGTGCAGTGCTTATGGAAGATCAATAGGTTCTCTAATTCCAAGAAGTTTTGGCAATTCGCCATTTAAACCTCTAATAAAGGTGTCCAGTGCTTTATCTCGGTATGTTTTTGTCAGTAACAAAAATGATTCGTTGCTAATCTCCATGCATGCTAGTTTCTTGAGAATGAGTGACATGTGAGAATAAACATCTTGATAGAATTGTGGTACGGTAGAGTTTCCTTGAACAAGTGTTGTCATCTGGTATTCCAGAATGCCCAGGTCTCGTTTATCTGCATAGTGGAGTGTAAGGCACTTAGAGATGGATTTCCAGTTTAGTGGTGTGTTATATGACTCTAATGCAATATTTGCGTTTCCAATTATTTTATTCCTTATAACGCTGAGTATCCCAAAATATTTAGGTGTTCCTACTAAAGGCTGATAGATTTCCAAGATACGGTCTACGCTCTTCTTCCAGGAACTAAATTGAGCTGGGTCTCCTGAAAAGTCTCGCAACGACATCTGGAATTTTGTCCATATCGGCAATATTTTCTCTGTGTTCGTCATCTATTATTTGATCTCTTTCATGTTCTTCTGTTCTGGGTTGCAGTGCACGTCTTATATGAGTTTGGCAAAGTCTATTTACTATTGTTGTTATTAAAGATTCCATTTCTGGATTAATATTTGCATTTCCTCGTACTTCGCCAATATTATTTTGTCCATTTAGAACAGGTGGACGAATAATATTATTTTGGTTAGCCATTTTGGGAGAAAAAAAAAAAAAAATATAAAATATTTACTTACGATTTAAATTGTTGGAGAGGGGAAAAGAAAATCGAAACTTTAGTGACAATTTTATTTGGAACTAATGGAGAATTAACCTGTATGAAAATTTTATTTGATCTATTTTATGGTAAATATTTATTTTTATTTAAAATTTTTGTATAATATATTATTTTAATTTTAAATATTTATATTTTTATTTTTATTTAAAAATATTTATTTTATTTATTCAAATAGAAATTTTATATTTTGTTTAGTATTCTATTTAATTAAAAAAAAGTATTTTTTCTATGAAAAAAGAATAATAATTGTACAAAATTTATAAACTATTAACTCTATTAACTCTTATTAAATTTATATAATAGAAATGTTTGTTTCTCTTTATTGTTTAATTACTTAATTACTTAATTTATAATTACAAATTATAGATTTTACTATTTGTTTCCTTGAGAGAAAAAAATTATTTTACTACTCTATTTTCTTGGATTTTCCTTCCAATATCGTGCATAGGGCAGCCTCACCCTAGGTAATGAGATAGGCTTGATCACGATAGAAAAAGAAAACTTAGAAAACAAAATCAATATAAATTAATCTTTTTTTTTTTTTTTAAGTTTAATCTTTGTATTTAATCTTTGTAATTTCTTTATTTTAATAATTTCAATTCCTTAATTTTACTTTACTTTTACTTTTTTTCCTTTTTTTTTTTTTTTATTTTTCAAATAATAGTAATTCTAATTTTATAAAAATTTTAATTTATTTTACTATTTTATATAAAAAAAATAATATTTTTCAGTAATTTTTTTGTTATTTCAAGTAATTTCAATTTTATAAGAATTGTAATTTACTTTATTATTTTGTAAAAAAAAATTTTAATATTTTCCAATAACACTTTTTCCTTTTTTTCTTTTTTATATGCTTTTAACTTATGATAATTTTAATTTGCTTTAATTTTTCTAATTATTAATTTTCCTTTTTCTTTTTTTTTTTAAATTTTTAATTTTTAACCATTGATTTTTACTTATTTTCTTACAAACTTAAATACTAGAAATGCACTTAAAAACTTACATGAAAATAAGTGCTAGAACCATAGTCCTTATCTAACACCGGTAAATGCAGATTATTCCTTTTTGTCCTGCTTAATGTTCAGGTGACTCAGGCTCCACAATTTACACTCTAACGTGAAGATCACTGCGGCTTTCCTAGGGCCTTACAATGTTAATGACTATGGCTATGGTTGGTTCTGGATCACAAATATTTTTGAAAACGCTTTCGGCTACTTGAGGCGACTCTTGGTTCCCAAATTTTCAGTGAAGTTGAAGAATCTTGAAACACTTTCGGCACGTTGAGGCTACTTGGTTTCCACTTTAGTGTATTTTGGCACTTTCTTCTTTTTTTTTTTCACTTTCGTGTCCAACCACGTTGGGTGCCAGATAATAAAAAGTATTATTAATTTTTAAAAAAATAATAAATTTTTTATTACACCTTTTTGTTACATATCGATTTTATAACTGAATTACAAATTCTTCTCTTAAGACTAAAAACTTATTTTCTACTTGCAACATATGAATCGGCAACGTGACATTGTGTTTATTGTAGACATAGCGTCAACATAAATTATCGCATGAAATATTTTGTTGGAATTTTATGGGAACGAATTAATTGTTGTAATTTTGTTAACTTCAGCATAATTTTATGTTAAGTGAATTTTAAAAAATAATTTTCGTTAACTTATACACATATTATTTGATCTTTCCTCCTATAATAATTTAGTTCAATCAATCTTGATGTGCACATGTATTTTGTATTAGAATTTAGTAAAACACAAAATATATAGGTACAATATTTTTATGTTGCTAAATTATTTTGTTTTAAAACATTTGTTTAGGGTTTAAATCAGAATATGTGTTGTCAACATTCTTTATTGCATATTGAATATGCATATCGTTAAAAATTAATGTTTTATGTGTTTTATTTAGGAACATTTATTATGTATATTGTGTAAAATTTTATTCAAAATAATTCCAATTGCCAAATTCAAACTACATACATACATAATATTATTTTTGTACATAGTAAAGAATATAAAAAGTAAAGATCATTACAAAATTATGCTTTTGCGCATTACGCATTATGATTTACAAACAAAATTTTATCAACACAAAAAATTAAAACTACGTATGTAAATATGTACGTACGTATGTACATAATATTTATGTATTTATATTCAGGTACCGTGGTACATAAATTTGCCAGGTAGCTATATAACCCCTGTTTCCTGGTAGGAATGTGGGGTGTACGTGATATACTGATATATAAAGTATTTACATATTGCGATATATGAATATTTTTTTTTTATATTATAATTATTGTACCCAGCCGGGAATCGAATCCCAGACCTCTCATTCCTTTATGAATGAGAAGCGGTGCGTCAACCACTGCACCAATGGCTGGATACACATAATATTATGTTAAACTAATTTCTTAAATTATTTTGTTCCGCTCCATTTGTTTATAATTTAAATCAAGATATTTGTCAACAATTTTTACTGCATGATCTTATTAAGCGATTAGGTAGGTACTAGATAGGTGTTCAAGGTTTGATGTTTGTTTGGATATACGATATACTACAATAACTATACTATAAAAATATACAGTAAAATACATTTATATATATCATTTTCATACCTGTTAGAAATGTTGCTTCAACTAAAATTGGATTGTAATATTTATAATCACAGTATTTTGGTACATATTTTACTCTTCGAGGTACTTTCATTATTTATGAATTACATACTGGAATAAAAAATTTTTCCTCTTGCTGTAATGGAATCGATTTAACATCTCTTAATTTACTTAAACATTTGGTATAAAATTGTAAAACGTATTTTATATCAGAAACAATAATTAATGTATGTGTGAATAAAAAATATTTCATATTTTTTAAAATTTAAATTACATACATATGTGTTTCATTTAAAACTAAAAAGTATAAAATAAAGTAATATGTAAAAAAAATATTTTTTAAAATATGCTTTTAGCAAAACCGAATTCGCCCCCTAAAAAGTAGAAAATAAAATTGATTGCAAAACTTTAGCTTTTTGGACTGTTATAATATAAAAGTGAATTGCTAGTGCAAGCATTTTGGACTGTTATAATATAAAAGTAAATTGTTGGAATAAAAAAGAAACACGAACCTCAAATTCCCCAGATTTTTATTCAACCTTATTCCAGCAATTTACTTTTATATTATAACAGTCCAAAATGCTTGCACTAGCAATTCACTTTTATATTATAACAGTCCAAAAAGCTAAAGTTTTACAATCAATTTTATTTTCTACTTTTTAGGGGGCGAATTCGGTTTTGCTAAAAGCATATTTTAAAAAATATTTTTTTTACATATTATTTTATTTCTTTAAAACTCGCATTTGTATGGTAGGTAACTGTCCCAATTTTCTTTATTTTCGTTTATATATGATCGTAAGTATTCGTTAAGAACTCTATGGTTTCTTTTTAATGTTCCTAACGTTTCATGGTGGTAAGCTGTTGAGCATTAATGTTGAATATTTAATAGAAGAAGAACTTCTTTCATAAGTTGATTTTTATATTCAGTTCCTCTATCTGTTAAAATGCTTTTCATAGGTCCGAATATTAAAACACAATTTTCAACAATAGCTTTGCAACTGTTTTAGCTTCTTTGTTGAGAATTGGCACTGTTATTAAAAATTTGGTCAATTCGCATATTATGGTTACTGCGCATTGGTTATTATTTATGGTCTTGGGTAAGGGACCAATTGTATCAAATGGATTTGAGGAATGGCTTTTGTTAATTGTAAAGGTTCCTTATGTTTCTTTTTTATACCCTACACCTAAAGTATAGGGTATATTAACTTTGGTATGGTGTTTGTAACCACCAAAAGGAAGCGAGTTAGATATGGACATGTATATATATTCTGAATCAGGATCACCTCCTGAGTCGATTTAACGATGTCCGTCCGTCCGTCCGTTCGCACAATAACTCAAAAATTAATGAAGCTATCTTGATGAAATTTATATAGTAGGTTACTAATCACGAAAGGAAGACTAAGTTCAAATTTGGACAAAATCGGTCCATGGGTTCGGATTCTGGAAGCTTCCGAATGATTTCGGAGCAAAGGAGATTATCTCCGAAACCAAGAAAGATAGAACTTTTAAATTTTGTACAATGATGTTCCTTCCCATTCGATTTATGTATCTGAAATTTAAGAGGATTTGGTCCATGGGTTTGGATTTTGGAAGCTTCCGAACGAGCACCAGAGCAAATGAGATTATATCCAAAACCAATAAAGATATAACCTTCAAATTTGACAGAGTGGTGTTCTTTCATGTTTTATTTAAGTTTCTAAAATTTGAGAGGATTTGGTCCATGGGTTCTGATTCTGGAAGCTTCCGAACGAGCCCCAGAGCAAACGAAATTATCTCCAAAATGAACAAAGATAGAACCTTTAAATTTTGTACAATGATGTTCCTTCCCGTTAGATTTATGTCTCTGAAATTTAAGAGGATTTGGTCCATGGGTTTGGATTTTGGAAGCTTCCGAACGAGCACCAGAGCAAATGAGATTATCTCCAAAACCAACTAAGATATAACCTTTAAATTTGGCAGAGTGGTGTTCTTTCATGTTTTATTTAAGTCTCTGAAATTTGAGAGGATTTGGTTCATGGGTTCGGATTTTGGAAGCTTCCGAACGAGCTCCAGAGCAAACGAGTATATCTCCACAACTAACAAAGATAGAACCTTTATTTTTAGTACAAGAGTGTGCTGTTATGTTTCCTTTTCTATAAAATTGGAAACTGACATTTGAAAGAATTTGAACCATGGATTCGTATATTGGAAACTTCCGAACGAGTCCCAGAGCAAACGAAATTATCTCCAAAATGAACAAAGATAGAACCTTTAAATTTTGTACAATGATGTTCCTTCCCGTTAGATTTATGTCTCTGAAATTTAAGAGGATATGGTCCATAGGTTTGGATTTTGGAAGTTTCCGAACGAGCCCCAGAGCATATGAGATTATCTCCAAAAACAACAAAGATATAACCTTTAAATTTGGCAGAATGGTGTTCTTTCATGTTTGATTTAGGTCTCTGAAATTTGAGAGGATTTGGTCCTTTGGTTTGAATTTTGGAAGCTTCCGAACCAACCCCAGAGCAAATGAGATTATCTCCAAAAACAACAAAGATATAACCTTTAAATTTTGTACAATGATGTTCCTTCCCGTTAGATTTATGTCTCTGAAATTTAAGAGGATATGGTCCATAGGTTTGGATTTTGGAAGTTTCCGAACGAGCCCCAGAGCATATGAGATTATCTCCAAAAACAACAAAGATATAACCTTTAAATTTGGCAGAGTGGTGTTCTTTCATGTTTGATTTATGTTTCTGAAATTTGTGAAGAGTTGGTCCATGGGTTCAAATCTTGGAAGCTTCCGAACAAGCCCCAGAGCAAACGAGTATATCTCCACAACCAACAAAGATAGAACTTTTATTTTTAGTACAAAGGTGTTCTGTTATTTTTCCTTTTCTGTAAAATTGGAAACTGACATTTGAAAGAATTTGAACCATGGATTCGTATTTTGGAAACTTCCGGACGAGCACAAGAGCAACGAGTATATCTCCAAAACCAACAAAAGTAGAACCTATAAATTTAGTACAATGGTGTTCTGGCATGTTTTCTTTATGTTCCTGAGATGGATTCGATGAACTGGAGTGGCAATTCGGGTACCTGACACACACCTCCCAAGGACTAACAATCTTCGAAATTAATAAAGATAGAAACTTAAATTTTTTTACAAAGGTGTCAAGCATATCCCAAGAGGATGTCTCTTTTACGTTCCTGAATTTCGAGTTGAATAAGACAGAAAAGGGAAGAAGTTCAAGCAGCTGCCAAAAAAACTTATGGATTTTTAATTTAATTCGAATTATTCAGGTGTAGGGTTTAATAAGTCGGTTGCATCGACTTACTGTTACATTTACTTGTTATTTTATTCATTTGGCAGTTCTTACATTTTTTAATATATTTTGCTATATCTTTTGCCATTCCTTTCCAATAAAATTTTGTTTTTAATTTCGCATATAATCTTTTTTGTCCTACATGTCCTCCGAAAATAGGATCATTATTTAGTATGTTATCTATATCAAGAACTTTTTCTACCGTTTTCGGTGTATTTATTATCGCGATTTTTAATTTATTTAGGATTCTGTTACCTATTTCTTTGCAATTATTTATTGTATACTGAGTAAGTGTAGTGTCATTATTGTCAATTTCAATTTCTTTAATATTCAATTTTTCTGTTTCTTTTTCTAGCGCGCCTAAAAATAACTCTAAAGTTACTTTTTTTTTAAATACGAATTTACTCATTTTTAAATTGATTATACGTTTTCTTTTTTTAAATATTTTAGCTAGCATTTCTTCTAGTTTATCTATTTTATTATTATTGGTTTCCGATCTTGTTTCTACCTTCATAATTTGAACAGTATTACTATTGTTTTCATGGGTAACTTGTAAATCTTTTATATTTATACGTGACAAAGCGTCTGCTACTACGTTTAGTTTACCTTTGATATATTCTATTGTAAAGTTATATTCTTCTAGGTCAAGTCTCATACGTGTCAACGTAGATGATGGATTTTTAGTGAGAACAAGTAAGTTAGTGGTTTATGATGGCTTTTAACGACGAAGTGTGTACTATAAATATAAGGTCTGTAATGTGTTACTGCGAAATGGATAGCTGCTAACTCTTTTTCAATGGTGGATTTGTTTGATTCGCCTTTTGTGAATGATCTTGAAGCAAATGAAATTGGTAAATCCATTCCATTATAACTTTGAGTTAGAGCAGCTCCTACAGCATCTTTTGATGCGTTTACTACTAATGTAAATTCTTTTGAAAAATCTGGATATTGTAGAATAGTAGGTTTTAGTAATGAATCTTTTAATTTTTGAAAAGATTTCTGACATTCTCTATTCTAATTAAAAATAGCTGTTTTTCTTGTTAATGCATTTTAAGATTTCGCTATACCTGCAAAATTAGGTATGAATTTACGGTAATAATTTGCGAAAGCCACGAAACGGCTAGTTTCATCTTTATCTTTTGGTACTGGATATTTAGAGATTACTTCATATTTAGAATCATCAAAATATATACCTTTATCGGTACATTTATGATCTAAGTGTGTAACTTCAGATTTGAAAAATTTACACTTTTCAGGATTTAGTTTCAAATTATGTTTTTGACATATTGCAAAAACAGATTTCAAATTCTTTAAATTATGATTTTCCGAACACCCTGTTACGATAATATCGTTCATATAAAGAAAACATTGTAGAGGTGTTGCACCTGCAAAAGCAAGTGACATCATTCTTGAAAATGAATTTGGAGAGACGTCAAGTCCAAATGGAAGAACTTTCCATCTATAGCTACCTGATTGTGTGCTAATAAAGTTATATCTCTTGATTGTTCATGTAATGGTACTTGATGAAAACCACTGAGAAAAATTTTGTTCTGTCTAGATTATCAAGAGTATATCCTATTCTTGGGAGTGGAAATTTGTCAGCTATAAGTTTCTTATTTACCATCGTTATAGTCAATACATATCCTCCATTTAGTTACATTACCTTTCTTTGGTACTAGTAGTATTGGGCTATTGTAATTAGATCGATTTGGTTCAATTAATTTATTTTTAAGTAATTTCTTGACTTGTCTATCTATTTCGTCCGTTTGCGTATGAGCTTGCCTATAATTTTTAATATATACTGGATTATCATCCGTTTTTGTTTGTAAAAGTTATTAACAGACATAGGGTCTGATTCTAATTGGAATATGTTGGAAAACTCATCACATAATTTAACTAATTTGGGTAGGTATAATTTACTAGAATTTTTAGTAATAATTTCTTTTAGTTCTTTAATACGATTAAAATTTTTATTATAGTTTTGTTTAAGTTGTATTATTTCAAAGTCAGACAGTGGTAAAGTTTTTAATTTTATATTTTGTGAAATTAATTTATTCAGAGTTTTTAGAAGCCACTATCGTTCTTGGTATGAACACGCCTTCTGAAATTTCTTGATCTACAATTAAACAATCTTCATCTGAAAGGAAGGAACATTTCCTTATGATTTCCGAACGTGCTGGTAATAATATTGTTTGACTATTTGGACCACTTAAAATTGGAATTTCTAGAATATCATAATTTGTTTTTATAGCAACTATCAAATGTTCATAATTAATGTAGCATTTATAAGCTTTTATAAAATCTTTGCCGAGTATACCATCAGCTGGTATATCAAAATTGTCTGGTACTACATGTAATTCACATGTTAGTTCATAATTTTGTATATAAATTTTAGTATACACAGTACCCAAAGACTCAATATAGTTATTAGTAATACCTTTAATTTTTATTATATTATTTTTATCTAAATTGAAATTATTATTAATCAGAGAAATGTCCGCTTGAGCATCTATTAGAAAATTTAATTTAGTTACTATTGAAACGTAGTCAAAAATTTAGATTTAGAGTATAAATATTTTTGATTAGTTTATTTACTGTTCCTCCTCTGTGGGTTGTTCTTCTACCCCTCTCTGCCCATGCCATTGAGGGGCTGTAGAGTTTTTCATATACCTAACATTACCATAACTCCTATTATTGTTATTTTTATTATTACCAATATTTCTGTACTGTTACTATTACTATTAAATTACTATTAAATTGTCGATTGTTGTTATTAAAATTATTTCTATAATTACCATACCTATTTTTATTAAAATTAGACTGATTATTAAATTTTTATTCCTAAAACTACGATTTTGCGATTTTGTGCTGAAAGATAGAACTTGTTTGTCTTTAGTCTCTGTATTGGTTTCGACAATAAATTTAGCTACAACTGCTTTAGGATCTTCAAATTTAGAAGCTGCAAGCACTGATTTAACCAAATCAGAGCGCGCTGAAGCTCGGCACATATCGATTGTTTTCTCAACCGATAACTCAACTGCTTTGCTAGCACTAATCACTTACATAACTAGGGATCTTCTAAAATTTTCAGCTAAACTTTCTGCTTGTTTAGCTAAATCTTGTAGGGAAATTCTGTCGGTTTGTAAAGCTTCCATTCTGCTTTCTTTTATCTTAGAACTTTCTGTTTTAATTTTCCTTTTTAATGTTTCGATTATTTTGCCCGTACTATCTTCATCTGTTATACATTTTCTGGCTTTTCCTTTGAGTTTTGATAACATAAACGATTTTAATACTGCTTTTAAAGTGGCATTTGTTGCCATTTCCTCTAATAAGTTCACTGAGTCAATAAATAATTGTAAACTTAGCGGGTCACCATCATAGTTCTTATTTATGGTACGCAACGCTAATTTTAAAAATTCTGGGTTAGATAACGCCATTGTTTCATTTATTGAGTTTTCACTACCTACTAGATTCAGATTTTATACTTCCGGATTCAGAATTTTTATCATCTGACAAATAAATTAGAGAGGATACATTATCTGGTATTTTTGCCTCACACTTTAATATTTTGTAAACGCTTTTTAGTCTATCCCTGGCAAAAATTAAATGTTCTAATAAACTTTTCCTATTGCTGACTTTTCTCCACAGTACTTGTATAGTCTCAATTAATTTATTATAGCTTTTGGTAATTCTAATTTTATTTTTATTAAAAGTAATTGCGTTTTTTGATCTATGATTTTTCAGTAAGGTTTTTGTTGCTTTCAAGAATTCATGCCTTGCTACTATTAGGCTTTTATACATGGACCTAAGACTTTAAAACAATGATGAAATTTATTTGAATAAATAATAAGTTCATTTATATTTTTAATTTAGAAAGAGTTAGAAAAAAAATTTTATTTTCATAATCATACGATTTAAGACAAGTTTAAATTTAGTTGTAATGAGAAAAAAAAATTTTTTTTTTGTTATTACATTTATAGTTATTAAAAAAATTAAAATATGTATTTAGTTAGAAAAAAAAATATATAAAAATTTATAATATTTTGATTATAATAATTATATATATTTAATAATGTAATAAAACTTAAATGTAGTGAAAATTTAATATGTAAAAATTTTTAATAATAAAATAAAATTTTGATTTATTTATTAACAAAACTTTAGAAGTTCATACTTCGATAATAAAATTTTATTTCTGAGTACCTTTATACATTTTTTAATTCATATTTTTGTTTTAAAAAAAATTATACTTATATTGATAAAGAAACATTGGCTTCATATAGATTTTTAACTTAGAGTATAGTGTAATAAGTATAGCGATTAAAATATATATTGTAAATATCTTAATTCATATAATTTCAAGAAAAAAAAATTTGCTTTTATATAAAGCTAATACAGCTCATAAAAAAAAATTATTTAATTTTTATATTGATATTTTATAAGGAAGGTTGATTCTTAGAATATAGAGTATAAGGAAAAGTAAATCCAAAAAAAAGTGAGGCAAATTCTTATACAATTACAAAACATTACTACATCGACAATATTCAGTGTCGTTACTACCAATTTTTCAAAAGAGCATTGCTTACTGAATATATTTTTTGAGTTTCAGGAGCAGCACTTTTAATATTTTGAAAACATAAATTTCATTCTTATTATAAAAATAATATCATATTATTTATGTTTTGTATTTTTTTATTAAAAATTAAAAATTTTAAGTTAAATTGGATTAAAAATTAAAATTATGTTACTTATTTTACTAAATTACGTACTCTTATTATCTCGAATTATTAAATTAATAATGAAAACTTATTACTAAAAGAAAATTAAAATTTTATATTAAATTGTATTAAGAATTAAAATTATGTTACTTATTTTAATAAACATATTTTCATACCCTTAAATAAAGTAATTCTAGATAACTTATTTCTAATAGAACATTTATCAGATATTTTTTTTTGCAATAAAGAAAAATCTTATCGATAAATATTTTATTATAATTGATTTTATTAGTAAACTATAATGATTATTTTTAAAAATATGTTTAGAAATTTCAGGAAATAAATTATGATTTGTTAAATTTTTTTGTACATTTATAGCTATGCTATCGAAATATTTTTTATTAAGTAATGTTTGGTTGAAATCTAAATAGTTTATCTTTTGTCTGATTTCTTTTTCGAACAAACGAATAAGCTTTTGGAGATAAAAAATTTAGATTCAAAGCTAACTTTTGCACCTCAGGAGAATAGTTTTTCGATAGGAATTTATTATGCCTTAATTTTGACGTTCTAAAATTAATTTAATAGGTCCTGAAATTTCATTTAACATAGCTAATATTTGATCTGAAATTAATTTTTTAATGATTTAACAATATCTTCATATTTTTTTTATTTTTTAATTTTTCTTCTATTATTTTGTTGTAATGTTTTAATTTTTCTATCCTTATTTTTAATAGTTTCTATCAAAAACTGTAATTCTTCTTTAAACTTTTTGGTTTTTGGACTACACAGAATAGATTCTTGAAATGTTGTGACTATTGTTCGGTTTAAAGAATTTTTCGAATTTTCGTTATTGTTAATTTCATGATCATATGGGCTAACAGTTGAAGAGATCGGAAACTCTACCTTGAAAAGCCAATTTAATACAATATACCGTACAAGCGATTTTATTTTAATATTTATTTATTTTATAATTTTTATAATATAAAAATCCATGTTATACGATTTAATTAAAAGAAATTTTATAAAAAGTAAACTGGTTACGGGAAAACAACAAGTCAATTTTATCAAAACACTTGACTGCAGCTATACATCTAAACCTGACTCATTGATAGCTAATTGTAACTGATTCTAGTCCCCTTAAAACTTATTGCATATTGCCATCCACTTTGATTTAAGCCCTTCATTCTTGGGAAATCTTTAAATCAAAAGAATAAACTATTAAATTTTTGTTGGGAATTATAAATTTATATATTAAAAAAAGAAATTTAATTAAATATTTAAAAAATGAAAATATGAACAAAGTTTACATTTTTATAATAATAGCATACGTCACTGATACAAACATTTTTTCATCAAGGCTTTTATCAAAATTGCAATTTTTTTGCATATAAAATAGCATGATTTGTAAATTATTTAGGTTTTACACATTGTGTTATTAATTTTATAATTTTTTTATTATGATTTACACTTACCTGTGAAACGATAATCCTATTTTTCGATGTTTTCTAGCATTTTCGCATCCTTCCACAAAACATTTAATTTTAAAGTTTTTTTTAATGAATCGCAAGTTTTTTAACACAAATTTATAAACTTATTTATAATTAAAGCTAAAATGAATCTACAACACTAGTTTAAATTAAACAAAACTTAAATTACTATATAAAATTTGAATTTTAAAAATATTTTATTTCTAAAGATTGTAAATTGTAAACAAATCTAAACAAAAACAAACAAAATAATTATGTTGTCATGGAAATTTAAATTTTTTTTGACAACAACAGGCACATTTTGACAATTAAAGTTAATTGATTTGGTTTCACTAATTTGTATATACGTATACAGAATTTTCTATTCCTTATACTCTATATTCTAAGGGTTGATTATAATAATTTATATAGTAATGTAAAAATTACAATATAAAAATTTTTTTTTTTTTTTCAATTATGTAATTTAATTTTTATGTATCTTAATTACTTATTAAAAAATTTTGATTATTAATAAATAATCAATTAAATATAAGATAGATAAGCATTTATTTTAATAAAAAAATCATTTAATTATTTAGTATACTCAGTTCATAAAAAAAAAAATTGTATTCTTTATTAGAAATTCTATTTGAAAGTGATTCGGCCTTTTGATCTTTTTTTATTATTAATTTTGATTAATTTTAATTATTTGATTTATAATAGTAATTTTTCAATCCATAATTTATATTTCAATTTTACAATAAAAAAAATTTAAATTTTGACTTATCTGTTTTCATATTTTATTCAACTTGCGGCACTTGTACTTGATATTTCCTTTTGATGTTTTTTCTGAGGTTGTGGTATATAACTTGTTATATATTTATGATTATTTATTAATTTTGCAAAAAAAAATTTAAAATTTATTTCATTTTCAGAAAAAAGTTTGTATAGTTTATTTGATATTTTGATTATATTATTTAGTTTATCAATTTTAGTTTTGTTTTTTCTTTTTTTATTTTATTTTATTTTTCTTTTTTTATTTAATCGATTTTAACTGTTATTAACATTTGACTCAATTGGGAGTCCTCACTTTGTTCTTTAATTTCTTTGAATTGTTTAGCGTTTATCTCTACTCATGTGTAGAACAACACTTCACAATTCGTTTCTTATATGTCACTATGTCCCCTTTTTGAGAGAATTTAAAGAAACCTTCATCAGTTATCACTGGTATTTTCCTATAATATCTAATTATTTTTACTTTCGTCATTTTTAATAAAATCACTGATAATAGGTATTAATAAAATAAGTTTTTTATTTGTTGCTTTAGATTTTTATTTTTTTTTATTATTATTAATTTTTTTTTTGATTTTTATTTATATTTTCATTTATTTTTATTTTATTTATTATTTTTTTTTAGATTTTACTTTAAATTTTTTTCTTTTTTTAAAATTTGTTTTTTTTTTCAATTGACACTACCGTAATACCGAAACTGTCGAAACTACCGAAACTGCCAAAACTTATTACGGTCGCCATGTAATAAGTATATAATTATAATTAAAAGATAACTCCTTCATTTCTGTATATTAACTGATTCATTTATTTAGCTTAGTTTAACTATTTATAACTTATTCCTAACGCTACTAATACTATTACAATAATTAATTATTATTAATATTATTTGGTAATCAGTACCATTTACATTCTTATCGCTAATTGATACCTTAAATAAAGCATAGCATAATTATTGCATTCCTTAGGTTATTGACATAAAACAAAGAAATTATGAAATATGATTAATTATGATTGTTCAATGTATTGTATTCAATGTATGATTTGCAATAGTTAATCAATGTATAAATTTGCGATAGTTAATCAATGTATAACGTTGTATGCATATCAAATTCATATTTATTAGATTGGTCAATGCATTCATATTAAATTATTAAAAAATGCTAATTTAGCAAAAGATTGATCACCATATAGTTCTTATCTTTATATATATTTAAGGGCAATTCATTATACTATATTATATATAGATAAGTTCTTTATTGTAAATAATTGCATAATAGTTTGAAATGTTTTTATAAGTACTTGTTATGTAGAACGAAAATTTAAGAACAGGTGTAGTTTTGTTTTTTTTTGCATTATTAAAATGCTAGTTTGAAAGCTTTTTTGACACAAAAAGGGAGTTGTCATTTATGAGATAAATGAAATGCAGGTATCGACCTTGATATTGTGTCTTAGTTTTAAGTAATTTAAAGTAAAGGTTGTATGTATAAAATCGTGAGAAAAAAAAAAAAAGTTGTATTTAGTGATTAATTGTTATGTGCATCACAGACACAGACTAAATAATATATACAGACGAACAGTTTCATATAAAAATTTTAAGTTTTTTTTTGTGGTACAAAATTAAAAAATTCTCTGGCTCCACTATTAAAATCCATTAAAATCTACAGAAAAGTCAAAATAATAATTCCTATCCATATTCCATTCCATACTCAAATTTTACAGTTTGCAGATTTTTTCTTTTCGATAAGATCAAATATTTACATGTTTGTAAGTGTGTATGAATTTATAACAAAATATGAATGTATATACATGTTTATACATAATACTAATAATATTGTTTTGTTAGTATTAAATTTACACAAGAATAATTTTTTAGGCAGCTATTATGTACATATTTTTACACAAGAAATTACAATTAAGATTCTATTATTTTTAGTTTTTTAATTGAATTTCTAGATCTTTTTATAATTCTAGCATTTTTCCTTTTTTCGAATTCAGCATTACATAATTTTTCTTTCAGCCATGTTGCATGCTTCCGTAGTAAAACTAAAATAAGGTAGTCAAGAATACTTTTACGGTGGTTAAAGCATTCTTTTTTCTCGAACCAGTTTGAAAATTTTCTGAGTTATTCGTTTCTTCGCAAACACAAATCAACTATATTTTGTTTAATTTTGGAGCTACAAGTACTCAATTCGAAAAAATTATCAAAAATTTCCACATGAAATTTGCATATCTGGAAAGAAAAGAGTATTTAATGCTATAGATATATTAATCGTTTAATTTGTATTAAATTCTATACACTTTTATTATTAATTTTATTAAATTCTATACACTTAATAAAAAAACAATAACAAGCACCTATTAAATGTTTTAATAATAATATTTAATTATTGATATTTTTTTATTTATTAATATTTCGAATAGGAAATGTAACAAAAAAAAAATTTTATTCTAATTTCCAAATAAAACAATTTTTTCTAATTTTTCTCTATGAACAACAAGTTTTAAAGAAAATATAATTGTTAAAATTATTCACAAATTCAAAAAACAATTCCGATGGAACTTCCAAAGAAAGTTTTGTTTTGGAATAGTTTTTATGAAATAAGAACTATTCTGAATCTAATGAATAACATTCATTATTTTGTGATATCTGTCTACAATTTTCGAATTTTATTTTATTAAGTATTTTAAAAATAATGTGTCCGCACACATATTTCATTGAATTTTCTTCAATTACATTATTTTTTAAATCATAGGCATGTCGATAATTATATCGTCCTCGTCAAAAACCAGTACTTCATGTGGATGACATAATACGCTTTCTTCAATATTCAATAATTGCCTATTAGAAGTATCTGTTAGAAGATTATTAATAAAAACTTAAAAATAAAAATAACAAGTAAAATTAATTATACTCCCAACCTGTCACCAGAAGTAAGTCATCAGAGTCTTCTTCACAATTAGCTGAATTCGAATGTTCATTAAAAAGTGTTAAAGTTAAAATTTTTGCAATAATATTATTGAATTCAAACATTGAGGGATTAGAATTATTTGGAACCCTAGATCTTATTAATGAAAATAAATTTTCTATAGGATCTTGAATTAATCTTGAAATTAGTATAAAAAATTATCTCCCTTTAAAACGTCCTCTAACAATAAGAGTAGGCCTCTTAAAGTTTGTACCATTCCATTAAAGCAGTAAATACTTTTATGCAAATTTGCTGAAACGTTTTCTAAATATTTAACCATTTTCTGAAATTGGAATGAGAAGAACTTATAGTTGGAGAAACAAAAATTAATTTTCATGGATTACCTTAAGATAATCATGAATATTATTATGCAGTTGTGAGTGGATTATGACTAAAAAGTGTTTTACTGTTCAGAGCATCAAAGAGCTTATCATTTTTTTCTAAAAACTTAGCAGTAGCTTCCGCATCATCTTCATTTCCTTGAAATTTTCCAACTTCTGCCATAGTTCTTATAGCAGCTGAGCAGGTCCGGCTAAATATCTGCGTCGCATAACTTACTTTCATTTTGTCAAACGTATTTGGGTACATATGTTTAAGAGTCAATTTTGGAGCCATTCTAGTGATGTTTGAAGAATCGATATTAAACATTTGTGTAATAATATTCCAAGAAACATTGCCATCGGGATTCTTGATATCATCTTTGATTAAAGTATTTCGGAAGGATTTAATTAAAAAAGGATATTCAAAAAAAGCAAAAATTTTGTTCGAATCAATGTGAAAGAACGACTAATCTTTTGTTACTCCAATTTTTTTATAAAAGCTCCTGTTAGTGCAGCCTTGATCACATGCAACAACTTTTACGTCTAATCCTAAATTAAATGCTTCTTTTATATAAAATTTTACGTGCTTTTCTAAATCATAATTAGTTATTCCATTGCTTGTGGCAGAGTAACCCGAAACATGTTTCTAGTTAGAAGAAAGCCCCCTTATTTGGAAAACACAAACGTATTTAGCCAATTTATTTTCGCGTTTGAAGCCAGTATCTTCAAACCCCTGTATTTCATCATAATGAATATTATATTTTAAATCTTTTCTGATCATCATTTCATCAAATAGAAATGCAGTTGCTTTGGACTTGGCATCCATTTGCTCAATAGCGTTTTTCTAATTTTGAAATATGCATTCATTTTTACCGGGTCTTAAGAATTTAATAGGAGCCCAGTTGTTTAAAGTAGTTTTTGACGGTAATTTGAAATGGAGTACGTTTTTTAAATATTTATATGTTCTAGCAGATCTTAAATTAATACTTTGCGCCAACGATTTTTCTTCTAAAGAATATTGAAATAGAAATGCAGTTGCTTTGGACTTGGCATCCATTTGCTCAATAGCGTTTTTCTAATTTTGAAATATGCATTCATTTTTACCGGGTCTTAAGAATTTAATAGGAGCCCAGTTGTTTAAAGTAGTTTTTGACGGTAATTTGAAATGGAGTACGTTTTTTAAATATTTATATGTTCTAGCAGATCTTAAATTAATACTTTGCGCCAACGATTTTTCTTCTAAAGAATATTGTTTGTGTTTCTTTCTTAACAGCATTTTGCAAAAAGTTTTACTGCTAGAAGAAACATATTTTAGAGAATCGATTTTGTTTTCAATATTCGGTTTGTTTTTCAACAATATTTGTTTTCTTATATGAAATTGGTTTTTATATTGCTTTATAATTTTTTTTGATTTATCTAACAATTGAAGTTTTTGATTTAGAAGACGTTGGTATATTTTTTCAGTCTTTATTCGCTGGACACAATTATTACAAAAATCATTATCCGGGGCATCGGATTCGACATATTGGCTAGTCAAATAAAGTTCTCCATTTACTTCCTGATGGGACTCATATTTTTCAAATTCTGTCAAAGTCATAATCTGGGACTGCGAGTTATTATCTAATTCAAAATTGTACATATTTAAATTACTTTCTTAGCTTTGAAATGTTTATATTTTCTTCTAGGAGAAGCGTAGGAATAGCCCCTTTATTTAAATATTTTTTTCAAAACCATTTTTTCTCAAAATGTTTACTGCATATTCGCAGCTTATTGGCTTTTTCTTTTAACGTTTTGGTGGCTGACAACCAAAAGGGTAATGTTTCCGAATCTTTTGGAAATCGAAAGAATTTTAAATTTTCATTTTTTCTTTTAGGCATTCCGCAAGATAAAACTGCGCATTTGTTGCCTGATAGTAATTTTTATTTTTTTACGTTCTCATTTATATTTCACATGTTAATCTTTTAAAAATTAAAGTAAAACTAGAATTACAATAAATTCAATTTATCTAAGGTTTTCAGTTCACAGTTTGTACCTAATAAAGGAAATCTTTAGACTCAATTTAAATTTTAATTTAACACCAATTTTCAAGAATTATATTTTATAATTTGTTAATAACAAAAGTTTTTAAAGTTAAAAAAATAACGACGTTAAAAATGATGAATACATTGTTATTAACATCAATTTTTTTTTCAAAATAAAAGAATAAGTAATAAAAGAATTATCATATCACTTTAAATGATCTATGTACATAGTACATATACGAACAAATATTATAGTACTCCAGGTTTTTTATGACGTTGTTTTGCTTTTTTTATACAGAAATGATTTTTTTACAGAACTAAATTGAGATAAAACAAACAGAAAGAGAAATGTACAAAAACAAATGCAATGGAGCCAGACTAAGCATTTTAGAATATTTAAATTCTATTATTAATTAAATAGTATGAAAATCGTAATTTTTAAAAAGTGGAATGTGCATACAATTAAAATTAATTATCGAAAGTGTCAACTACTTTGTATTGCCTTTAAAATAATAGGAATGGTGACTTTTAAAAATAAATTGGAATGTTTTTATTTGAAATTAATTAAATTAATTAAACATTTAAAATTTCTTATTTATTTTTTAAATTACATTGTTGCAAAGTATACTTTGGAATATACCAATAAAGTTTCCAGCTCCAAATTTTGTGCTTTACCTGTGAATATATATTCAGAATAAACTCATTTTCAATTATAATTTGTTGACTAACCATTAAACGAAAAAGAAATATTGCAATATCTAAGAAAATATTACTTTAAAAATATTAAAATATAGCCGGAGCTTCGACTTCCTCGGGCGAATTGAACGACCGCTACAACATTATTAAGGATCACCAACATTAAAAGATTTAAGATTTAAGAGGAAGGAAAATGGAATTTCAACTAAAACAGGTGCTGGAGAAAGGCATCATCACAATTAGAAACAAGGATAACCTGTGTCTTTCACGGGCACTTATAGTTGCTAAAGCTCATATAGAAACAGATTCACAATATACCAAGATCAAGGAAAACACCGGTAAATTACAATCAAAAATGACCACAGATCTCATTAACAACGCTGGAGTAGATATACCAGAAAACGGATGTGGTATACCATAGCTTGGTATAATAGTTTCAGCGATATTTGAAAGATTATAAAATTGTCGTTTATCAATATGGAACTAAAGGTAGAGATGTTTTATTTGAAGAAAGTGGTGATGGCAAAAGACTGAACCTCCTACATCATGAAGGTCATTACAACGTTTTAATATCATTAACAGCTGCATTCTGTTGTTTATATTATTGTAAAATATGTCACATACCGTACAACAGCAAAAATAATCACAGATGCTTTGGTACATGTTCACAGTGCCAACAATCTCCAGCATGCCCAAAAGATCAAAAAAATATTTTATGTGAAGGTTGTAATCGTTATTTTAGAGGGCAACAATGTCTCAATAATGACAAGGATTCGGGATCTTCAAGAAAAAGTGTATGCGATACGGTGATAAGATGTAGCGAGTGTTTAAAAACACATTTTCGGAATAGAAGACATTTTTGCGGAAAATATTTTTGTAAAATTTGTAAAACACATGTGGATCAAGAGCATCTATGTTATATACAGCCAGATGTACGGCAAGCAAAAACAGGAGATATATTATATATATTTTACGATTTAGAAAGTCGACAAGAACAAATTGTACAGAAAAAAAAATTAAATGAAGAATCTATAGGAGAAATTAAACAATATGAAGCTAACCTCTGCATATTTCAACAACGATGCGATTTATGTTTATATTAGTAAAATCTTTTCTTCTGTCAAAAATGTAAATTTCGCACAACGATTAGAAATAAAAATGTAATAAGCGATTTCTTAGATTATATTTTAACGTAACACATAACAGTCAAGCGCACGATCACCAATATTGAACCATATTTTGGAAAATACGTCATTGAAACTAGAACTTATAATGCGGGGTACAAAAATAATTTTGATGATATTAGAAAATATTAAGTGTTTAGATTCATTAAATTATTTTCTAATGGCGTTATCAAAATTGCCAAAAGCCTTTGATTTACCACCAGTATTAAAAAAGGGATATTTTTTTCGCATTATTTCAATACAACTGAAAATGAAAATTATATTGGACCCCTCCCGCCTGTTGAATATTACAAACCATATGCAATGAAGGTAGAATAATATTCTACTTTTCTTAAATGGTATGAAGAACACAAAAATTACAATTGAAAAATGACAGTTTGATATGCAGCGCGATTTGGTTTTATCACTAGCGATGTAAACATTCTGGCAGAAGCCTGTTCAAAATTTAGAAAATTATTTTTTGATGAATGCAATGTTGAGTCTTTCCTTGAAGCAACAACAATTGCATCAGCCTGTAATCTTGTGTATAGGCGAATTTTTTTAAAATCCAATACAATTTGAATTAATCCCAAAGAATGGTTACAGATATGCTGACAACCATTCAAAGGAAGCTTTACGTTGGTTGATATATGAAGAAGAAAAAAGGGGAATCAATATACGTCATGCAGCTAAAGGGCGAGAAGCTGTGGTAAGCGGTGTTCAAGTATATGGATATTGCGAGGAGGCTAGACAAGTTTTTGAGTTTCAAGGGTGCTACTTTCATGGTCATCCAATTTGTCTGCAACATATAGGGACATTTCGCTGCTAAATGATCCCAATGACACATTAAATAGTCGATATGAAAAAACTGTGGCTAAATCAGAAAGACTAAGGGAATTGGGGTTTGTATACATTTTATACTTTTAAATATCTTATTATAAATTGACATAAACTTATTTTTGTTGTTTTTTAAATGTATGAAGTAATTGAAATGTGGAATTGTGAATTTCATAGAAAGTTCAGCAAATCAGAAACAGAATGCTTAAACAATCATCCTTTAATAAATTGTACCCCGTTAAACCCACGAAATGCATTTTACGGAGGTCGTACAGATAACATGTGCAGTTATTATAAATGCAAAGATGGTGAAAAAATTAAATATATAGATGTGTGTTCATTGTATTGGTGGGTTTGTAAATATGGAAAATTTCCAGTTGAACGCCCTACAATTTATATAGAAAATTCAGAGTGTTCTAAGTTAAATTTAAAAGATACTGATGGGCTTAAATTAAATGTGAAATATTACCAACAGAAAATTTATTACATCCTGTGCTTCCGCTTAAACAAAATGGTAAACTTATGTTTACCTTATACAAAAGCTGCAGCTTTCAGAAAAATGAAAATGAATTTTGTTCCCATTCAGATGAAGAAACAGTCTTATTAAGTACATGAGTAGTTGATGAGGTTAATAATTATAACCCAATGTTAAAATGGGTTATAAAATAATAAATATTTATGAAATATGGAAATACAATGTCGTACAATACAACAATATTTTTTATTTATTTATTTATTAGTTTTAATAACTTTACAAAATACATTAGTTTAGATAATTTGTCGATATTAAAATATATAAAAAAATTTAAATTATTTACAAAAATTTCAAAAAAAATGTTTGCAAGATTAACTAATTTTCAAATTTCGTTTATAAGTTTCATCTATATATATATATTTTTATTTTATTTTTTTTAAATTTATTTTTTAAATAAATTAAGTTTTTAAATCTATTTAAGTTTGTCACTTGTTTAATGTTCCTTTGTATAATAGGCTATTTTGCGTCCTTGTTCTTCTATAAAGTGGGAGTCTAAAATCACCTACATTTCTTAAATTATAATAGCTCCCAACATACCTCAAGTTTTTTTGAAGATATAGTGGTAAAAATCCATTTTTCACCTGAAAACTAAGTATTAACGCGTTGAATTTTAGTCCTTGCTTAATTGACATTAAGTTTAGTTGCTTTACACGTTCTTCGCTATTTTTATACCCATTATTTCTTAGTATTATTCTTATTGCCCTATTTTGAAGTACTTGAAGTCTTTTTCTTTTCTCTTCGTTACAAATGAATAGACGAACAATAGTGAATATGCGGCATTATTAGAGTGTTTTACATCATTTTTGCACATTTATTCGAAATTTTGTTTCTTATTCTTGCCATTTATTCGAAATGTTCTTTGCATGTTTTTGGGGATGATGTGTCGAATAAATTAAGAAAATATTTCATGCTTTTACAGGAACTTCGCATCCATAAATATACAGAACAGTAATGTCTGCAAACAGATGTTAAATTACTTTGTAAACGCTTATTGTTGAAAATAAAACATGTTGATTGATTTTATAGAATTTTTGTAATCTCATTGCGAAAGGGCGGATTTCCAAATGAATCAAAATATTCTGCACACCCTTGAACTGGAACAAATATTCCTAACCTATGTGTTCCCTTTTCATTAGAAGTATCTGTATATACCACCAAAATACTAGATTTTGAAACTTGTTTTGGCAATTAATCAAGAGCATAAACGCCTCTAAATATTTTTTGTGTTAAGTTATTACATTTCAGCACCTTCGTTATCTGAAGTGTATTCATTGTTTTGCAAACGAGAAATATCAATTAGTCGAGTATTTCCTCGTATAAATGTTGTCACAAATACTGCTTTAAGTTTTTCATTTGTTAGACTATATCAAATTTTTCAAGCCAATTTATTAAGTTATTAGTTATTTTTTCGTTATCGATATGTCCAAAAGAGTAATTCTCAATAGACATTATCTAGACACATCTTTTTAAATCTCTAACAGGAAATTTATACTTTAATTCTTTTACAATAGTTTTATATTTTTCTTTTATTCCAGCCACAGCAATATTTTTTACAAATATTGTATTGTTATCGTACAGAACGATAAATCTACTAGAACACATGCCATTTTCAAATGAATAGAAATGGTCCATTAAACTTCCTTTTTGGTCCATTAAACTTTTATATGTTTACGTATACGTTACGATTTTTGTCAATTTCAATATTGGCATCAAATTCTGCAAACACAATACATGTTAATGTTGATGTTAATGGAGCACTGAGTCTTGCTTCAATCTTTACTACTCCCTGGTTTAATAAACTCTGACATGTATCAGTTCCCGAGCCATCTGGTGATAAATCTAGTATTGTATAACCTTTTAAAAAAAGCTCTTTTGAAATTCGATGTCCTCTATCAGAATGATATATACCTGTTCCGCTGAATAATGTTAAATATGCACGAGAATTGCAAAGATTATTCGATGTAAAATTTGTTTCAATTGCAAAGTTTGGTGTAGGCATTCCATTCACATATAATTGAAATTGAGTGATATTTTGAAGATCGAAATGGTATGGATTTTTTGATCTGTTACCATTGAAATTTTCATTATTAACCATACAAAATACAAGAGCTTTTGGTATTTGCCCTATAAATATATTATCCAATGATATGTTGGAAGTGTTAGCTGGAATTGTAAATGTTTTCATTTCACTTCTAGTATAAAAATATTTCGCGTTAGCCTTTTCCAGTACAGTATTATGTGCTATCAATATTATGGGATTAATTGTTAAATGCCTCGTGTATAATGTAGCTTCGGGAATTTTTAAATAGCTTTCATAGACATCGTTAAAGAATATATAAATTGTTTCTCTTGAAATTGAAATGAAATTATATTGTCTCTAATGCTAAAGAAATTCGAATGTCAACATTATTTAAAAGTAATTTGGAAGTATTGAAGAAATCTACATGTAATTTTCCCATTAGTTCTACTATTGCAGAATTGTTGTATGATTTTTGTCGTGATCCATTAACATTCGGCTTATCCAATTCACAACCAGATGCTTCCAGATGTGATTGATTGGAATAATAATATAATTTATGTATGCTTTATAATGGTATAAGGAATCTGAAGGAGTGATGTTTTTTCCATTTAGAATTACATTACATTGTTTAATTAAAGAGTGTAATAAATTATTTACAACACTGGGCTGCGGAGCTGCCCTTGCTTCAGTTCCGCTTCTTTTTTTATCGTTTGCACTCCAAACTGATTCATTTTTTTTAATATTTGAACTTTAAACTTTATGTAGATACTGGATAAATCTCGATATATATCTCCATTCCCAAGCGAAACAAATTCAATAATTGACGGCGATGCCTCTAAAGAAGCTAAAATATTGTATGCTACCTTTTCAGAACGCAAAATACTTGTTTGTACGGGTAATGATGCAAAAAGATCAAGTTCAGATTTCATACATTCAACATTTTTAATTGAATATATCAGAGGTTTTACTTTGCTTTTTTCGTCGTTTCGACTTCAAATGTGTCTTTTTAGAAACTGCTCGTCTTTTTATAGCTCTTTGTCTTTTTATAGCTCTTCGTCTTCCACCATAGATTTCTACTGATTAACTACTGTTAACTACTGATTTCCGTAAATTTTTTATACCTTTACTTTGATCAATTACAGCTTCTTTTATGTTTACACCAGATGCTAAATCATTAAAAATATTTTTACTTGTGTTTACAGCATCTTTTTTAATAAAGTCCCAACTTGATGTAAAAACTGGCTTTAAGTAACGAATTAAACTTCCAAATATATTTCCAAAACCACAAACTCTTTGTATAGCTGGATGAAATTGTAACAAAGACACAATATAGTTGATTCCTCCTCCTACTTGAGAGGAATAATATCTCATGTAAGCTCTTTCAATGTTTGATAGGATATCATATTTAAGTAGTAGTATTTATATTTTTTTTGGGCAATCAATACTTTTTAAAATGTAATACAATTTTTGTTGGATAGTAACTGGAAACAAAATTTACTCCATCCCGTATTGGTTGCAAATTTTAATCGCTATCGTTTCAAAACAATTTTTTTCTTTAGGTATGTAATGAACATTTTTAAATTCAATATTTGTAGGTATTCTACAATTTTCTATGTTGATAGCTCTCAACGCCCGCACTTTGCTACTTCCAAACACAAATGATTGAATTATATCTGAATAAATCATCACCATTCCATTCAATTCAACTTTATTATTAGCAACAACTAATTTGAATAGTAAAAATTGAATAGTAGTAAAACAGGTAATTTTGTTTTGAAATTTTTTATATTTTTTTTCTGTTGAAATAATTGAGTTAGTAATGTTTTTACATTATAACTTTGATTAAAATTTATATAGAAACTATCTTCATCAAAAGTCTGCGATATTCGAATTAAATCCCCTCGGTTAGATTCTGACACTTTTTTAAATATTACATCATCATAATATTTAGGAGTAGAGATATATGTCGAAACTTCATTAAAACATTCTTTGAAAACTTGATTTCGAGTAAACCCGGGATTAGGAGTTATATTTTTAATAAGCGTTGGCAAAAAATTAAACTTCCAATCATCCAAATGTAATTCCGAATCATCATATGAATAATATGTGTAGCCAATAGATAGTTACTTTATTTCTCTTCGTTAAATTCACATTTCTCTTTGTTAAATTCTTCTGTTTGTAGGAAATTGTTCAGATATATTTCTAAAAGACCAACTTTCCAATTTCCATTTCTTAAATCAAAGTGAATAGGTAATTTATTTTCGAATGAAGCTAAAGTGTTGTATGGAAACAGTGTTAAATTATCATTACTAAACAATGTTACATATAAATCATCTTGACTATCCATCTTTGTTAACTTCTTCCAAAACATAAAATGTTGTACTATTTATATGTTGTCCATTCCGGTGTTGATGAAGTTCTTAGTTTTGGACTTCTAAGTAATGGTTTTAGTTTTCGTTTTTTTGTTTCAGGAAACTGTGAAAGTATATCTATCTTTCCAGGAGATGGTACAGCAACGGTAATTACATCACCACTTGGTGTTTCAAATATTCGTTACTCAGAGCTTAGAGATGGTCTTTCTACTAATTTTTCATCTTTCAACATTTCAGTTTTAACTAATTTTTTAAATGAATTTTCATCATCGAAATCATAATGTGTTAAATCGATATCCATACTTGAATGCTCTTTTTTAGGATCATATTCAAACACTTCATCAGTAACTATTGGTAAAAAATCGGTCTGTGCTGATGATGATTTGTATTTGGGTAATTCAGTTTCTGTATATGCATTTCGTTTAGAAAAGAATTTCGTTTAAGTGCCTGTATCAAATGTAAGATTATTAGCCTTTTCTGGTAATTTTTTTGCATGTCTTTTGTTAATTCCATATTTGAGGAGATTTTGACGATATAAGTACCATTTTTGCAATGGTTTTAATTTTTTATTTTTCGATCTAATAAATCCAAGTTTTTATCATCTTGAAATAATTTACTAAATTTTGAAAATATTTCTGGTGACATAACAATCATTCGCTGCATTATGTCTTACTGAGCAATTTTCTTACTACACCAGATAATATAGTTCCGATTAAAGTTGGTAAAAATCCACCATGTTGAACTAATATTTTTCGTTTGGCTGTTATACTTTTCTTTGCACAGGCTAGAAATCTTAATTAATTGTTTTTTATGTTTTTTTAATTGTACTTTTTGTGTTTGTGAAATTTTATTATTGCCGTTTAATATATTGATTGCAATTTCAGCAATAGTTTTTATAATATCATCATCACAATATTTAAGAATATTCTCACGAAATTTCTTATTGTTGCACTTTCCTAATACATGTAATATATCTTGGTTTTTCTTCAATCGTTTCATACTTTTGACAGTTGTTCAAATCACCCGTATCACAGAAGCATATGCAATATTTTTTTGAAAAAATATTAGTTCTAATACGAAATAAATCGCTAATGTCTTGGATCAAATCCAACACAATATAACCATGTAGACTTGAAGTTGATTCATTATATACCCCCAGGAAACCTTTTATATTTTCCGGATATAGCTGTCTAGCAAGAGGAAAAATCTGTGATTTGTCTCGAGGGTTTTTGAAAAGCACTAAATATTTACAATTTAATGAAACATCTCGTGAGAATTTTCCCTGATGAAAAACGTTTTGCGTTAATAATATAATAGATAAAATGTGGTGGTGCGAACCTTTAGTAAAAAGTTCGCTTACCTGTTTATTTTCGGAATCTAACATTAAATCATCTAAAACAATTATTGTAATTAATGTAAGTTATTTTCATTCTCACTAAACTTTTCCGGAAAACTGGTATAGAAGTCTATATCAGGAAAATCTATATTTTTCGGAATAGCTGAAATTTCTGGGTTACACCATTTTATGTTTTCAATTTTTAGATGTATCAATCTGTCAATATTTTTAATTAAGTTACATCAAATGTTGTTTGTTTTTCACATCCAGATGGTCCCGCAACCATCATTGTAAATGGATGATTAAAATAAATCATTATCGGTACAGTATAAACGTGTATAGCTTATTCTCATTTTAAAATATAGAGGTGAAAGAAGTGGAAGAGTTTTTAAAATGTTATTCCTCTGTCTTAACAAATGAGCAGAAGCAACGTATTTTTCACATGTATAAATACATTAAAGAATTTTCAACAACAGAAAAATTTACTTTAATATACGGAACTCATTTTGCTCTTTGTCGTAACTTCAACATTATACTTTTATTTCTGTTAGCAACTTTTCTTAATAATATAGGATTACCTTAAAATTGAAGAAAGTGTGACTTGATTTTTCTCAATTTTTCTAACAAATTTCTTCAACGACTTTTTTTAATTTTTTTTTTACTCGATAATTTAAAATTGTTGATGATAATGCGTAGTACCAAAAAATTTGAGTAAATAAAAAATTAACGGTTACTTGAAGAATTTATATTCATATGATATTGTTATGCATACTTATATATCATATTTATTTATATATTCTATATGTTACTGATGAATGAATGAGATATAATACATTGTCATTATGTATAGTATAAATTAATATATTATTAAATTACATTTGCCGCTTAGTATGAAATAGTACTAGGTTTATCATATTTGGAAAAGTTTTGGATTGATAATCGTCAGGTGGAAGGTTAGAATCTGCTTTGAAAGAATATATAAACATATAGTTTGAATATATGTACAAACCATAGTTCTAGAAATTATAAAATTCACCCAAATTATTTTAAAATACTGAAAAATTAAAAAAATAATATTTAAAGCAGAGTGACAGACTATGAACATACTCAGGGATTCGTACGAGTACCTAAGAGTTGACAAAGGCAACTGTATTCCTCCTCGTTTTTATATAACATATATTTCAACAACAATGAACTTAAAATAAATATATATAAATGTTCTGGAAAAAGTGTAAAACCCACATTTTCTAATTTATTTTAGGTCAATAATTCATGGGACGTAAAATCGCTTAGCCTATGTTTCTATATTCCTCTTTGCAATTTTTTGACCATCATAAATTACATTCAATCTGGACCTTTTTTTTTTGGAATTAAAGAAATTAAAGAATTGCGCTACGGCAATACGTCTCAAAAATGCATTAATTTTGAAACATCATGCAGCAATTTAGTAGAATATTATTAAAGTTTTGTATGAAAAACCGAAAATTTTAAAATTAAAAAATCTAAAAATAAATTGAAAAATTAAAAACAAAGGACACGCTCCAGACACGGAAATTCAAAGGAATCATTGATGACCAAAAAATTAAGGATCGGACCTTTTGTACGGGAGTTCTTCAACACTGACGCAAACTGGCCTTTGCAAAATTTAATTTCCAACTGTAATAATAATAAAATAATAAAATTTAAATTAAAATATCATAAAGCTAGTTTAGAAGATAATATGAATAATATTATCGCAGCTGGATTTCTATTTTTTGTAACATATTATCTATTATTTATTTATTACACGAAGACGAATTTATGAAGTACTTATAAATTGAAGTACTTATGAATATTTTTTTTTTGTATTAGATGTAAAAATGTCTTGGATCTTTAGAAATTTACCTTACGAAGACATCTTTTATATTTAAAATGGATTATTTCGGAAATCAAATCTAACTTAACTTGATATCATATATCCATATATCATTTTTACTGTTAATTTATTATTTTGTTATTAATTTACTTTGAAAAATACGTTTTTTTTTATATTGTTATTTATAAATTATATGAATTATTTTTGTTAATTATTTTATTATTTTCAATTATATTTGAATTAAAAAAATAAATTTCAATATGTTTTGTATTCGCCTTTTTATAAAAACCAGTTGAACTTGAATATCATTTAACACTTTTTGTTTTGTTCCAATACTGACCATTTATTTTTATATACATAGTTAAAAGAGTAAATTAGTAAATTATACTTAATACTACCAATAGGAAAGAGGGAGAAAAATAATGAATTAAAATGTCCTGTATCCATAAGGCTGTTACTAGTGTGTCCATTTTGTTTGTGTAGTATACATATTTTTTTAAGTATGTGTTAAAAATATCGGAGATAATTATAGAAAATTTAGCTTCAGCGAGCTAAATTCCATCCAATACTATGGCATATCGCCGATATGCTTTGTTTTTGTATCTTCTGCCTACGCTCTAACAAATATCGCCGATATTTTTTTTTTTGAAAATTACCCTTTATTGACAAGTATAAGTAATTATACAATTAATTAACAATAACAATTTGCCTAATTTTTTAATTGAGTTAGTTAACAATTAAATCAAAATCTTCCTTTTTTAAATAAGATTTTGTATAGAAACTCAGTTAGAAAAGTCTGCTTTCAACTTTTATTTATATGGCCACCATTTTATCTTTGCTAAAATTCAAATCATTTAACATTTTAGTTTTTGTTTATTTACTTTAAAGAAATGTCACTTAGAAATCAGACTGTAACTTGCTTAAATGTGTATAAAATGGTGTATTTACATTGCCACCATTTTATGCTAAAATTCAAATCATTTAATATTTTAGTTTTTGTTTATTTACTTTAAAGAAATGTCAGTGATAAATCAGACTACAACTTGCTTAAATGTGTTAACGATCTTTATTGAATTATATCTTAACATAAACTAAAAACATTTCTCTTGTTCAATAATTTATTCTTTTTAACAATATTTCTTTTTAACAAATTTGTAACTGTACTTGAATATTTTTTTATGATAATCACGTCAATTATGAACAACAACTAAAAATTGTTAGTTGTTACTCAACAACTAAATTGTTGTAATCAAATTATGAACAACAATTAACAACTGACAATTGTTTCAAATTGTATGGTGAATTTTTTAAGAATGAACAACTGAAAAGCGTATTGCGAAAAACAATATAGTTGTTATTTGACGGTCAATTTAAACAACTAGAAAATTTCGGTTGTTGAAATTATTGGTTGTCTCGGTTGTTTTTTTATTTTTTTTTGTATTTAAATTTGAAAAATTTAAAATGTATCTAAGTAAAATTTATTTGATTTATTATTTTATTTGAGCAAAATTTAAAAAAAAAACTATTACAGGGCAAAGGTTGTTACAAATAGACGACAAATAAATAAGATGATTGAGCTGATGGAAAAAACGCATATTTGGATAATCTAAAATTTTTTATAAATCTAAAATAAATGGAATATTAAAATGTTTTTTCTTATCAAGTGAAAATAATTTACTCTTGGTCTTCCAATTCCAAAGGGTTACTTTTATTTCTTAAATTCCTTCGCAAGATACTTAAGGAATAACTTCTGCTTTCATTTTCTTCATCAGCAAACAACTCTACGGAAGTAATTTTTTCTCGAAAATGTAGAAACAACTAATTTAGTTTTAAAAAATTCAATTTACATTTGTACTTATATTTACTTACATATCTGGATTACATACTTATGCACATACTGGGAATTCATAAAAAAAATTGTGAAAAAATATCTGGAAAAAAAATTGTATAAAAATGTATCTGGATATAAAAGTTAATCCAGTATTTTAAAAATGTTCAAAAATCCACTAAATTAAATATTTAATAGGTATCGTTATATAATTGTTGTTTTAACTTTTAATGTTAAACATGTAACAAAAATAAAAAAATATACCTGTTTATACCTACAAAACAAATGCATAGAATTGAATAAAAATAGGTACATAGGTTACTTCTAAAATTGTGTGTTGTTTTTTGTTTTGTTAATAGGTATACTTATAAAACAAAATGAATAAAATAAAATTAAAATCAACATAAAATTCGAAAAAAAACGAAAAAAAGAGGAAACAATAACCTTAGATATATTTATTTCATGACAATTCGTAATTGACAGTTGTATCTTTAATTCACCATAGTTGTTAATTGTTAGTTTTAACAATTGTTGTTCGCAATACAGAAAAAATGTGAAATTGTCCATTTTAACAATTAATTGTTAGTTGTTGTTCGCAATAGACATGAATATTGTTGTATCAGCAATATCGATCTTTTCGTAAAAATTAAAAAAGGGTTCAATGGAACGAATTTAATTATCAGCAATATCTTTCATTTAATTATTCAATGCATATGTATATGTATGCATTAAGAAAGTATGTATTATATTTCGAATGCTCAATTACAGTTTTACATTGTTGTTTTTTTTATTTAAGGTATGAATTTAACAGTTTATTTACATTGATAGATACAATTTTATGATATTTTTAGATACAATTTTATGATATTTTTAGATATAATTTTATGATATTTTAACCTCTTCTGAATTTTTTACATAATCTGCTATATTTTCAAAAGTAAGTATTTTTTTAAAAGTAACACTTTTATGAATTTCCATGTACCATATTATGTTTTTGGTTTTGCAAAGGTTTCTTTATAAATATAATTTTGACAGTTATGAAACGTTAACAGGTAATTATACCCGCACGATAAGGATGAGGTATAAAAAGGTGCTATTCCCATTCAACGCACAACATAAAAAATAGTTGTCTTGTCAGACAACTTTGTTATCATTCTCTATTCTGATTCACAACACAACATAATTAACTGTCAAAATGACACAACATATTTTTTATGTTGTGTTGTGTGCAAATATAGGTATTCAAATAATTTACAACAATTTCCAGTTGTGTGAGACAATACAAACGTTACAATTACAACTGTGGCCTATTTCATAAGTGACAATTTTGTAAATTACAAATTTGTGAATTACAGGTCGACAATTGTCAAATATTTGTTTTAAAATAAAATTGACACAATTGTAGATTGTCAATTCCCGTTTCATAAACAAATGTAAAATTTAGAAAATTTGTCAATGTTTGTCCCCAGTAATTTCTACGTCAATTTGGTTATGAAAGGAAAAAAAAATTGTATTTTACAAAATTGTTATAATTATCGGACAATTTGTGATACACAATTTCAAATAAGTAAATTTATAAATTTCATTTTATATAAATTACATTATAAGTTCAATTTACGATAATAAATAATTTTGTAATAAAAATAATTTTTTAATTATAAAATAAATAATTATATTTAAATAAAATATATAAAATGGAGGTTGATTCCGATAGTAATAATATATTTCAAATACGATATCATTATAGACGTGAGCGAAGATTTTAACCAAGAATAAACAATAATCTGATAAAGAATTTCTTGAAAAATTTCGTGTGAGCAAAAGAACGGTGCAATACATTTTATCAAAAATTGGTATGTTTTTAAAGCATAAAGGGCGATTTTCATAAGAAAATTATTACAGTATTCAGCACTTTTCTGACAAAATTTTGCCAGCTAAAGTAAATTATTTTTACATAACCTATTTATATTTTCTTTCTATGTTGTTTGTATTTTTCAATACACAATATTGAAATTAGAAATTGAATTATTTTATTAAAAATTAAAGTGAAAATACATAATCATTTATTAATCTATTTATTAATATATATAATTTATTTATTTATTAATAATATTCAAAAACATGGACTTGATTGATCTTCAAAATATGCTAATAGTGGAGAAAGAAACTGCACAAAGAACTGAAGGTAATATTTTTAATTTTTATTCATATTCAGTTTATTTTTCATATACAATTCATTCTTGTAAATATTATCTACATATGAAATTATATATTCTAGGACAATTATAAATTTCTGTAAAATTGTTTTTTTCAGAGGCAATGGAGTGCAATATGATAATGGCAGTAAATTTGCTCAATTTAATGGATCCAAATGGCCAAAGAAGGAAAAAATACAAAAAAAAATAAATTTTGGGTAAGGCCATATTATCAGGAGCGGAATGAATCGGGATCATATAGGAACATTTATGAATCGCTATATCATTTGCAAGACCAACAGTTGTTTCACACATTTATGCGAATGAGTGCAGCTCAAGTGGAACAACTTTTATTACTAGTTGGGCTCCTTATTAAAAAACAAGAAGTAATAAGGGCTCCAATTAATATAAACATAAGACTGATAATAACATTGAGGTATGGTAACAAATTTAAAATTTTTGGATTTCTTATTTTGCCTTTTAGATTTTTAGCTACTGGGGAGTCACAAAGAAGTTTGTCGACAGGATACAAGTGTTCTCCTACTGCGGTACATCATATAATATGAATAAAAAATATATATATATTTATTTTTTTTATAAATTCTTAATCTTTTTCTTTTTTCAGGACAGAACTATTTCAACATATCCGCACCGAGATTGATAATTTTTACATTGTACATATTTGCTATTTTTTTTAATTTTCATTTTTATCATTTCTTTGTAATTTTTCATATTCATGTTCATGGTTCCTAAATAATGTTTTAAATAATGTTTAATCCTTTAATGTATTTTCTGTGAAATTAAATATTTTTTGTCAAATAAAAAAGATTTTTTGGTTTTAAAAAAAATAAAATTTTTATTTATTTCAAGTCTTTTTTTTATTTTAAGTTACTAAAACGAAATAAAACAATTCATAAAATATCAAAAACAAAAAATATAAATTATTCAAAATAAAATAACGTTAAAATGTTAATAAGAAAATCTTAATATTTGAATAAATACAAAACAGAATAAATAATATACAGAGAGTATAACAGAAATATAAAAAACAAAACCAAAAAATATAAATTATTATAGATATATACATAGAAATAATAAAAAAATTAGAGTATTTACAAGATTTAAGAAATAGAATATTTACTAGATCTAAAAATAGAATATTTACTAGATCTAAAAATAGAATATTTACAAGGTTTTAAGAGCTCAAAAAAAAAAAATTTGTAATATAATAAATAAGCTGTTTCTTCTAAAAAATAAAATATTTTAAAAATAGATAAAAAAGAATTGTAAATAAAACTTACCAATACCTTAGTAGTATACAAACCAAAAAGTTACAAAAGTTAATCGATGCCACATTCAGTAGCGGCATCAGACATAACTTTTAATAATTTTATTTGAATTTTTATTTGGCCGCTGAATGAAAATTTTTCCAAATTCGCTGTTGTTGGTGATACGCAAGGTATATCAAAAAGCACAATTCATCGCTGTGTTAAACGTATTTCTAATTTAATAGTTCAACACCTTTTAGTTGAAGAAATTCGTTGGCCAGAAAATGCTGCTTATATTGCCGAAAGTTTTAAGATATTCGCCAATTTTCCTAATGTGACTGGTATTTTAGACGGATCGTTAATTAAAATTGATGCACCAAATGAAAATGAAGCATATGTAGATAGGCATGGCAAGCACTCAATAAATGCCATGTTTCTATGTGGGCCAAATTTAGAATTTTATTACGTATCTGCACGATGGCCTGGTTCTGTTCATGATGCTAGAATTTTGCGAAATAGTTCTTTAGCAAGAAAATGGAACAGTGAATGGAGACCATTTACTGGTGCTGTAATTTTAAGTGATAGTGGATACAGACATAGCGAATGGCTAATAACTCCTATTATATCTCATCAAATAGAGCATACGAGTGGTTCGCGAAGAATTATCAGATCACACAAAACAACAAAGCGACTAGTAGAAAATGCAATCGGAATATTAAAAGAATAGTTTCCTTGTTTAAATTATTAAAGATTGTCACCAATCGTTGCATGCAAAGTTATTTTGACTTGTTCTGTATTACATAACTTAGAAAAAGGATGGGAAATTCAACTTTTGGAATAAATACTAAAAACTTATCTGATGACGAGAAACCGAAAATAATAACCATGAAGTAATTGAAGAACCTGTTCCAAATACATCAATTTCCATGTTGCATAATTTGAGTAACTCGTTTTTCTTAAATTTTATTTTTAAGAAAATCATAAAAACACTTATATCTAACTTTAAGAATTAATAAATTTAAAATATATTAATAAATTCAATATTAAGAGTAAAATTAATTGTATATTCTATTGTTTTTAACATCATTATTTTATATACTAATAACAAATAAAAATATATTCTGAAAAAAATTAAAAGAAAACTTATTATAAAAATTATTCCACATCCAAAATTTGTCTGATACAGTCGGAAAGGTTATCTGGAATTTCTGATGAATTATTTTTTTCATATAAATGTGTAAATGAAGGAAGAAGGAAGCTTTAATTCTTTTTCTTTTTGAAAAACTTCCAATACTTTGCAATAATAATCCAGTTCATATGTTTTTAATTTAATTTCTAAAATTTTATTTTCTAACTCTTTTTTTGAGTTTTCTAAATTTGTTTCCAGTCTAAATCTTTTTTTTTTTTGTGGAGCAGTATTTTCAGACAAATGTTCAATTATGGAATTCAATTGAATATTTTCTATTATAATTGCACTACTATCTCCCAAAGTCTCAGGAGTTGGTAAACCTTCAATTAGTGGGCAATTTCGCCCTAAAATGACTAAAATTTTCTTGTCACTCTTATCTAAAATAAATTTTTTTCCACCTTTTGACCCGGTTTTCTGTCGATTATCTATTTTTTCCTTGGTAAAAAAAAATATATATGTTTTCAGCTAAAACTTTATGTACTTACAACGGTCCGCTTCCTCCCATTTCGCCACATAGTGTCGCGTAGATATTTCCAATATTTGTGAGTACATGGCTTTTAGTACGTAGCCTTTTTCTGCAATCTCTTGCCATTTTTTATTTTTAATCTCATGGGTTAAAGTATAGCTAAACTTCCGAAATAATATTTCTTTATTTTCAAATATTAAAGATAGCAAATTTAATTTTGTATCGCCCATTTTAATAATTAAAATAATAATATTAATAAAAATATAATAAACAAATTATCTATTAGTTATTAATATTGAAAATTAATACCACTTTAAGTACTCAAAACTAAATGAATTTAATTTTCAAAACAGTTTATTTTTCCATTGATTCAAAAATTGAAGCTGATATTTTTTATCAAATAAAACAAGTATTTTGAAAATAATTACAATTGTAATAATAAAAAAAATTATATGCTAATGTAAATTAAAATGACTTTATCAACTCTAGACACTTATTTATAATGTATGTATACATATCGTATATAAGATTATTTATCACATCGATATCCTGAAAAAAAAAAAATTTGAAAAAAAAAAACCTTGAAAAAAAAATCTTGAATTAAAATTATTTATTTTCGAAATGATAATTTGAAATGCAAAAATCGTGGCTGCCGCCTCCAAATCCCCGCAAAACAAATTACTGGAACCCTAAATTTGTATCCAACTGTAAAATTCCTCCTAATTCAGAATTTGGCATATACATACATATATTTTATTTCAAAATTAAATTGAAGATTTTTTTTTTTCAGAATTTTTTTTTCAGGAAAACGGCGTGCTCCCTTATTTTATAAGTACCTAGATTTAAAAAAAATTTTTGATAATAAATAAGTACCTATGGCTTTGTTTTTAACGTTGCATTTTACATTTATATGTATGTATAGATAATATGTTGTTTTTAATAAAAAATTTGTCGATAAATACAATTACAAAATCTACATGAGAATTTTATAAATTATAATTTACAAAATTAACATGACAAATATAATTTATAAAAAAAATGTATAAAACAAATGTCAGACAACTGCGACAATTTTATCAAATTGTCAATATTTATAAAATAAGCCACTGGTCAACACCAGTTGTCTTGAATACAATGTTAGTGTTAATGCCTGAGTTATTTTATGTTAATACAAAAACACAAAAAAAAGAGTTTTTCCCATTTGAAAATATTTTTATTTTTAGTTGTGTAACTATTAAAATAAGTTTCCTTAATTTCTATTATTCTATTAAAATTTTTGTTAACAATATTTTTTATTGTTATGACAAAAATATTTCTTTAAAAATTTTTTGTCATTTTGACACTTTTAAAACGATTTTCAGTACTAAAATAATAGTATGTAAATGGCAGCACTACTATGACCTACAACATCTTTATAACAGCAAAAAGTAGTGTTCTGTTGTAATTCAGAAATTTTTATTTGTTGTCTAATACACAACACAACTAAAAGGTGTTGTGAATCGGAATAGCACCCAACTCCTCAGTTTGTAATACTTCAAAATAAGCTAGCTAGATATACCTTCAAAGGTATGGATCGGATCAAATTCTAAGTCGATTAAGCTTTGCCCGTCCGTCCGTATGTCGGTCAGCAAAATAACTCAAAAACTAAGAAAGCTTGAGTCTTGAAATTAACACAAAATATTCTTACATGAATTTGTAGGTTCCCTATTTTTTATCCTACACATTAAGTATAGGGTATATTAACTTTGGTATGGTGTTTGTAACCACCAAAAGGAAGCTAGTTAGATATGGACATGTATATATATTCTGAATCAGGATCACCTCCTGAGTCGATTTAGCGATGTCCGTCCGTCCGTCCGTTCGCACGATAACTCAAAAACTAGTGAAGCTATCTTGATGAAATTTATATAGTAGCTTACTAATTACGAAAGGAAGGCTAAGTTCGAATCTGGACAAAATCGGTCCATGGGTTCGGATACCCCCATACAACTCCCAAAACCGAATACGCATATCTTCGAAATTAATAAAGATAGAAACTTAAAATTTTGTACGAGGATGTGTTTTCCTGAATCCCTGATACCCTAAAATTTGAGATGAATTGGAGTGGTTGTTCGGGTACCTCCCACACAACTCCCAAAATCGAACAAGCAAATATTCGAAATTAATAAAGATAGAAATTGCAAATCTGATACGAAGGTGTTGTTTCCTGAATCCCTGATTTGCCTAAAATTTTAGATGAATTGGAATGGTTGTTCGGGTATCTCCCCCACAACTCCCAAGGCCGAACAAGCATATCTTCGAAATTAATAAATATAAAAACTTTAAATTTGATTTAAAACTATTCTACCCTCTTCTGATAATGTCTCTAAAATTAGGGATGAATTGGGGAGGTGGACCGGGTGCCTTCACACACTTCCCAAGACCTAACAAGCATATTTTCGAATTTAATAAAGATAGAAACCTGAAATTTTGTACAAAGGTTGTAAAAGCATTTATTTTTTTAGCTTATAATAAATACCTAACTAAAATAACTTATGGATTTTTAATTTAATTTGAATTTTTTAGGTGTAGGGTATAAATAAGTCGGTTGCATCGACTTACTATTACATTTACTTATTTTTGGTTGAGAGCCGAACAAAACTTCGGGTAGCTCTCGAACAACTAACTTTTAGATCGCCACATTTTTTTTAGATAGAGCCATGAAATGTTAACCGCTGATAGATTTCATAAAAATATTAATTTTATGGAACAAGTTTTTTCTTCAGCCCCACCTGTTACGAAGTTACAGCCCCCAAAGTTCGAAAAAGCTTTATATTTAAATTGATATAACAAAAGTTATATAAGGTACATCTTCAATTTGAAAAAGCCAAACGTTTACTGTTTTTATTACCCTTAAAAATATATATACAATAAATATATACTTGTGCCATACGGTGTCTTAATTTACCATTATGCGAAACTCAAATTTTGCAAAATTCTTGACTCCTCCTATCTTCCAAACGGTTTAAGTTAAGAGAAGTTAGGTATAAACTTGAAAGAAGTTGAGAGAAGTTATTTATTCTTTTTATTTATTTTAGAAAAAAGGTAGAATTTAGTTAAATTATTATTTTAATATTAAATTTTTAATTATTGTTCAGAAAAAAAAGAATTCTTATCTTATAATTCATATATTTTAATTTTTCTTTTTAGTTCTTTTTATTTATTTTAGAAATCAGGTAGAATTTAGTTAAATTGTTATTTACTATTAAATTTTACTTATTGTTACGAAAAAAAAATCTTATCTTATAATTCATATGTTTTAATTTTTCTTAATTAACTTCTTAATATTAATATTATTTATATATGTATTTTGTTTTTTATTTTAAAAATCAGGTAGAATAGTGCAATAGAATAAAGTAGTGCAACTAGCTACTATGTATAGAATATTATTTTCCGTAAGCAATGCGAATTTCTTCTAATTACTTTACCATTATCTAACAATTTGATCCAATAAGATCTGGGTGTTCCAGCCTTTTCTAGAATCATAGAGTCAATCCATCTGTTGCCGTTTTTATATAAATTTTTTATTCACAAAATTCTACTACATTTCGAGTTCCTCGATTATAATATTTGGAATATCTTTCCTGCCTAACTTTATAATTTGAATCTAAGCTTGGTATATTTGTGATTTTGAAATGAAGATATTTTGTAGAGACATATCTAAGTCCTTTAATGGTGTGTTTCTATATTCCGTCAGATATAACCACAATTCTTCATTAGTTTCCTTAGCCTTTTTCAACATATCTTTAGCCACTTGCACAGCTCACTCTGCTAGACCATTCGACAAAGGATATCTGGAACTCGAGGTTGTAATATCGTATTTATTTCCAAATTCCTTAAACTCATAACTGTTAAATGGAACATTGTCAGCTATGATTTCCTGAGGTATACCATTTATAGAGAATAATTCCTTAACAATTTCTATTATAATTTGTGAAGTTTTATTCCTAAGTATCTTTATGTCTAGATCAGCGGTTCTCAAACTTTTTGAGCTGCGGAGCCCTCCAAAGTCATAAATTTTTTTACGGAACCCCAGTGGTTCACTAATAACTAATTGTATGTACATCCCAATCGATGATGCCTAACTCCAAAGTGAAGTTTATTTTTTCATAATATATATTTACAAATTCATAAATAAAAAGAATTAATGAAATTATTTGTACTTCAAGAAATTAATTTATTAACAAAAATATAAATTATAAAAAACATAATAAATTATAGAAAACTATCATTTCTTGTGAGACGAGTGGACCTGTTTCCTATTTTTACATAATTCTTTTATGTCTGGCTTTATAGCTGAGAGTTGAATTCTCATGTCAGCTTCTGCATCAAGCCTGTTGCGGTATTTTGTTTTTGTTGCAGCATATGAAGAAAATCCAGACTCGGACAGATAAGTGGTAGCGAAAGGAAGAAGTATTTTAACAGGTTTCATTGATAAATCTGCATATTCTTCTTTTAAAGTGCACCAAAATTCTGGAAAAGATACTTTTCCAAATATGGGTAGTAATGATGAATCTGAAATCATGTCAATGAAGACTTCGTACTCTTTTACTGTAAATTCTTCTCGCTTTTTCTGAACAATGAATGGGTTTCTAATCCGTGTGTAATTTTTAAGGTTTTCATTCTGCTCATCTGGAAAATACTGTTTTACTGAGCTCAGCATGTCTTCCAAATGTTGACGAATTTCATCACACAACACAAAGTAGTCGCTTTCCGCAATGTCCCCATTAATTTCATCGAAGAATTCTTTAAGTATTGTGAAGCTATCTAGCTCACGAGAGCGAATGCAAATGATCCAAAACTCCAATTTTTTTTAAAAGCTTCAATCTTATCATTGGCTGTGAACACTGTTACTTGCTTACCTTGAAGTGACATATTCACTTTGTTTATCTTTGAAAAAATATCGGCAAGGTATCCAAGTCGAAACAGCCACAGTTTATCTGTCAGTTTTTGCTGTAAATCCATTCTGTTGTCCATGAAAAAAGTGCCCAATTCGGAACCGAGCTCGAATAGTCGAACAAGGACTTTTCCTCGAGACAATCATCGTACTTCGGTATGGAGCAATAAAGCTTGATGTATGCTGCCCATATCTTCGCAAAGAATCTTGAAAAGCCGTGTTTGCAGGGGTCGCGACTTAATGAAATTTATGATCTTTATAGACTCGTCAAGGACATTTTTCAATAACATTGGCATTTTTTTTACTGCAACTGCTTGGCGGTGAAGCATGCAATGGCTATTGGTGCAGTTTGGTAATAAATTTTTCATCTTAGCGACAGCGCCCGCAGTTTTTCCTACCATTGCTTTTGCACCATCAGTGCAGATATCAACACAATTTTTCCAATCTAAACCATGAGTCTTAAAAAAATTATTCACGATATTAAATATTTCGGCACCAGTTGTGTTATTTGGCAATTGTTCACACAAAAGAAGATCCTCTTCAAGCAAATTTAGGTGCTGATATCGGACAAAAACAAGCAAGACTGCAAGTCCAGCTACATCTGTGCTTTCGTCCATTTGTAGAGAAAAATTACAACACTTCAGACGAAATATCAATTGAGACTTCACGTTGGCAGCTAAATCATTAATTCGACGAGCTACCGTGTCATTGGATAGCGGCACATTTGTGATTTCTTTTGCCAACTTTTCATCAAATATACATTTAGCTATATCGACTGCACAAGGATTGATCAATGTCTCAGCAATGATCAATGAGCTTCGCCTGCCAGTGCAATACGATAACTAACAATGTAAGATACTTCAGTGGCCTTCTCATTTCTAGTTTTAAAAGTTGAAACAAATAGGCTTTGGCGGTTTAAGAGTTCATCACGCATGCGAATAAAATAATCAACTTTCTTATGTTTAAACTCTGAATGTACGGTTTCCAAATGACGACGCATTTTAGCGGGCACCATAGCACTATTTGTAAAAAGCTTGCTGCATAAGACACATTGAGGCACATTACTAGCATCTATAAAACCAAGAGACAAATAGCTTTCATCATATCTCCGTTTCTTAGTGGCAGGATCACGTAATTCACTCGCATTCAGGTGATTGCTGAGATCTTGTGTCTTTCGACGTACCTTTAATTAGCCAACGATCCATCCTTTGTAACGTATATACAAGTAGTGTAATTTATAGCAATAAATAAAATAAAACTCGGCTAATATATATAAAAAATTTAAAGAAATAAATAAAAGATAGCTACCTTAATATTGTTCAACTTCACTTGAAATAATTTTTTTACTAAAATTCAGTAAAAAACTATGATTTTTAATAAAAATTAAAATATAATTTCACACGTATACTTAAGACAACTGTTACAGTTTTAATGATTTTGTATTGTAACGAATACTCAAATCGTAACAACTATAATTGACCAATTGCATAACTTAACTGTACTGTTGGTTATCTAGTAGGCGTAGCACACTATATTGAGTTAACAGTTATATATTTTTTTAGTTCAAATTAAGTAAATCTGAATATTTCAAAACAACAAATTAATTTCATATATGAATTAATAATAATTATAAGTTAATTTTTTTAAAATTATAATTTAATTTTTAGATGATTTAAATTTATATTTTTATTTCAAATTTGATTATGGGATCCGCGGAGCCCTTTGAGTTAGCTCGCGGATCCCCAGGGCTCCGCGGAGCAAACTTTGAGAAACGCTGCACTACACCATTGGCTGGTTAAAATTATGGCTAGCTTTTTATCAAAATTGTTGTTTCAATTTTGAATTTTTAACCTCTGATAGGACTATTTACCAAGCCGTACCACACTTATTATATACTGTTGGAAAGGGTGTGAAGAATACCTTTCTAACAGTATAAAAATAATATAGGGTGTCTGTGATATATATAGATATTGTGAATACTTATTGTGAATATACATTGAAAACCTCTTATTAATAAAGTCATCAAAACGTCATTAGATAAATAATATGTCATAGTACACAGATAGAAAAGATCATTAATAAAGTTACATTCAAGATGAAAAATTAAAATTAAAACCTAACTTTTATTAAATATAACACATGGCGCAGTCGAATTGGAATTGAAAATTACATTACATCATGTAAATTGAAAATTTTACAATTAAAATTTTTAATCAGTTAGTTAACGTGTTACATAAATTAACTAACATTAGAATAAAATTTATGGTTAAATTTGCGAATTTAACAAAATTAGAAAATATTAGAAAAGTGAACAGACCACGTGGAAGAACAAGAAAAAATACCATACTTTATATTAACAGTACAATGGATTACATCAAAAAAATACATGAACTCAAATTACAAGGAAATCTTGTTGAGAACTGGAGGATTTTTGAGCAAAATTTTCAATATTTGCAACTGTCCAGTTAAATGAAAAGCCTGAAAATGTACAAGTTCCCATTTTTCTGAATGCAGTTGGTTCATAGTTGTTAAAAGTACAAGAAGCTTTTAAAACATTTTGTGAACCGAAGAAAAATTTACCAAAGTCTACCAAAGTATTTTATTTTGGACCAGAATCATTGGATGAAGAATCATTTGACGAATTTTTAATGGACGTCAAAAAATTAGTAAAACTATGTGGTTATGAAGATAAAGAAAGATACTTAAGACAACTGTTACAGTTTTAATGATTTTGTATTGTAACGAATACTCAAATCGTAACAACTATAATTGACCAATTGCATAACTTAACTGTACTGTTGATTATCTAGTAGGCGTAGCACACTATATTGAGTTAACAGTTATATATTTTTTTAGTTCAAATTAAGTAAATCTGAATATTTCAAAACAACAAATTAATTTCATATATGAATTAATAATAATTATAAGTTAATTTTTTTAAAATTATAATTTAATTTTTAGATGATTTAAATTTATATTTTTATTTCAAATTTGATTATGGGATCCGCGGAGCCCTTTGAGTTAGCTCGCGGATCCCCAGGGCTCCGCGGAGCAAACTTTGAGAAACGCTGGTCTAGATAATTTGAATAATAATCCATAGTTACAAGATATCTTTTCCTTCAAATTCAAAAATATCAGTTCCTATCTTAACATAAGGATATAGAGGTATAGAATGAGATAATAAATTTTCGTGTTTTAAGGATTTCCTAAATGACTGACATATGTTGCAACTACTAATTAAATTTTCTATTTCAACATTAATACCTGGCCAGTATAATAGGTTGCTCGCTCTGTGCTTAGTTTTCTCAATTCCCATATGTCCTTTATGTAATAATTGTAGCATAGAATATTTTATAGAACTTGGAACAAATATTTTTTCATTAAAGAAAATCACATCATTTTCAACACTCATGTCATTTTGAAATTTCCATATACATTTTATTTCCTGGTAAATATTTTAACGTTATATTATATTTCACTAATTTAATTTTCAGTCTTTGTAATTTGAATGAAGCTATTTTAGCTATATATATCTTTCTTCATAATACCGAGTAAGGGTTTGTGATCCGTTTCTATTACAATATCCATCCCATATATCCAATTGTGAAACTTTTCACATGCATAACTAATGACGAACATTTCTTTTTCTATTTGGGAACATCGCTTTTCGCAATCAGATAAGCTTTTAGACGCAAATGCAACTGGTTTACCACATTGTATTAAGCAGCAGCCCACACCGTCTTTACTACTATCTGCCTGAATACAAATTTCTAAGTTAGAGCTAAAATGACTTTATTTTGGAGCGTTAATAATTATATTTTTAATTTGTTCTAAACAATTTGTATGGCACGGTAGTCATTGAAATATTATGTTCTTTTTTATCGGATCCCGTAAAGGAGCGGGGATTGATGCTAAATTTGGAATATTTGACTGCATGTAGTTAATCAAACCTAATAATTTTTTGTTTTGAGGAGCTCTTTTTTGTACCTCTTTTTTGTTTTGAAGAACTCCTATACTTTCAATTGCCTTAATACTATCAGTATCGAATTGAATTCCATCTTTAGAAATTACGTGACCTAAAAATTTGACTTTATTAACTTTAAATTGAAATTTTTCTTTATTAAACTTAATATTCAAAATTTTTGTCCTTTCCATAATTTGTAGGAAAACCTTGTCATGTTCTTCTTCAGATGCCGTAGCGATTAAAATGTCATCAATGTAAATTACAATATTATCAGTACCTTCAAAATTACGTTCATTATATTTTTGGAAAATTTCCAATTCTTACTCCAAATGGTAACCTTTGGAATTTATACGTACCAAAAGGGGTACCAAAACTATATAACCTAATAGAATTTGAAGCTAAACCTACATGGAAAAAACCTTCTTTAAGATCAAGTACGCTGAATAATTTTTTACCAATTAATTTTGGCAAAATTTCATTTAAACATGGTATGGGGTGATGGATGTTTTAGATCTTATGCATTTATTTATTTCCTGCGGATCGAAACAAATTCGTAATTTTTTATTAGGTTTCTCAATCACCACTAAATTTGATAGCCAATCAATAGGCGTATTTGTTTTCTTTATAATATTTAAATTGACGAGTCTGTTTAATTCTTTTTGGTTCACGCAAGGCAATGGGGACTCTCTGCGATGGTTTAATACATCCAGTTACATTATCTTTTAATTCTACTTTAAAATTCTTTAAAATAATACCTTCAAAATAATTTATAAAATTTTCTATAACCCTATCTTTTGTTTGGAACCTAATTTCATTAATTCTTTTAAGTAAATTTAACTTTACACAAGTTGGCAACCCTAATATTAACACTGTACTATTTTTTACTATAATAAATTTCTCAGCTACAGTTTGATTTTTTGCTGTACACTCTAGATTTATTTCGCCTACTAAATCAATCATACCACCACTCGCAATTAATTTTGAACATGATTCATTAATTTTAATCCTATTATTGCCCCGATTTTTCTTAAAATTCGATATCGGTAACATATTAACTTCAGAACCCGTATCTAATTTAAAATTTATTATTTTATCAGCAATACGAATTGGTTCATTCCACGATTTTGAAAAAATTTTACTAAATTCTATATTATCAATGTATAAAGTTTCAGAACTAACTGATTTTCTGCTAAGTGCATTCACATTTTTTACTTTACACACTATGATTTCTTTTACCACACTTGTTACACGTTTTATTAAAGGCTGGACATTTACCGTAATTATGTTTTTCATTACAATATTTGCAATCAATTCTACCATCTTTTTTTTACAATTTTATTAAATTTTTAAATTTGTTATTTGAAAATGTATTACCTAAAATTTTATTCTTACTAAAATTATTTTCTACTACATAGACTTCAGGTGATGTAGATGTTGTAAGTTTTTGGAGCTTTTGTTGTTGTATGTTTGAAATTCATGTGCTCTGCATATATCAATGGCTTTACCTACTGTTAAATCTTCTTTTTCTAATAACGTTGACTTCAACTTTTTATCACGTACCCCTAAAGTAATTCGGTCACGTAACAATCTTTCTTTATCTTCATAACCACATAGTTTTACTAATTTTTTGACGTCCATTAAAAATTCGTCAAATGATTCTTCATCCAATGATTCTGGTCCAAAATAAAATACTTTGGTAGACTTTGGTAAATTTTTCTTCGGTTCACAAAATGTTTTAAAAGCTTCTTGTACTTTTAACAACTATGAACCAACTGCATTCAGAAAAATGGGAACTTGTACATTTTCAGGCTTTTCATTTAACTGGACAGTTGCAAATATTGAAAATTTTGCTCAAAAATCCTCCAGTTCTCAACAAGATTTCCTTGTAATTTGAGTTCATGTATTTTTTTGATGTAATCCATTGTACTGTTAATATAAAGTATGGTATTTTTTCTTGTTCTTCCACGTGGTCTGTTCACTTTTCTAATATTTTCTAATTTTGTTAAATTCGCAAATTTAACCATAAATTTTATTCTAATGTTAGTTAATTTATGTAACACGTTAACTAACTGATTAAAAATTTTAATTGTAAAATTTTCAATTTACATGATGTAATGTAATTTTCAATTCCAATTCGACTGCGCCATGTGTTATATTTAATAAAAGTTAGGTTTTAATTTTAATTTTTCATCTTGAATGTAACTTTATTAATGATCTTTTCTATCTGTGTACTATGACATATTATTTATCTAATGACGTTTTGATGACTTTATTAATAAGAGGTTTTCAATGTATATTCACAATAAGTATTCACAATATGTATATATCACAGACACCCTATATTATTTTTATACTGTTAGAAAGGTATTCTTCACACCCTTTCCAACAGTATATAATAAGTGTGGTACGGCTTGGTAAATAGTCCTATCAGAGGTTAAAAATTCAAAATTGAAACAACAATTTTGATAAAAAGCTAGCCATAATTTTAACCAGCCAATGGTGTAGTGCAGCGTTTCTCAAAGTTTGCTCCGCGGAGCCCTGGGGATCCGCGAGCTAACTCAAAGGGCTCCGCGGATCCCATAATCAAATTTGAAATAAAAATATAAATTTAAATCATCTAAAAATTAAATTATAATTTTAAAAAAATTAACTTATAATTATTATTAATTCATATATGAAATTAATTTGTTGTTTTGAAATATTCAGATTTACTTAATTTGAACTAAAAAAATATATAACTGTTAACTCAATATAGTGTGCTACGCCTACTAGATAACCAACAGTACAGTTAAGTTATGCAATTGGTCAATTATAGTTGTTACGATTTGAGTATTCGTTACAATACAAAATCATTAAAACTGTAACAGTTGTCTTAAGTATACGTGTGAAATTATATTTTAATTTTTATTAAAAATCATAGTTTTTTACTGAATTTTAGTAAAAAAATTATTTCAAGTGAAGTTGAACAATATTAAGGTAGCTATCTTTTATTTATTTCTTTAAATTTTTTATATATATTAGCCGAGTTTTATTTTATTTATTGCTATAAATTACACTACTTGTATATACGTTACAAAGGATGGATCGTTGGCTAATTAAAGGTACGTCGAAAGACACAAGATCTCAGCAATCACCTGAATGCGAGTGAATTACGTGATCCTGCCACTAAGAAACGGAGATATGATGAAAGCTATTTGTCTCTTGGTTTTATAGATGCTAGTAATGTGCCTCAATGTGTCTTATGCAGCAAGCTTTTTACAAATAGTGCTATGGTGCCCGCTAAAATGCGTCGTCATTTGGAAACCGTACATTCAGAGTTTAAACATAAGAAAGTTGATTATTTTATTCGCATGCGTGATGAACTCTTAAACCGCCAAAGCCTATTTGTTTCAACTTTTAAAACTAGAAATGAGAAGGCCACTGAAGTATCTTACATTGTTAGTTATCGTATTGCACTGGCAGGCGAAGCTCATTGATCATTGCTGAGACATTGATCAATCCTTGTGCAGTCGATATAGCTAAATGTATATTTGATGAAAAGTTGGCAAAAGAAATCACAAATGTGCCGCTATCCAATGACACGGTAGCTCGTCGAATTAATGATTTAGCTGCCAACGTGAAGTCTCAATTGATATTTCGTCTGAAGTGTTGTAATTTTTCTCTACAAATGGACGAAAGCACAGATGTAGCTGGACTTGCAGTCTTGCTTGTTTTTGTCCGATATCAGCACCTAAATTTGCTTGAAGAGGATCTTCTTTTGTGTGAACCATTGCCAAATAACACAACTGGTGCCGAAATATTTAATATCGTGAATAATTTTTTTAAGACTCATGGTTTAGATTGGAAAAATTGTGTTGATATCTGCACTGATGTTGCAAAAGCAATGGTAGGAAAAACTGCGGGCGCTGTCGCTAAGATGAAAAATTTATTACCAAACTGCACCAATAGCCATTGCACGCTTCACCGCCAAGCACTTGCAGTAAAAAAAATGCCAATGTTATTGAAAAATGTCCTTGACGAGTCTATAAAGATCATAAATTTCATTAAGTCGCGACCCCTGCAAACACGGCTTTTCAAGATTCTTTGCGAAGATATGGGCAGCATACATCAAGCTTTATTGCTCCATACCGAAGTACGGTGGTTGTCTCGAGGGAAAGTCCTTGTTCGACTATTCGAGCTCGGTTCCGAATTGGGCACTTTTTTCATGGACAACAGAATGGATTTACAGCAAAAACTGACAGATAAACTGTGGCTGTTTCGACTTGGATACCTTGCCGATATTTTTTCAAAGATAAACAAAGTGAATATGTCACTTCAAGGTAAGTAAGTAACAGTGTTCACAGCCAATGATAAGATTGAAGCTTTTAAAAAAAATTGGAGTTTTGGATCATTTGCATTCGCTCTCGTGAGCTAGATAGCTTCACAATACTTAAAGAATTCTTCGATGAAATTAATGGGGACATTGCAGAAAGCGACTACTTTGTGTTGTGTGATGAAATTCGTCAACATTTGGAAGACATGCTGAGCTCAGTAAAACAGTATTTTCCAGATGAGCAGAATGAAAACCTTAAAAATTACACATGGATTAGAAACCCATTCATTGTTCAGAAAAAGCCAGAAGAATTTACAGTAAAGGAGTACGAAGTCTTCATTGACATGATTTCAGATTTTCATCATTACTACCCATATTTGAAAAAGTATCTTTTCCAGAATTTTGGTGCACTTTAAAAGAAGAATATGCAGATTTATCAATGAAACCTGTTAAAATACTTCTTCCTTTCGCTACCACTTATCTGTGCGAGTCTGGATTTTCTTCATATGCTGCAACAAAAACAAAATACCGCAACAGACTTGATGCAGAAGCTGACATGAGAATTTAACTCTCAGCTATAAAGCCAGACATAAAAGAATTATGTAAAAATAGGAAACAGGTCCACTCATCTCACTAGAAATGATAGTTTTCTATAATTTATTATGTTTTTTATAATTTATATTTTTGTTAATAAATTAATTTCTTGAAGTACAAATAATTTCATTAATTCTTTTTATTTATGAATTTGTAAATATATAATATGAAAAAATAAACTTCACTTTCGAGTTAGGCATCATCGATTGGGATATACATACAATTAGTTATTAGTGAACCACTGGGGTTCCGTAAAAAAATGTATGGCTTTGGAGGGCTCCGCAGCTCAAAAAGTTTGAGAACCGCTGATCCATAGCATTAATGAGGTTGATAGTATTAGTGATAATAATAATGACAATAGTATCAATAATACTAGCTCGTTAATCTCTGTTACCGAACCGGCATCTTCTTTTGATTTGGGCAATAATGATTATCCTAATTTCGTTTATGGGGGTACTAATAAAACTAAATTGGACAATAGTAATAATAATACTAGCACTTCAATTGGTACCACAAGTAAATCATTTGTCAAACCTTTTATGCCGCCAATTACTAGAATGACATATGAATCGCTGCAGGGTGATAGCACATATGCTCTTTTAAGATTAAGAGAAGAACGGATCTATAATAACTTTGGGTTATTTTTAGCTTACCTTCACAATGATTCTTATAACATTGTTCTAGAAGGCAAGACTCGAACCAACCTAATAGCTTTAATTAAAAATAAAGGACTTCCTACTAAATATGAAGACCTGTATAAACTGTACATCAAATTCCATAATTCGATAGATATTTCGGAAAAGGATGTAAAAGAGGATCTTCGGTTTTATCGGAGCCATTGTGAAAGTAACTACTATAAGCACTTGAATTCATCTCGTTAAAGTTATAATAAATTTTTTTCTACCAAGCTCCTCGAAATGATCTTATTAATATTCCTATTAAAAGAACCACACATACCAACAACAATTTAAATAACATTAAAATATTTTATCATAACTGTAGTGGTATGAGAGGCAAGCTCAATAAACTTTATCTTGATGCTATGTCATGCAATTAGTAGTTGATAGTCATGCGATTAGTTAGTTGATGCTAGTGTTCTTGCTATTACTGAAACATGGCTTAATGATTCTTTTAAAAACGAGGAAATTCTTGATGGAAATTGGTCCATTTACAGGAAAGATCGTGATTATATATCCGTAAATTGTTCGCGAGGAGGTAACAATAACAATCTTTCGATCACCAATTTATTAAAATAAACTTAGGTACGAATAATTTATACCTAGATATTGTTTCCTTTCATCCGAATTCTGATAATTTCTCATATTTTGAATGTTATTGTGGATATCACAATATTATTTCCGATATGCATGACGATGATTCAATGTTTGTTTTTGGGGATTTCAACCGTCCTTCTCTCTCTTTTATTATAGAGGAAAGGGATAATTTGTTACCATTTAATTTTCAGGACGAAATTGACTTTGGTTTAATTAGTGAATTCTATGGTAACGATCTAAGTAAATTACTAGTTATCCTAATAGTAAGAACAAGTGGAATTTAAACAAAAAGCCAATGCAGCATATGAAAACCTTGGCACTGATATTGGCAACAAACTTATTACTAATCCCAAAAAATTTTTTGATTTTGTTAACACAAAACGAAAATTATTTGGGTATCCCAATTCAATGGTTTCTAAGCACAATGTGGTTTCTGCTTGCCCAAAAGAAATTTACATCTCCTTTTCTGATAATTTTCAACAAGTTTATTGTCCAACAGCACCAGTTACAACTTCGGCTTACTTATTATCTAATAGCTCGAATTTGCTAATTACAGACGTGTATCTTTCTGAAAATGAAATTCTTGAAGCAATTTTGAGCCTTGATATAAAAAAGGGTGAAAGCTGTTAAAATACTTCTTCCTTTCGCTACCACTTATCTGTGCGAGTCTGGATTTTCTTCATATGCTGCAACAAAAACAAAATACCGCAACAGACTTGATGCAGAAGCTCCAATCTTTTTATATAATTGTGCTCACAGTCTAATTTTCCCTCTTCATTTTATTTTCAATAAGTTACTTTCAATTCAGTGATTTTAGCAAAGCTTTCGATCGTGTAGATCACTTTCGGGTTCATTTCTTGAGTGGCTTAACTCTTATCTTTCAGAAAGAACTCAAAATGTTAAATTTCAAGGTGTATTATCCAACACAATCGAAGTTTCTTCCGGTGTTCCACAAGGAAGCCATTTAGGCCCACTTCTGTTTAACGTATTTATTTCAGATCTTTCAGAATATCTATGCAATATACCTAACATTTCGTTTGCTGATGACCTAAAAATATATCAAGTTATTAAAGATAATTCTGATGCAGCTATACTTCAATCAAATAAATTGGAACTTAACATACAGAAATGTAAGGTTATAAGCTTTACGCGAAAACGATCTTCTTTGATATACGACTACAAAATAGATAACATAACCTTGGAAAGGATTTTCAGCATTACTAATTTAGGAATTCTTCTCGATTCTTCTTAAGTTTATTAATTTTAATCTTCACTATGAACAATTAGTTTCAAAGGCTAATAAAATGTTAGGTTTCATTAAGAAAAGAGCTAAAGAATTCAGTGACATAGCGACTATAAATATGTGACTATAAATCTCTTTATTGTTCGCTAGTTCGATCTATCTTAGAATACGGTAACATTATATGGAATGCAGCCTTTCAAGTTTATTCCAATAGAATCGAATCAGTTCAAAAGCAATTTCTTTTATTTGCACGAAGAAATCAATATAATTCTTCTGCATTTGCTAATCTTCCTAGTTACACTTCAAGACTTAATTCATTAAACATGATTTCTTTATCTTTACGTAGACAATTATTGTCTTCATGTTTTACTTTTGATATTTTGAATAATAGTATTTCTATCCAATCTCTTACTAACAAGTTTAGACTTAACGATAGTGTTAGACAAACTAGAAATACTAAATTTTTAATGGATTACAAACACAATACAGAGTATGGAAGAAATGACCCATCAATAGATGTTGTACTACTTTTAACAAAATTAGTTATCTTTATTCTACATCCATCTCCAGAACTACTTTTAAACACATTTTACAACAACATTTTTCCACTTTAATGACCTCAGACAATGAATTCTTACCTAGGCAATTTTTTATTTTTTTTTTAATTATAATATATATAATTTAAACATAACACACTTATTGTAATACATTAAAATACAATAAATCGGTTTATGTTTTTTATTTAGATAATTTTTTTATTTTTGTACATTTTATAAATTGTAATTAAAAGCTTTTAAGTAATGTTAAGGAAAAAAATTAATTTTCATTCATTATTAAAAGTTCAGTTCAAAGTCATTGTTTTGCATAACTTTAAATATAAGCATTAATTTAAGAATTTTTTGTAACGACCTTGTTTTGGTTTTAATTAATAAAATAAAAAATAAATAAAAATTGGTTACTATTCCTCTAACCACAAAGACCAGTATATGATCTCCAGTATTATTGTTTCTATCCCCATCTCCAAAATCAATAAATCCATCTACCTCATCAGTAACTTGATTATAAGTGAGTTCTTTTTTAAGTTTTATTTCATCCATTAAAATGGAGCATAGTTTTTCATCATCTTTCATCTTTAGTATTTGATTTTTTAAATTGGTCAAAAGCGAAATATTAAAACCAGGCTGTAAGTTTTTAAGAGGTATCCAACGATTTAAAGAACTTTGACTTAGTAAGTTGAATTCAAGAGTATTTCTTATAAAATTGTGACACGTAGTCGACTTAAAATTAATATTTTGAGCCAGATCCCTTTATTTCTCAGGCCATTTTGCGCTACTACACGTTGTACAAGGAGCATTTTACAAAAATCTTTGGAAGTATGGTTGGCACTGTTTATATTTTCAATATTTTTATGTTTTTTTAACATATTTTTATATTTAAAGGACAACTTTTTGAGATCTAATGCAGTTTTATTAAATTTTTTAATTGTTTTAGATTGTTCTTTCATGTAATATATTTCATTTTTGGTTGTTTTTTCGCATTTCTTACAACAAATTGTAGAATAATCATAATCACTTTTAGAAATATGTTTTTTTAAGGGTGGCGATATTTCTTCGAACTCCTTGTCTGTTTTAATGTTCGGTATCATCATTTGGTTACTTTGGATATCGCTACTATTTTTTGCTGAATTAGTATTAGTATTATTGTTATTTTTATTAATTTCACTACTATTACATTGTTCAGCAGTAAATTCATAAATAAGAGAGGGTTTATTTAAGTGTAAGAGGGGCACTGAATTTTTTTTTTAATTTCATTTTGTACAAATCACAAATAAGAAAATGTTTGCCACATATGTACTTGTTCTTAGAGTTAAAATTTTTCATAAATCCACAATTTTCGTACCACTTATCTTTTAATAATTTATCTATTGGAAATCTGAAAATCCGATTATCTCTATTAGAACCAAAACATGCATTAATACAACATTTTTTCAATTTAGTCATATGTTTTTTAATATACTCATTCAGAATTTTTTTAAATTGTACTTCCCAGTCAAAAATAGTAGGGAGCGCATTTTGTTTTAACTTTGTGCAGTGCGAATGACTTTGTTTTTAAAATTTTTATTCTCAAGTTTACAATTGTTCAACCATATATCGCGAATTTTGCTATTTTCTTTAGGGAACTTTAATATATGAAATTGAAATATAACCTTTTTTATTAGGACAATTTAAAACACTACACTTAATAGAATTTAAAAGTTTCACATTCGCTTTTCATAAAAATATTTTACTATTGATTACCAAAAAAATAAATTTAAATTTTTTTACAAAAATTCTTTGTTAAATTTTATACGTTACACCTGGTTACACTTTCTAATTACTTTTTTATTAAATTTTATGTTAAATCCACTTTTAAACAAATAAACCTTAAGAAAATCCATAACAAACAACTACACAAATAAGTACCTACATATGTAAATAGTGCATACATAATAAATAATAATACAAACATATTATATACATATATATTAATTCTGATCATAAAGATCAAAAAGTTCGCATATTGATTATTCATAACAATTAAAAGCGTATAACAATATGAATAATAAAACAGAAACAATATCAAAAATTATAATAAACAGAGAATAATAAAAAAACTGCTAACTCAAATAAGAAACTATTCTGTTATACTTTTTTTTTTCTCTATACTATACATTGTATAGTATACAATATACATTTATTTACATGTATGTATATGTACCTAATTTAGTATAATAGGTTGTTAAAATATTTTTGGTGTACGTACATAATCAATTTATTGTATATTCATATTTTATGGTACATAATGTCGATTAAAATATTAGAAATTTATTTTGCTTAGGACATCTATTAGTGTTTTTAATCTATGCGAGGAGTCATTTATGATTCTTAAAAGTATTTCTAGTGAATTAGAAAGCTCATTTATTGATAATATCCATATATATAATTTACAACAAATTTCTTCTATACCTAATTTTTAAGATAAACAACTTAACCTAATTTTCACTTTCAGATTGGAACAACCTATTTTTCTCTTGTAAATATAGATATTTTCCATCCTCCCTTAAGCTATTCTTATTGCGTTAACGCGCCACATTATGCTGTAGGGGAAATGTGTACCAATTTAATTTTAAGAAAGCCAATTATGATGCTATAAATGAGTTTCTTGACTCTTATGATTTTTCCACTATATTTAATAATATTAATTATAAGTTTTAGACAATTTATTCCTATGATCTGACAGATATCTTTGAATTCTTGTCCTCCTTGTTACACTGATGTATTAAAAAAACTAAGGAATAAAAAGAATAAAAGCTGACGAAAATACCTTATATCTAAAAATGGTATTGGTCATAACAATTTCTTAGTATTATTTAATGAATTCAATAATTTATCTAATGAGCTTTATCAAATATATGTATGTACGTAATATGTCTTTAAAGCTTAAATCAAAACCAAAAGAATTTCGGAAGTTTGTTCATGTGAAACGTAAATATGATGAATACCCTACGTTCATGAATTACAATGGAATGGAAGTACACGCAACGATACTTCCGTGATCAGTGAGTATTTTCGTTATTTTTTTTCATTACTCAACTCTAACTCCAGTTTTTGTGCGGATATAAAGAATTTTCATCATATAAATAACTATTCCGAAATTTCTTTGAATTTGCAGATAACAAGTAATCAAATAATTCAATATTTAGAGAAGCTTAACAATAACTACTCTCCTGGACCCGATGGTATTCCAGAGAGTATTTTAAAAAAATGTTCAAATTATTTTGCAATACCCATTATCTATTCTTTTTAATACTTCCTTCCTTAATATAGGTATTTTTTCAAACATTTGGAAGAAAATATTTTATTTTTAAGAAAGATAAAAAAAATGTTGTAAATAAGTATCGTCCGATTGCTAAATTGCCTACAATTCCTAAAATTTTTGAATTAATGATTTTTGATTTAATTTATTCACATTGTTCTAACATTATTTCTGAAACTCAGCATGGCTTTTTAAAATACAATTCTACTACAACCAACCTAGTAGAATCAACATCTATCTTTATAAATAATATGGAATCGAGTTTCCAAACTGATGTAATCTATACTGACTTTAGCAAAGCTTTAATATTTTACCCCATAGTGTCATTGTTTTATGCTCAATAAAACTTAGATAAAAAAAACCCACTGTTTAAAAAATTCAAATATATTTACGCACTGTAAAATATTTATTATCAAGTAGAAAATAAAATCGCACTGTTTTAATGTCAATTATTTAATTCCTTTATTTCACTAACTTTCTTTACGGCGCTACGATAACGAGTGATTAAAACTTCATAAAATTTGGGTTTATATATACTTGAGTTAAACGGTTCAGGACTAACGTTTTAACCCAAGTTCAGTAACCTTGAATTTAAAGTGCATAATAAAGTGAAACAAAAAACAAAGTACATATATAAAAAACATATGTAGTGTATATAAAAAGTTAAAATCATCGAATATATAAAAAAATATAAAATGATTGTGAATTAAATTAATTTTAGTCAATGTAACTGACATCTTGTGTTACAAAATAAATACAATTATATTTTGACTATTTCTATGTAATATTGTGAATTTGTTTGACTTTGACAATTAATGTAAGATATAGTAATTAGTCATATACAAACTTTATATAAACAAAATTCAATCTTTATAAAAATTCAAATTATACAAATTATTATATTATATTTTATACTTATTATTTTATACAAATAATTTATGTTGCTAATGACCATCGATGTTGCATGCTGATCGTTTGGACGGGACCAGGATTTAGCCAGAATCTAACCTTTACTCAGATAAGTATCATACATTTGTTTTATTTGAGTAACATAATTCTTTGTGTTTTTTTCTTTTTGTTTATTTTCAGATGCTGATTATCCTGACGACGGAACAGTCATTCTTCTAAAATTAAAGAAATATGGTTTTCCAGACAGCTTTATTAAATGGATTGATTCTTATAGATTCAAAGATAGAAACTACAGCGTAGTGTTTAGGTCTTCCGTTTCCAAAGCTTTTACGCCAAATTCAGGCGTTCCTCAAGGCAGCAACTTAGGTCCGCTCCTTTTTATTTTATCCACTAATGATGTCACTTCCTTTATTAATAGTCATATTAAAGTGTATGCTGATGATATCAAAATTTTTAAAAAAATTACTTGTATGGAAAATGCTAACTTACTGGAATCTGATCTTAATAAATTTTTTTTCTGGTGCACCATAAGAAATCTTCTTCTGAATGTTACTAAATGTGCACACGTGACTTTTTCTCGCCGTTCCAATAATTATAATTTCACTTATTCTCTTAACAATAGTAACTTGAGTAAAGCAGATTCCATAAAAGATCTCGGTATTCTCTTTGATAGTTAACTAAACTTTAAAGCACATTATTATTCATAAATCAAACTCAATGCTCGGCTTTGTTAAACGGTGGACTAAAGAATTTAAGGATCCGTATACACTAAAATCACTTTATACCAGTCTCGTTAGTGCTAACTTAGAATACGCTATTCAAATATGGTCGCCTTTCTATCAAATTCATGTGAATAGAATTGAAACAATTCAAAAAAAAATTCTACGCTTTGCCTTAAGAAATATAAGTTGGAATGACCCCGTAATTTTACCTCCCTATGGAAATAGATTATTCTTAATTCACCTAAACATCCTAAAAATTAGGAGAGAGGTAGCTGATGTAGTTTTTCTAACTGAAATAGTAAATGGGGACATAATTTCACCTACAATTTCAAATAGTTAACTTTAACACTAATTCCCGCCTCAAAAAATAACTTTAACACTAATTCCTGCCTCAGATTTCTAACATGTTCCTAACTGCACACCACAAAACTAACTATGGCACAAACGAACCAATACACACAATGCTATTGATGGGTAATAAATTTAAATCATTCATTGATCTCAACCAATCAAAGATAATTTAAAACGTAAAATTTCCAATCAACCATCAAATTGTAATTATTTTTTTCCTTTTCTTTTTCAATTCTTATGTTATTTCAACTATGTTATGTGTACAGTGTAATTGTAATTCTAAATGTAATATTATTTAAATAATTTTATATGTGTAAGCAGAAGTAAATTGTAATTTAATTTTAATCTTAAGAAATTTATTGTAAAAATGTTTGAGTTAAACAAATAAATAAAAAAATAAATATAACATGATGTATTTAGACGCCATTTTATTTCGAGTCTACAATTTTCCAAAACAAAATAAAATTCTATTAAAAAAAACGTTCGTACGTTTTTCGTATGTTCGTATAAAAAATATTTTATGCTAACAGAAGGAAACAAATCGTTTTTATTTTTATGTACTTAACTATAAACCTACACTTGCTCGGACATTTTTTAAAACAAATTTGAGTTGAACTATGATTTTCCCAACCAACTATAAAATCCTTCCTAATTCAGAATCTTGCATATAATTATATATAAATATTTTAGAAAAAGGTAGTACTATAATTTCGAATCCAACTTTATAATCCATCCTAATATTCGGGAAAAAGCGTAAAACCATGATTTTGAATCCAACTCTAAAATCCCTCCTATTATTACTCGCCAAAAATTGCAATTTCTTATTTTTAGCACATTTCCGAAATTTTGAAAATTGAAAATTTGCTATTTTTAAACACCTGTACACATTTAACTTCGGCAAGATATAAAAATTAAAGCTACATTTTTAGGTGTGTTAAAGTTTTTTTTTTAGTTTTATAGGGTTCCATAGTTACAGCCCCTCAAAGAATTAAGAAAAATTGAAAATTCGTTATTTTTAGGCACCTGTACAAATTTTTCTTACGTGCGTTAACGATGTTTCTTAGTTATATAGGGACTTACAGCCCCTCAAAATTTCAGAAACGTCCTATTTACACATTTTTTTTATTACAAAAATTTCGTACATTTTATTCCTCAAATTTTCAAATTTTTGTGCAAATCACAATTCTAAACAGTTTGTATTGTCTTTTGGAAATGTGCGCTTTTAAAAACCGTTGATTTATATTCTACCTTATTTTTTTGTATTTTCAAAATAAAAAACAGATTTACCGAGATTTGGATAAAACGATTATTCTTAATAAAAATTTACTATTTTAGGTAAATATATATATATTGATACATTTATTATATATTTATTTAATAATATATATTATATTTTTTATGACATTAGTACGAAATTTGATTGTTTAAATGTAAAGAGAGTTATGACTCATTTTATGAGGGTCATAACTCTCTAAGGGACTTCTGACTCATTGTTAAAGGGATTTATGTTTCACTGAAATATATTACTATAGTCCCTTAGGGACTTGTGATTCAATTTGTGGTTCATAAGTCACTTAGGAACTTTTGACCCTGGGTCTTGTGACACGTCACCGTAAAATATATTTTATTTCTACTGTAGCAAATTGCATAATATTGAAACTTATAAAACTAACAAGAGTACGATCCCAAACGCTAACAGCATTTTGTGAAAATATAAGTTACATTTTCGTTTAAGTATTTGTTGTTGGAACATCGAAGTATTTGTGAAATATTGCTCTATAAAGGTGTTTTAAATATGAGGAAGTTTTTGTAGAATAGAGTTCATGAATCTTGGGCTAAATTATAAAAGAATCTTTCCAAAATTTTTTAAATGTCCCAATGAGCAACATGGAATTTCCCACATATGTACATTCTTTAAAAACAAAGCAACAATCCATTTTCCTTTAAAAAATATTTTTCAAGATTGTGCATTAGCACGATAAAAAAAGGAAAATTTTGTCGTAGTTGGGTGATAAAATAAATCATGTTTATAGCATTTTAAAAAATTGAAATTATAAACATCTTTAACTGCCATACTAAAGGAGCCCTTTTTTTAATAACTTGTACATCATTTTGTTTATTTAATTCGGATGTCTTTCTTTACTTTATTTTTCTGCATTTAATTATTTATTTTCCTTGCATGTGCTATTTATCTATTATTTGCATGCTTGTAAATGTTTTAATGTTCAAGGAATTATAATCGGACACGCATGGAGGAGGTAAACTTTTCGTGAAAAATAGGCGGAATTTCGATCGAAGATATTATAGTTTACATATAGAGAAAACTTTATTTGAAATATGGGCATGGTAAAGTAAGTATTAAAAATATAAAAATTAAATCTTATTAATATGTGAAAACCATTTTGAGAAAAAATGTTTGAGAGGTAGTGGGGCTAAAATGTGGTGCTGTTCCTACTTTATGTTTGCTTGCTAAAACAAGTTAAGAATGCATTGAAGGATCGCAAAAAAAAAAAACCTTTTGCTTCCATTTTACAATAGAAACATGCAGTCCAAAACCGATTTGTCTTTTGAGAAAGAAAATTCATATTTTTTCGAAATAAATAAAATATTAAACAATAAAATAAATTCATATACCACTGTACAAAAAATTTAAAAATATCTTTCGAACACTCTCGAAATATTTCTTTAAACGAATTATATACGAATAGTTTTTGCGAAAACTGTTTAAAATTCCATTAGAAAGAACCTTATTTCAAAAGATATTTCACTTCTACAAAAACGTTAGATTTCATCAAAACACAAAAAACTTAGTTTAAAAAACAAAATTATTTCGTTTGATGCTGCAAAAAGAAATCAATTTTTAAGCAATGCAATAAATCTTAACTTACCAAATTGCAGTTTTAATTTTTTTTTCGTTATTAAATGTCCAATTAATAAGTAATGTTATAATATTAAATTTTAAAGTACAATTTTGTTTGAGAGCATATCAGAGTGCTGTGTAGTCCTATTATTTTAAGTTATAAGATTTAATAATTCAATTTAAAAAGAGAAAAAAAGTCAAAAAGTTAAATATAAAACAAATAAATTTAAAAATTAAAGTAATTAATTACATTATCTTTTTCCAATTAAATTTTGAATACAGTTCTTTTTTTTATACCCTACACCTAAAGTATAGGGTATATTAACTTTGGTATTGTGTTTGTAACCACCAAAAGGAAGCGAGTTAGATACGGACATGTATATATATTCTGAATCAGGATCACCTCCTGAGTCGATTTAACGACGTCCGTCCGTCCGTTCGCACGATAACTCAAAAACTAATAAAGCTATCTTGATGAAATTTATATAGTAGGTTACTAATTACGAAAGGAAGCCTAAGTTCGAATCTGGACAAAATCGGTCAATGGGTTCGGATTCTGGAAGCTTCCGAATGATTTCGGAGCAAACGAGATTATCTCCAAAACTAACAAAGATAGAACCTTTAAATTTGGTACAATGATGTTCCTTCTCGTTCGATTTATGTCTCTGAAATTTAAGAGGATTTGGTCCATGGGTTTGGATTTTGGAAGCTTCCGAACGAGCACCAGAGCAAATGAGATTATCTCCAAAACCAATAAAGATATAATCTTTAAATTTGGCAGAGTGGTGTACTTTCATGTTTTATTTAAGTCTCTGAAATTTGAGAGGATGTTTTCCATGGGTTCGGAACTTGGAAGCTTCCCAACGCGCCCTAGAGCAAACGAGTATATCTCCACAACCAACAAAGATAGAACCTTTATTTTTAATACAAGAGTGTGCTGTTATGTTTCCTTTTCTATAAAATTGGAAACTGACATTTGAAAGAAATTGAACCATGGATTCGTATATTGGAAGCTTCCGAACAAGCCCCAGAGCAAACGAGATTATCTCCAAAACCAACAAAAATAGAACCTTTAAATTTTTTACAATGATGTTTCTTCCCGTTTGATTTATGTCTCTGAAATTTAAGAGGATATGGTCCATGGGTTTGAATTTTGGAAGCTTCCGAATGAGCCCCAGAGCAAATGAGATTATCTCCAAAAACAACAAAGATATAACATTTAAATTTGGCAGAATAGTGTTCTTTCATGTTTGATTTAGGTTTCTGAAATTTGTGAGGATTTGGTCCATGGGTTCAAATCTTGGAAGCTCCCGGACGAGCCCTAGAGCAAAGGAGTATATCTCCACAACCAACAAAGATAGAATTTTTAAATTTTGTACAATGATGTTCCTTCCCGTTCGATTTATGTCTCTGAAATGTAAGAGTATATGGTCCATGGGTTTGGATTTTGGAAGCTTCCGAATGAGCCCCAGAGCAAACGAGATTATCTCCAAAATCAACAAAGATAGAATTTTTAAATTTTGTACAATGATGTTCCTTCCCGTTCGATTTATGTCTCTGTAATGTAAGAGGATTTGGTCCATGGGTTTGGATTTCGGAAGCTTCCGGACGAGCACCAGAGCAAACGAGATTATTTCCAAAATCAACAAAGATATAACCTTTAAATTTGGCAGAGTGGTGTTCTTTCATGTTTTATTTAAGTCTCTGAAATTTGAGAGGATTTGGTTCATCGGTTCTTATCTTGGAAGCTTCCGAACGAGCCCCGGAGCAAACGAGATTATCTCCAAAACCAACAAATATAGAACCTTTAAATTTTTTACAATGATGTTCCTTCCCGTTTGATTTATGACTCTGAAATTTAAGAGAATATGGTCCATGGGTTTGGATTTTGGAAGCTTCCGAACGAGCCCCAGAGCAATTGAGATTATCTACAAAAACAACAAAAAAATAACCTTTAAATTCGGCAGAATGGTGTTCTTTCATGTTTGATTTAGGTCTCTGAAATTTGAGAGGATTTGGGCCTTGGGTTGGGATTTTGGAAGCTTCCGAACGAGCCTCAGAGCAAATGATATTATCTCCAAAAGCAACAAAGATATAATCTTTAAATTAGGCAGAATGGTGTTCCTTCATGTTTGATTTATGTTTCTGAAATTTGTGAGGATTTGGTCCATGGGTTCAAATCTTGGAAGCTCCCGGACGAGCCCTAGAGCAAACGAGTATATCTCCACAACCAACAAGAGTAGAATCTTTAAATTTAGTACAATGGTGTTCTGGCATGTTTTCTTTATGTTCCTGAGATGGATTCGATGAATTGGAGTGGCAATTCGAGTACCTGACACACACCTCCCAAGGACTAACAATCTTCGAAATTAAAAAGATAGAAACTTAAAAATTTTTACAAAGGTTTCAACCTTATCCCAAGAGGATGCTTCTTTTACGTTCCTGAAATTCGAGTTGAATAAGACAGAAAAGGGTAGAAGTTCAAGCAGCTGCCAAAAAAACTTATGGATTTTTAATTTAATTCGAATTATACAGGTGTAGGGTGAGGTTCAGGTGTAGGTGTATTAATAAGTCGGTTGCATCGACTTACTGTTACATTTACTTGTTTTTAATTATTTTTTCATTACAAGATTTGTAAATATGTTCTCCTTACTTATGTTACATTAATTTGTTAGTTAATTAGTATTATTATCTGTTAGTGACTTACTGTTATTACATTTTAATTAGAAAGTAAGGTTAGCCTAATTTTAAATGTAAATATTTATAGATCTGTAATCAACTTTATTTCTTCTGGTAACTCGTTGTAAGCTTTCAGACAATTGTATAAACAATTGTTTTGTTGATTATTTGTTCTAAAAAGTACGAGGTAAAAATCTGATTTGTTTCGAGTATTATGGCTGTTGTATGTCTAGATTTCTATTTAAGATAAAATTATGTTTTATTTGATTGTTCATAATTTTGAAGGCAGTTTTAAGGAGCTCAAGTGAAATAATATTTTTTAGACTTATATATTTTTCAATATATAAACGATCTGGCGGAAGTAGTTAGGATAAGGGGTTTATATTCCAAGGAGCGATAAGCAATGGGTGTTCTATTCCAAGGAGCGATGAGTTATGGAGATTCTTTTTTTTTTTTTTTTTTAACTTTTATTTGAAATTTAAAGCCTAAACTTTTATATCTAAGTTTTAATTATTGGGGAAAAATTTGAAAAAAACCATTATGACATCTAACTTATACTTTAACTTAAAACTTATTCTAATTACCTTAAGAAAATTCTAACCTAATTCCTAAAACTAATTTGTATATTGTTAATGCAATATACTATGCTCTATCTAACTACCAAACATTTATTCATTATACATTGATAAAGTAATTCTTCCAATTTTTTCTTATGTTTGTGTTAAGCTTATCTACTGTATTGCGAAAAAGAATCGTTTCGCATTTGTTGTAATTTATTCTTAATAACCATACTTTACAGTAGTCTGCAACTATATTGAACATTTTCTGTTGAGAACTTTGTATACTTTCTTTATTATCATTTGTTCAGTAAACTACAAGGTCGTCTGCGAAAGCAAGAACATAGTTATCGCCTTTTATTGAATTAAGTAAATTTAACAGTTCTATTATATAAATAGAGAAAACAATTGGGGAGTTTACTGTCCCTTGTTGCAATCCATTATTTATTACGTAATTTTTCGTCGCATTGATTTTGTCATTATGTGCCATATAGAACGAGTTTTCATATATCATGTTCATATTAAAATGACTATATGTTCTCGGAACTTATATTTGATAGGCTTATAAATTAGTCCATCAATCCAGACACTGTTAAAGGCTTTCTCAAGATCTATGAGATAAGCTCCTATTCTCCAATTTTTATTTAGATACCAGCAAATATCGGAAGTTATTTTTGTAATGGCATGTATTGTACCATGTTTATATCGGAAGCCGAATTGATTTTCAGGCATGATATCTTTATCTTTTAGAAACAATCTTTTCATTATATTAATCTTTTAATTATATTTCATTAATTAACATTTCGTATATTTTGCTTATATTACGACTATGGGGATCATCTGGATGTTTTCTTAGTTTTTTAAACATTAATACTTTCGCTTTTTTCCAGGTTTTTGGAAAATAAGAATAAAATAACGTATTTTTTTATCAAATTTATGCTCAGATTCTTTAGCACTATGTTTGGTATGCCATCTTCGCCGTAACTAGTTTTGTTTTTCAACTTTTTAATAAGATCTTCAAAGTTAGTGAAGTTAAAATTTTCAGTATATTGATTTGAAGATTTATTTTCATCACTAAAATTAATCAGAGTAATATTTTCTATTTCCTTTTGTTTCGCCCTGTTTTAATAATTTAATTTTTCCAATTATTCTGCCATGAAAAGTATTATTAGGTGGAATTATTACCTTATGGGTTTGATGTATGTAAGTACTTATCGTTTTAAATATTTCAGTTGGATTTAAGTAGTAATAATAATAATAATAAGTAGTAATAATTATAATAATAAAAATAATAATAATAATAAGTAGTAATAATAATAATAACAAGTAGTAATAATAATAATAATAATAACAAGTACTAATAATAATAATAACAAGAAGTAACAATAATAATAATAACCAGTAGTAATAATAATAATAACAAGTAGTAATAATAATAATAATAACAAGTAGTAATAATAATAATAATAGCAAATAGTAATAATAATATAGTAATTATAATAATGTTAACCTAAAACCTTTAAAATAAATTTTGACAAACAATTCACACTCAAACAAAAAATTTCATGTTAACTGCAGCAAAGATATATATAACATATCTATATCTAAGTGAAACATTTGTAATAAATTGTACAATTTATGGAGCTTAAAAATAAATAAATGAATAAATAAAACCTAAATATTAATTATTAACTCATTCACCTTTGATAAATAAATTAATCAATAACAGGAAATGCAACTTAGCATTTCTTTAGTAAATTTTAATTAATAAATTTTAATAAAAACAAATCCATAAGCACTTTCGAAAATTAGTATTAAGTAATATTATTGTTTTATGTTACGAAATGCTTATGTTAGCAATAAGTATAATATGTAAATTTTCATATAAATAAGTTAAAGATATAAAATAAAAATCAGTCTTAAGACCACAACAAAAATAACTAAATCGTTTTAATTAAACAAAAAACGTAACTGGCACAAGTTCCTTTAAAATATGAGTTATGGTTTCTTCTGTAAAATTTAGTACTTTTATAGTTCGTTCGTGTTTATTTTAAAAAGGTGCTTGAAGTTGAATTACAGATTTTCTGCCCGAAATTAGCAATATTAGTTGATTGTTAAATTGATTTACTAATCGGGTTACAATGGGAATTCCGTCATTCATATCTTCAAAAGCGGAGTGAACTGTTGATTTTAATGTTCCCTGTACAGTAGAGTTAATGCATTTTAAAACATCGGGTATTTGAATTTATTGCGTTTTTTGGATACGTTTTCATAATCGAATTTCTCGTGTTTATATCGTCATCTAACAAACCTTGAGTTAAGTTCTTTAAGGTTCATTAACCAAACCAAATGTTTGTGGTCTTAAATTTATTTTGAAAGATAGTGACCGACACAATTTCTTGTTGCCCAAACTATGGTCAATAGTTCTTTTTCTATGGTGGAGTAGTTAATTTCAGAGTTTGTCAATATTCTACTTGCGTAACAGATTGGTTTATCTTGTCCTATATTTCCTTGTGAAAGAACTCTAGCAATGGTCAAGTTGCTTTCATCAGTAGTGACTATGAAAGGTTTTGAGAAATCTGGGTATTGTAGGATAGGATCATTCATTAGAATATCTTTACAAGTTTTGAACGTATTTATATACTATATTATCTTCTATTTATATAGTATTATTTTCTTACCATTTTTCAGATATTAGCTTACAGGTTTGGTAAGTTTTGTAAAATCCTTAATAAATTTTCTGTAACACCCTAGCACATGAAGAAAGAATTTTATCTCTTTTAGGGTCTTAGGTAAAGGAAATTTCTCTATGGCATGAATTTTATCAGGGTTTGATTTTACTCCATCAGCAGTTACAAGATGTCCGAGAAAACCTATTTCGTTTTATAGGAATTCCGATTTGTCTACTTGTACAAAGTTTTCTTCTTGAAATTTTTTAAATATCTTTCGAAGGTTCTCACATGGAGAGATGCTGAGAAGACTATCATCGAGATAAACGAGACATATTCATCTCACAAGATCTCTTAACACATTATCCAATACACGTTGGAATTTCGATGGCGCATTTTTTACACCAAAAGGAATATGGATATTTTATTTATTTTACCAGAGACTACATAGAGATGTACAAATTCATACAAAAATTTGTACTAATTTTTTTTCAAACGGGCCAGCTAAAACTGGCTAGTTTTAAAAATCTTAAAGCACAGAAATATTTAGTTTGTGTCATAGCTAAAAGAATTTAGCGAAAACCAGAATCTTCTGTAAAATCTGGTGTAAAATGATCATTCATATATTTTATGCATTTTTTTATCCTTGTGATTATTAAACTTTTTAAAGCAAAGCGATGAACAAAATAACTTTTAAAATAGAAAAATAAGGCAAAAATGGGAAAATATATTTGAGAAAATATATATTTAATATGTCGAGTAAAAACGTAAATTTTCAATATGATAAAGAAGACATTCTAAATACCACTTTACAAAAAATATGGAACATTTAGCTAAATATTTCATATAGAAAAAAATTAAATAAAAATAGATTATTTTATAATGTTGACTTTTCTAAAAACAACAAGAAAAAACATTTCAAGGTTATCATTCATATGCATTCAGTATTTCACTACTACAAGCAGAATTTTTTGAATGTATGAAATGGTATATCGTATATTATATGGTATCAGATGGTATGAATGTTATCTATTTTATGAAAATCATTTGATTTAACTGCATTATTTATTTAACTAGATTTAACTGATTTAATATACAGTATCCAGCAAAATTAATGGTAATTTAAAAAAATATATATAGAAAAGCAATAAAATAATATAGGCGTTCGAATTTTTTCTAATAATATTTTTAACTTTATAACTTCAGGGAAAAACAAACAAACAAAGTAACAAAATTTTTTGTATTATGATTTTATTTTATTTTTTGATCTCATGACTCATATTGTTATATTGTTATATAACGGTATAGCTACATATATATGTGGGTATTTTTTGAAGATAATATAATATACCTAGGTATCAAATAAAAATAACTGAAATAAAAAATAATGCTTTAAAATTCTTCTAAACATTAAAATTAAACATTTAACATTTAACATTTCATTAACATTTAATTAAAAATTATTCCAATTAGAAAAGTGGCATGACATTTGCTGGATACTGTACAAATTCATAAAAATTATCATATCATATCAAATTGGAACATAATTACATTTCCACAAAACAAAATATAAATATGTATTGATTTTTGAATCATATTGAAATACATATATAAAAAGTGCCGATAGTATTTATGTGTATTTCTATTTATATTTAATTTTGATTCACACACACTTTCACAATTTAATAAGCATGTAGGCAAGCTGGTTCAAGTAATATAAATGCATAATATGGCATAATGCATATATAATATAAAAATTATATTAGATACTGATCAGATCATGTATATCATAATATGTCATCTGATATCATATGATCATATTCATATATGTATGTTACTTGTTATTTCTATCATCCATACCAATCATACGAAAGTTCATTTATGTACATATATGAAAAAAAAAATATCCGAGACCAAAACTTGCTTTAAGAAACTTTAAAAAAAAAAGTTGAAAAATGAGACTAAATTTCAAAATCGATATTGTAGCGACATCTAAACTTTTTTGTTGCCATTTGGACTTCTCTATGTAGTCTCTGATTTTACTTAATTCTTAATTCAAGTACTTACATATTACATTTAGATAATTATACTTAATCTAAAATTAATATTAAAGTTATACACAGCAAAATTTATTTTATAAAAAAAAAAAAAAAATGTTTATTTACTTATATTTAATATTTCACAAAATTTTTACAACAAAAATAGTGAAGAACAATTATGGAATTATTTTGAATACTGATTTTTTGATCACATCTTTACTCATGTTTATATTTATTATAGTTTTGTATTGATTCACATTTATCAACATTCTATTAATCGGCTCATATTTGCCGTAATTAGTCCTATGATATCTAATCGAAAATGTGTTTTCGGACCTGAAACGTGTTCGTGTGTTGTTAATGTAGTGGGAATCTATATAGTTATGAAATACCTGAGTAATAAAAACAATACCCATGACTGTTCGTCTGCATTCTAAAGTATTCATGTCAAGTAATTTGAGACGATTGACATATGGAGGCAATATAAGGGGATCAGCCCAATTTAGGTTTCTTAAGGCGAACCTTAGAAAATTTCTTTGTATTGCTTCAATTCTAACAATATGTTGATGATAGTGTGGAGACCAGACCTGATTTGCATACTCCAGAATAGATGGAATTAAAGTCTTGTAAAGAGATTGTATAATATATGGGTCATTAAATTCTCTAGACCATCTTTTTACAAAACCTAGCATTGAGTTTGCTTTACTAATGATCTTGCTAATATGTGTATTAAAAGTAAGTTTACAATCAAAACTTACACCAAGATCGTTAAATCGTTACACTATGAGGTAGAAGATCAAACGCTTTACTTAAGTCAGTGTAAAGCATGTCAGTTTGGCGCCCAACTTCCATTGTTTTCAAAATAGTTGAAGCTATTTCTGTAAGGTTAGTTACAGTTGATCTCTTTTTTACAAATCCATGTTGATCATTCACTATAAATTCAGAACAATAATCATAAATTGCATCAAAGACCATAAGCTCAAACACTTTCGGCAAACTAGAGAGTTTAGCAATAGGCCTATAATTCACGTCATTACTTTTTGAGTCTTTTTTATGAACTGGCCTTATGTACGATTCTTTCCATAACTTAGGGAACACCCCAGAAGCAAAAGATTTATTAAAAAGAAGTGCTATAGGATTAGATAGGGTATCGGTGCAACGCTTTAAAATAATTTCTGGGAGGTTATCTGGTCCAGGAGCAGAGTTATCACCCAATTTAGTTAGATAAAGCTGTATTGCGGCTGGTGTAAAATTAATATTTTGAAGAGGTAAACTTGGAAAGTCTTCCAAATGGTTAAAATTAGATTCATCAATATCGAAAGAAGAAGTAGAATAACTACCGGAGAAAAAATCTTTAAAATAATTAGATATAACAATTGAGTCGTTAGAATTCTGATCTTTGTAAGACATATAATTTGGATATTGATCGGATTTACGTTTTGAATTTACAAGCTTCCAAAAAGATTTAGGATCTGTACGAAGTTGCGAAGCAATTTTACTAATGTAAGCTTCATATTTAAGACTTAGTAAGGATTTGAATGCGGTAAATAAATTTAGAAAATTTGAATAAGAAATATTATCCTTCTTTTTTAAATATGCATTCCACGCTTTATTTTTTTTATTTCTAAGAGTTTTTAGCTCACCATCATACCATGGTGGTCTTGAATTGATATTTCTATCACGAACTCGAGGAACATACAAGTCAAATCCATGGTAAATTACTTCGTAAAATTTATCAATCGTTTTATTTAAATCATATATGTCTAGTAAAGAATTATAGTCAATTGAAAACAAAAAATTGTTAAGCATATAAAAATTAGTTTTGGAAAAATTAAATTTATATGAGATATTTAATGATGATTTATTTAAACAATTATAATGAAATTGAAAACTGAAAGGGGGATGATGACAATCAATTTTTGAAAGAGATGTTGCCGTCAATATTCTAGTTACATTTACCCAGTCAGAAGTAAAAAGAAGGTCTAATTGTTTGTTTGTTTAATAGATTTTTAGTTGAAGAAACTTATTGAAGTCCGCATGCAAGTAAACTATCTATAACTGTTGATTCGACGGAGAGGTTGAATTAATCGGAATGTAGAAACATTCCTCGTCATGAAGTTGCCAATTAATATTTGGCAAATTAAGATCCCACATATTATGAGTTCGTCAAGATCATTTAATTTATTATTCAAAGAATTAACAACTGAGCAGAAATCTTGGTAAACTTTTATATTACTATTTGGAGGAATGTAGCAACATAGAATATAAAGATTTCAAATATTTAAATCAATTTTAACTGCTATTACATCACAGTTTATTAAATCAGGTATTTGTACCTGTGAAGAGTTAAAGTTATTCTTAACTGATATAAGAACACCTCCACCTTATCAATGAATTATTTAAAATATCAATATCATTTTGATATCTATCTTTCCTGTAAACTAAGTAGGAATTTTCAAATAATTCAAGAGAATTAATAGAAGGAGATAACCAAGTCTCAGTAAGCATAAATATATCCGAGTTTAGTACTTTGGAATTACTAAAAACTTGTGTTGTTTTACTGCGTAATCCTCTTACATTTTGATAATATAATGAGAGATTACTTGTCCTATCTTTATGCTTTATTGTTGATACAGTGATTAAGTTATTTTTAACTTTTGGTAAGAAAAAACTTATTATATCTTTCTCTCGATCGCTGTAAGTGATTATAGTAGTTACTATTACAATAACTACTAAAGGATTTTAAGTCTTCTTGCATCATTTTAATGGGCACGCTAATAGACTCATGATAGTTTACAAAGAGGTCATAAAGAGCTTTGTAATTGGAAGCCCTTCATAATGTAATTGGAAGCCCTTCATTATGTAGAAGTACTAAAACATTAGTCTTTGTTTTTCCCTCGATAACACAATTATAGGAGTCATCATGCAAGTAGGAGAAACTAAAGGTTGAACACTAAAGGTTGAACAAAAGTATTATCATTTGTTTGGGGAGCCAACCGTTCAATAGGGATTTTCGTAGCACCCAGCTTAACATCCGAAATTTGTGTTGGTCCTTTAATAAAATTATCATACTTCGTAGTCGTTTTAGTAGTCGTTTTATTATTATTCATAGAATTAGCATTATTACCATTACTCAAGGAATTATCTGAATATGTGTTAGAAGTGTTAAGTTTTATATCAAATAAAGATGATATTTTGTGTTTTAATTCTAATGTATTATTGCTGTTATTATCATTATTATTATTACAATTTTTATTATTATTATTAATGTTATTATTGTTATTACTATTATTGTTAACGACAGTAATGGTATCAAGATCAATACTGTCATTAACATCATTATTATTATTATTGCTATTATTATTATTATTATTACTATTGCTATTATTATTACTATTATTATTATTATTGTTATTATCATTAATCATTATTATTATTATTATCGTTATTATTATTATTATCATTATTATTATTATTATCATTATTATTATTATTATTATCATTAACGTTGTCATTATCATTATTATTACCGTAATTATTACTAATACTATTAACAACATTAATACAACTATCATCGATATTGTCATTATCATCATTATCTGTATTAATTGGTAATGTGAGAAATTGACTTGAGAAATTTGTGAATTTATTAAATGTGGGAAGTAAACAGTGCTTTTTATAAAGAGGTAGTTTTCGTAAAGTAAAATTGTTACTAGATAAAACAGAATCAGTGTTATTATGTTGTAAGTTTGATAATGTCTGAATATGTACATTTACTTTATTAGAGGAAGTGGCAAAAGGATTTAAAAGAAGTGACTTTTTCTGTGATGGTGCTATTTTAAAGTTAATATTTGGAGTGTCTTTTTGGATAAAATTTTGAATTAAGGTACCTTTACCCCAATTTTTTGTGTTCGTTATTACATTAACTTTAGATTTAGGTACCATAACTTTAAAAGATTTGTATTTGGGTGGGTATTTTAAATTTTGAGGTGTAATGTCTGTAACATGAACATTACTACAATTAAATTTATCTATTAACAACTTACTTATACTTTTTGTATTTGATCTGGCTGGAAACTTTGAAAAATAAAGCAGATGACTATCATTGGTAGAGCTGGAATTTGTGTGCTTTGTTGACGCAGGAAGTAAGAAATCTACTTTTTTGAGTTTTTTTTCTGGTTTTTTTTTTTGGGTTTCGATTTTACCTTTTTATTATGAAAATTAGTAGAGCCGGATTTTATTACCCTTAATGACGTAGGTGGTAAATCCCGTTTCTTAGTTTCTATGAGTTCTTTTTCAGGAACAGATTTAGACATATCCGTAGTACTGCTTGTTAATTCCATATATAAAGATTTATTGTTAATTGACTCGCATTGAATTTCCTTATTGTAATTTGGTAATTGTTCCTTTATTCCCATAGTATGAAGGGATAATTTCATACGGGTTAAATCGTCTTTAAGATTATTAATGTCATCACGAATGCCACCCAGCTCATTTGATGTTGCTGAGAGAAGTTCACTTTTTAAGTCATTAAAAAGAACAGTAAAATCTTCTTTTAAATGGTTTTCACGACCAGACAGGAAACTGGAAAGCGTCTGATTAAAATTATCATGATTTTTAGCCAAATCGTTAAAACACAACGAGTTATTTTTTAACGCATCAACTGCTTTGGCCGATGAACCTTTACATTCATTCATAATATCCTTCAAGCAACAATATATATTCGTAATGGCCTCCATCTACCGAAAATACGAATCTTCTGTATATCTGCAGGATTCATTTCGATTTGGCGAAACCTGTTTGCTAGATCGAAAATTGAAAAGTAAATGCATTTGGCATTACTATTCGGTTCAATATTTCGGTTGTATTAGGAAGGTGTATTTATCGATTACGGTTTTCTGGTTGAGTTTATATCTTGATTTAATTATGTCTCGTTTTTTTATTTTTATTTTTTTATTGCATTTCTCTGCCACGTAAACGTGGACAGAAAATTACGCAGCCTTTCCTGTTCCGGCGTGGCTTTAAATGTCGTAAGGGGGAAAAACTCTTACGAAGTGTGTGGGATTTACAACTTATTTTATATGCTCTTACCCACTAGGCCACCGAGGCCCCTGTTAACCTTGATTTAATATTTCCTTTATTTGTATGTGGGTTTAGTCCTTATGGACGTATGGATAACGATAACACTTAGTATGAATAGGCGAATCATCTGTTAGCTCAATATTATGTTTAATATGATTGGTGAAGGTGAGGAGTTGCCTATCATTAAAGAATACGAATATATATCCTGCTAGTAACAAAATTGCGAGTAATTTTCATGTTTACTCATTACTTAAGTGGGAGTTTCTTGTTAAATACAAGTACACTTCGGGTACCATACGAAATCTCAGTTTTTTAATCCCCATCTGCGAAATCTCTTGTTTTCAAAATCTTCTTTTTTTTAAATCAGAATTTGATGTTATATATATGATTTATATGTACTCAATAAAATATATATGTATGTATTCAAAAAAATTTGATGTTATATATATGTATTTAATGTCTTTCCCTAACTAATTGTATGTATGCGGCTAACGTGATGTTATTAGTCTTTCCTACTGGCACACATACAATTTACCGTATATTTATCCAGCGCAGTAACCGCTGATCAATATGGCAAACTAAATTGCCGTTTCCTTATTTTAAGGCTAAGACAAACCTTTTAATTTAAATTAATAAAAGTGAAATAAAACAAGCAAAGCAAATTGATCAGATAAAATAAATATAAATTAATAAAATAAAGTAAGCAAAGTTAATTGCTCAGGAAAACTATTCGGATTTGAATCCAAAATAATTCTGATTTTTATTTTCAAATGTCTTACTATTTATACTATTTTAATTTACATTATCTTAATACTAAAATTATCAAAGTCAATAAATTATAACAATTTATTGTTTTGTTACACAGAAATTATTTGGGACAAAAATGCAATATAATAGATTGACCTAGTACCTTTCTACAATACAATTTCCATATGTGATAATTAACCAAAATATTACCAAAAATATAATTGCATACAAAAATGAATCATTCACAAATCATAACGTTTAAAAATCTAAACGAAAGATGTAATTTGATCTTCTTCTTTATTGAATATATTGTATGTAAATAAATACACTTGATATTGTACAATACAAAAACAAACAGATGTTTGCAATTGAAAGTGTGACCACACAAAATGTTAGGACAGCAATTTTATGTTATTTTTTGCCATATTTGGTTGCAAGACGTTTGGCTTGTACTTGCCTCTAAATAATCTGACCAAAATGACAAACATAATTCAATTTATAGGTAAAATAAATGAAATAAGTTCTAATTATAATAAATCCTTAATACTTGGAGACATTAATTTAAACCTTTTAGATTTACAAAATCGAGATGTTATGTATTATCAAGAGGTCTTACAGAGTAACAGTTATCTTATATATTTAGCGTGTTCTTATGAATATTTACTGTACACGTGTCTGTTTTAATGAAACACTCATTAATTTTTTGAATCCAATTTAATATAAATAATTTCTTCCTAATTTAGCACTAAGATACCATCTGATCTATAATATAATTCAATAACCACTTATTTTAACTTAAACGTCTAAATTTAATTATAATACTATTTTAATTATATATATATAATTTTTTAATGTACATAAATTACGTTAAATGCATTTTATTGCATCGACAACAAAAAACTAACTAGTTTTGTCTACATTGTACATCTTCTATATTGTATTCTTCTATTATCTATATTGTATATGTGCACATGTGATAACTTATCACTGCATTGCTGATGATGTAAACAACTGTAAAATTAATTGCGAAATAATTAACTACAAAAATAAATACAGGGTATTTATAATAAATACAGGGCAAAAACGTATAACAAAAATAAATACAGGGCAAAACGTATATCTGAACTCCACATATGCGTTAAACTGGCTACTAATTTTGCTACAAGAATCGGAAAAACGCGTTCCTCTATAATAGATTCTTTCATCACTGATTTGGATAGAAATAAAAATTTATGTTGTATTTGATACGGTATGATTTGATAAGTTTTTATGGTATGTGGTATGATTTCTTTTCAAAAAAAAACCCACTAATTGTTAAGGAAATTCAAATGTTTTTTATTTAATGTGAAGTACAGTCGATACAAATAAGTTCTGAATAAAACGTCATTCAAATGGCCTCCACGACTTCTTTTGCAGGAACGAATTCGATGAACCCAATTTTCGACCACTTTTTCCACTAAATCAAGTCATCGAATGGAGTATTTACAAAAAAAATATGTTTAATAAGGACCCAAATGAAAGTAAAAGTATTATTAAAGTTTTGACAAATGGTGATATTACTTTTCAATACCAGAATGATATAGCTGAATGTATGAACACTCATTTTATAAATGTTACAGGGAAATTAAAAATCTCTGTCAATCAAACAAGCACTAACGATGTTAAATCATTAGCTAGAACAATTCATAACAGGTTTGATTTAAGTCCTAGTAATACTCAAGAAGTAATTGACGTAATTAATTCACTAAAATCTGCTGCTACTACAGGTTATGATAATATCTGACAAAATTTATTAAAAAGTAGTTACTGTAATAAATTAGCTCCAATTATCGCGAAATTAATAAAATCCTGTATTCAAGCAGGAATTTTTCTAAATTCGCTTTAAAATGGCTATAGTGAATCCAATCTTTAAGAGCGGTAGTTTGACTGATAAAACAAACTATCGTCCAATTTCAGTTCTAAATCCTGTGTCGAAAATCTTTGAAACCATAATTAAGAACAGGTTAGATTATTTTATTAGAACCAATAATATATGGCATCATGAGCATTATGGTTTCGAAAAATTTTCTAATACTACCGCAGCTTGTCTAAGTTTAGTTAATTTTATAACTAAGGGTTTGGATGAAGGAAAATATGTGGCATGTGTGTTTTTGGACTTGCAGAAGGCATTTGATAGTGTGGACCACTGTGTGTTATTGAGAAAACTACATGACATGAATTTCAACAACAATCAAATATCCATTTTCGAGTCTTATTTAATAAATCAGTCGCGAAAAGTTAAAATTCGAAATGTACTGAGCACTGAGAAAAATATTAAAAAGGGCGTTAAAAAGGGTTCGATTTTGGGAGCGGATTTTTTTAAACTCTATCTAAATGAAATATCATCATACCCTACACCTAAAGTATAGGGTATATTAACTTTAGTATGGTGTTTGTAACCACCAAAAGGAAGCGAGTTAGATATGCACATGTATATATATTCTGAATCGGGATCACCTCCTGAGTCGATTTAACGATGTCCGTCCATCCGTCCGTCCGTTCGCACGATAACTGAAAAACTAATAAAGCTATCTTGATGAAATTTATATAGTAAGTTACTAATTACGAAAGGAAGACTAAGTTCGAATCTGGATCGGTCCATGGGTTCGGATTCTGGAAGCTTCCGAATGATTCCGGAGCAAACGAGATTATCTCCAAAACCAACAAAGATAGAACCTTTAAATGTTGTACAATGATGTTTCTTCCCTTTCGATTTATGTCTCTGAAATTTAAGAGGATTTGGTCCATGGGTTTGGATTTTGGAAGCTTCCGAACGAGCACCAGAGCAAATGAGATTATCTCCAAAACCAAATAAGATATAACCTTTAAATTTGGCAGTGTGGTGTTCTTTCATGTTTTATTTAAGTCTCTAAAATTTGAAAGGATTTGGTTCATGGGTTCGGATTTTGGAAGCTTCCGAACGAGCCCCAGAGCAAACGAGATTATCTCCAAAATCAACAATGATAGAACCTTTAAATTTTGTACAATGATGTTTCTTCCCTTTCGATTTATGTCTCTGAAATTTAAGAGGATTTGGTCCATGGGTTTGGATTTTGGAAGCTTCCGAACGAGCACCAGAGCAAATGAGATTATCTCCAAAACCAACTAAGATATAACCTTTAAATTTGGCAGAGTGGTGTTCTTTCATGTTTTATTTAAGTCTCTGAAATTTCAGAGGATTTGCTTCATGGGTTCGGATCTTGGAAGCTTCCGTACGAGCCTCAGAGCAAACGAGTATATCTCCACAACCAACAAAGATAGAACCTTTATTTTTAGTACAAGAGTGTGCTGTTATGTTTCTTTTTCTATAAAATTGGAAACTGACATTTGAAAGAATTTGAACCATGGATTCGTATTTTGGAAGCTTCCGAACGAGCTCCAGAGCAAACGAGATTATCTCCAAAACCAACAAAGATAGAACCTTTAAATTTTTTACAATGATGTTCCTTCCCGTTTGATTTATGTCTCTGAAATTTAAGAGGATATGGTCCATGGGTTTGGATTTTGGATGCTCCTGAAAGAGCCCCAGAGCAAATGAGATTATCTCCAAAAACAACAAAGATATAACCTTTAAATTTGGAAGAATGGTGTTCTTTCATGTTTGATTTAGGTCTCTGAAATTTGAGAGGATTTGGTCCTTGGGTTCGGATTTTGGAAGCCTCCGAACGAGCCTCAGAGCAAATGATATTATCTCCAAAAGCAAAAAAGATATAACCTTTAAATTAGGCAGAATTTTGTTCTTTCATGTTTAATTTATGTTTCTGAAATTTTTGAGGATTTGGTCCATGGGTTCAAATCGTAGAAGCTTCCGGACGAGCCCCAGAGCAAACGAGTATATCTCCACAACCAACAAAGATAGAACTTTTATTTTTAGTACAAAGGTGTTCTGTTATGTTTCCTTTTCTGTAAAATTGGAAACTGAGAAATGAAAGAATTTGAACCATGGGTTCGTATTTTGGAAACTTCCGGACGAACACAAGAGCAACTAGCATATCTGCAAAACCAACAAAAGTACAAGCTTTAAATTTAGTACAATGGTGTTCTGGCATGTTTTTTTTATGTTCCTGAGATGGATTCGATGAATTGGAGTAGCAATTCGGGTACCTGACACACACCTCCCAAGGACTAACAATCTTCGAAATTAATAAAGATGGAAACTTAAAATTTTTTACAAAGGTGTCAAGCATATCCCAAGAGGATGCTTCCTTTACGTTCCTGAAATTCGAGTTGAATAAGACAGAAAAGGGAAGAAGTTCAAGCAGCTGCCAAAAAAACTTATGGATTTTTACTGAAACTTATGGATTTGACTTACTGTTACTTTTACTTGTTTCTTAATTTAAAAGGACATATACAACTGTACGTAGATGATGCAGTTTGAAAATACTGTGAAAAAACTGAGGAAGACATGAGGATTGCTGTTCAAAATGATTTAAAAATGATTGAAGAATGGCTAAAGGATAATCTTCTACTCTTGAATGTAGAAAAAACGAAAATTTTACTATTTGGCTGTGAAGATTATATAAGTCATTCTTTTATTTTTGATAATACTCCATTAAAGATAGTAAAAAAATTCAACTATCTGAGTTTGTGGATTGACAATAAAATTGAAATGGGTTGATATTGATTATTTAATAAAAAAAAATTAGTCCATACGTGTTCATTAAATATTATTTTCAATTCATACATAATAACGAATATTACTTACCTCAATCCTATTTGGAATAGAGCCGACCAGTCGGTGATCAATAAATTGAATATAATACACAAAAAACCTATTAAGTTAATTCATTTCAATCCATTCACTTATCCTACTGCGTCACTATATTCAGAACAATACTTAACCTTAGAAAATATTTCTAGAAAAGCAATGTATATATATGACAGCTTTAAAAATAACAAATAACCTAATAAAACATAATTTTATTCTAAATAGAATGTTGGATATCTACACTTATAACACACGCAATAAAACAAATTTCTATCTAACACTATTTAGAACAAATAACCAGAAAAATAAATGCCTACCTTATAATATAAAGGAAAGAAAATAAATGAGTTACCTTATAATATAAAGGAATTATCAAGTATATCGCAATTTAAGAGAGAAATACACCAGTTTATTTTAACAAATTAATGCAAGTTAGAAAAACATTTAATAGTATGGTTAACTTTAACAAAAATAAAATGAGAAAAGGAAATAAAATGTATGTAAAAATGAAAATTTAGCTATCTTGCAATTTTTATTTATTTGTCTATTTTTGTTTTTTCTTTTTCATATTTTTATATATTTATGTTAATTTTAATTAAAATTTATTAATTATTCAATTGATTCAAATTTTAAGCCTTTGATAAAATCACAACAACAGGTTTTTCAATACAAGTAAATTATAATATCAGACAGCTTTAAGCTAAGATCGCACTATTTAGGTATGTATTTATAAAATTGATTTTAATTTACATTAAAAAAAAATTGAATTTTTCGATTATAGATAAATTGTTTAGCTTAAGTATATCCAAAAACTTTATTTTGCATATACCTTTTCGAAATAGTTATTGAATTAAACAAACAAATTTTGGGGTAAATAATTTAAAAGAGGTTGATCAAAAAATACTTTAAAGTTAGAATTTGAAAACAAAAGAAAACAAGATTTCGTAGCAGACCTTTTCTTAACATACCTAATATAATATTTTTTCCTCTATTGTAATCAAAATTAGATAAAACTAAAAGTTCACCTTCTACAAACCTTACATGTTCTGGTATTTCAATTTCGTCAATTCTGTTGCGTTCTTTGTACGTAGTACTACGTATTCGTGTAAGATTTTGCTGTTGTGCTGAATGTTTTGATAAACACGTAAATTCCTTTCACAATTCAAAATACTACTACCTCGCATTATTTGTGATGGAGGTACTCCAGTTTCAAGTGGTGCTGTTTTGCCGTAACTGTTGGTCTGTACAACTTATCTTTCAAAAATCGTTGGACTATGGTTATGGTCAGCACCTGTTTTACATATTGTATGTTGGGCATTTAAAATTGTTGTTATCATAAACTACATAAACTATATTTATGTAGTTTATGTGAAAATCCATTTAATATTAATTTGTCTTTTCCCTTATTTGAACACACAATACATACATATTTCATTATTCATTTTTTTATTCATATTTTTATTAACAATATGAGAAATTAAAACAATCGACTTAATTATGTGATAATGACAAAGTGCTTTCGTATTATCATAAAAACATACATATGATCAAAAACCTTTTCTTACTTGCTTTTCGATAATGATAATGCAATATTATATAGTGGAAAGCTTATTAAATTATAATAACATTATACTTTCGTATTATCATAAAAATGATTTATTTTTAGATAATGTAATGTGAAATTATACTACATATAAGGAAAAGCTTTTTATTTATTATTGTTTCATACAAAAAAAAATAAGTTAATCTTATATACCCTATACACAATACGCTCTATAACATATTTACTACACGCATAGTGTGAATATGATAATCATATAAAAATGCTTTTTTTACTTGTCAAACAATTAAAATCTATAGGTCTGCCTGCGTACTTTCCTGACTAATTTCTCTGACTGTTTTTTTTTTTTTTTTGAGAAAAAAGAGTAAAATTTCTCATTTTATTGTCATTTGTAAGGAAAAGTACGAAGACAGAAAACTGACTAAAAATGTTATAGTTGACACTTCACACTTGCAATTGACATATAATCAATAATGTTTAGTTGAAATTACAATTGACAACAATAACGTACAAGTTTTTTTTTCAGATTTTTTTTTAAATTCAATTGTTTTAAATAAATTATTTATTATTAATAATGTAAAAAGAATTAATTTTAATGGAAATGCTTGATAGTGATTCAGAAAAAGAAGTTTGTAGTAGTAGTGAGACCACAATAAATTAAACATTAAATAATAAAACATCTAAAGTGCGTTTTGTTTCTTACTCGTTTCAAAATGGCTAGAATAGAGTTCCACTTCGATAACAAAGCTAACTTAAATATTACAAAGTTACAAAGGTCGAACTGTCAAAGTCTTATGAAGTGTCATTATTATATTATTATTTCAAATTTTAATATTATAAATTTACATATTGAAAAATACTTGTAAACGAAATCATTCAATTGAACTATACTTAAAATAAAAATTTTTTAAGACTCCATTATTTGTTTGTAATAAATACATGTTATAAACGAAAACGCATAAACTTCACTGAGAGTAAGACTGAAACTCATTCTGTTAAAATATATTTTTTGGACATTTAAAAACTTAATAAAATTATAAAGTTTTTGTCCGATAAAATTTTCCTGGCTAAAACTTTATAGGGAAAGTGTGTCACGTGATCAAAAATTTAGTCAGAGAAATAGTCACTTTCAGTACGCAGACAGTTTTCGGGCTTAAAATTTATAAAGTTTCACATTTTTTGTAAAGTTTTTGAGTACGCAGACAGACCTATTATAATATATGTATATTATGTGCTCTTTTTCTCATTTTTTTATTTAAGTTTTTTATTTAATTTTGGGCTCGCGCCCAGTTTTTTAATTAATTTCACGAGATTTTGTAAAAGGAGATTTTGAAAAAGTAAATTTTAAAAAAAGATTTTTTTTTTTTAGATTTCATAGTAGACCCTATAATATTCCTGACTAGTAATATTTGAATTGCAATTATAGTTTATTTTGAAGTTTTTTATTTCGGGGAATTCTTCCTGTAGAAATGATTGAACTTTGATAAGCTAAGCTGATCGACGCTAAACGTATGTAGCATGAGAAAAAGTGACACTATATAGATCGTATATAACAAATTAGAGCATTCGTAAGTAGCACCAGTCGTACCATGGTGTGCTACTTGCGAACATTTTTGACGTTTATTTTGCTTTTTTCATTCGCTTGATAATTTGTTTGCGAAGGGGGTACAATTTTTTATTAATTACTTTAAATTAGTTTTAAAAATAAATTAAATTAAATTATAGTAATTAATATTTCAAATAAACACGCATAGATAATATATAGTAATAATAGATAGCCTACTTAAAATTTTTAGATACTAGCGCCGCCATCGCTGGAAGTGCTCTTAGTTTCAATAAACTACTACACATCTAAAAGGCTAATAGATGTCGCTAAACAGTTTCATTTTAAAATCACTAGATGTCGCCTATATTTCTATACCTATATTTCTTTCCTATTTTATTTTTCGAATTTATAAAAAAAAAAAATTATATTGTAATAACAAATTTTATTTCAATCATAAAAATTAACAATTATGATTTTCACCTTCACAATATATTAAAGTACAAACAGCTTCAGCTGATTTATCTTCCCAGCCTTTGAGCATTTTGTACAGTCCTTCTGTAAACATGTATCTTCAAACAAAACTGTTCGCTTTACTCGTTTTCTTCTTTACATTTTTTTTGACAAATTTCATCTATCTCACTTTAAATTAAAAAAAAGTTTATTTTTAAATTAAATAGAATTATTTTTCAAAGTTAAGAGAATTAATTATAGGGATAATTACCACAGTCCAACCTTGGAATTCCGATAAATCTATCTTTTTTGATTGTAAGCTACGAGGTAGACCCTAAAATGGCAACGAGTTCCTCTAATTTTTTCGTATTTCCAGTAACAAATGTAAGCCGTCTTGCTATGATTTAAAATAAAATAAAATATAAAATTTTATCTCTTCAATTAAATCAAAACTTACCTTTTAATTTTTAAAGCATTTGATCTAAAATTTATTAATAAAACCAAAACAATACACTAAACTGCTGCAGTTAAACCAATATTTGATTCAAAATGGATTCAAAACTGGCTAACATATGACTTTTGACAATTTAAAAAATTTTATATGACGGTAATAAAAAAAAATGGCGATATTTTTGACATTAGGTTGAAGTACTTTGACTTTTCTAAAATGTTTGACAAAAAAAAAATTTGTTCTAAGTCAACCACCCGTGTAAACACGTAAGTATATAGGTGCATCTGCCATTTATATAATTTATGTTAATTAAAGTTCTATGTTTAAGCATAAACTATTTTAACTATACTTTGTTTCAAAATTTTTTTTATCGATAGCATCCCAATTTCCTATTATAAGTATCGAACGAATCCCCACTAAGAAGAAAAGTTGTTTAAAGATAAGATCTATTATTTTTGAATTTAAAAGTACAGTTAAGATTAATTTTTTTTTTTTTGGATTTCAAACTTTATCAATCTAACTTAAATTTATAGTATTTTATACTTTTATATTTTATTTATTTATTAAGTTTAATTTTTTTATGATAAATTAAAATTTTGAACTAAATTATGAATTTAACTTAAATTTCGATTAATTTATACTTTTTAATTAAACGTTTTTTGTGATAAATAAAAATATGTATTGAACTAAAAAAAACCTACTGAAAATATTTGAACATTGTAAATATTATTATTATTGAGTATTTTTATTTTAAATATAAATAAAACGAATGTAAAACCAGGTAAAACATTCTACATGGTAGAAAATAAATAAAATTGTTTTATTTTATTTAAAAAAGGAATTTAATTTCAAATGTGTCAATTTTAAAAATTTTAGAACGAAAAACAAATGTCAAAGAGCCAATTTTAAATATGTTCAATGGCATTTTAAATGCCATTTTAAATTTTTGCGATGCGTTTTTTACATGGTAGGGCCCTATGTCAATATGAATCTTTAATGGTTTATTAGTTTAGTATGTATATAAAATTTGTATATAGGATAATATATTTCCATACTTATTTCTATTATGCGGTGGGTTATAATCGGCAGGTAAGCAAAAACTAGAGTTATGTACTTCTATATCAGAGTTTATTATTGTCTTTTTTCATATTATGATTGTAATAGTTGTCCAAGTTTGTGTAAATATGATCGTTGGAATAAATGATGTCGTCTTTTGCGTTTGGGTTTGTGTTAAAGTACTGGTAGAGGAGTAGTAGTTATTGCTTGTCCTCTAGTAGTTATTATTGCTTGGTCCAAATGGTGCTACCAAATTATGGAAGTTACTGGTTCTATATTGTTGCTTTGAACAGGTTTTGGTTTACAAACTTTGTGGTTAAAGACTCTTGTATAGAACATATTTTATTCCTTGATGCAATAGGAAAATGCGAGTGCCAGAGTCTTTAGTTGCGTAATACGAATTTTTCAGTCATTAATGTTGAGATTCCTTTATATTATCAATGAAATCGTGCAATATTCTAGGATTTCCATCAAACCTGAGAAATCCTTTGTTGTATCTAGTATTCTAAGACTATTATATACACGATTGATGGCTTCACCATTTCCTTGGATTATCGTTATGTCTTGTGAATCGTAATAGTTAAAACTATGTATTTACAAAATCTAAGCTTATATTCAAACACTCACCAAGATTTAAAATTTCATTATTATAAGATCACTCTCGAAGTCTAAAGTAGCAGAAGTACTAACTTTTAATTTAAATTTATAATTTTTTAAAATTTATTTATTCATATTTTTAAAAAATTTGTTCATTTCAAAACAAATATGTTATAAAAATATTTATTTAATTTGTCGAAGAATCGGTTTGCATTACAGTGAAAGATATTATTTTATGTAATTTAATTCTTCTATTTTAATTAAATTATTTTAGTTTTAATATATATATATTTTGTTTTAAGGTTGACCACGAGAAAAAAAATATTCATTGTCTCTAGACTGCCTTTTTATATGGGATCCAATTTAAAGAACTGAAGTTCACCACTTGATTTTTCCTGAACTGTTTTGAGTTCCCAATTTACAGATTTACACAGCTAAAAAAAATTCTTTTTTTAAACTTCATTATTAATGTTTATTATTTCCTAATTTTGTTTTTCCTAAATAAGGGAATATTATTCCTTTGTGGGTTTAAAATTTTTGAAAGTTTCACACTTTAAATTAATGTTTTTTTTGAAGTACAACAATATTAACCCTCGTTAAAAAAAAGTTTTTTGTAAACGTTCTTTTTTTTTTGTATTAATTTACTTAAATTAAAATTTAAAGTTTTCATTAATTTATTAGTTTTAAAATTGGTAAAACACTTCACATTTTACAATTAACCGTTCTAAATACTTTAGAACGCGCAACCAAAGAGGTTCTACGAAAAAGAGGCCGGGGAAAGATCATAAACATCCACACCGACTGTCAATCAATTGTGCGAACAATGGAGGGTAGGTTACATAAATCGAGGAAAACTATTGAGTGCTGGAAAACCCTAAATGTGTTGGAGGAAACAAACGCAGACAAGCTGCAGTAGATGCCAGCACACTCAGGCTATCGAGGCAACGAAATTGCAGATGTGTCAGCAAAGTTTGTGCTAAACAGACAGCTGGTGGATATAGAAGATGTAAGTATGCCGTACTCCGCGTTATAGTTAGAAACAAGTAACTGGGCTAAAGCCAGTTAATTTGGTGGCAATCCCCAGGATCAAGAACGCATTCTGAGGGAAACCTAATAGCAAAAAGACACAGAAAATTCTAAAACTAAATAGAACCGATCTGAGACTCTTCATGGAAACTAGCACAGAACCGCTGTTGCTAAGACCTCACGCCAAAAAAATAGGCATAACGGAATCGAAACTATGCAGAGGATACGCGCAAGAGGCAGAAACAAACGTTCACGTTATGTGCCAATGCCCAAACTTGAGGACCCAAAGGCGAAGAACTTTAGGAGAAGATCAATGGGAAAATTTTTCCGAGGTGAGAATGCTCAATCAGAGAGGATTGACGCGTTTCATAAAGGGAATAGAGTGGCTCGACGAGACACTGTAGTTAGTGTGCGGATCGTTGAACAGGTGAGCACAACGGGTCTCAGGCCTAGGGGTAAGGGCAATCATCCAAACCTAATTAATTCAATTCTTATTTTCCATGGTTTTTATATATTTTAAAAGCTGCAATTAAGCAATTAATTATATAAAAATTATTAACAATATTATTGACAAGCTAGAAATAATATTATGAGAAAATTAAATTTTAAAAGTTCACATATTGCAATTTGATGTCATATAGTAATTATAAGTTACAATTGATTTTATTTAAAAGTTAATGCGTTGTAATTTGACATTATTAATTGAATTTAAATTAATTAATAAATGTAGAATTTAAATAGTTTATTACACAGGTGCGGTTGCGTAATGAGGATTTGGTGGTGTAATTTGATTGGAAGATAACATAACTCGCAAGTACAATCAAATAACAAACTTCCATCTTCCCTTCCTTTGAATACCCGGTTAGAACTGTTTGGCAGTATTTTTTACCAAGTCAATAAGTAGAAAATAAAGGAATTAAATAAGAATCAAGTACTTTAATTGTCAAATATTAAAAATTACAATTGAATAATAATATAAATAATTTGTAATGATCCAATATTGTGAAATAGAATAACAATTAATTTTTCATTTACGAGTTTAAGTAGATTCGTGTTGTTCCTGAACCTTAATAGTGAAATTTTAAATATATCTTCGAGTCATAACTCCTTGAGTAACCAAAAATGATAGCTAAAGCTCATCTGTCATAAAATGTTACTAATATTGAAAAAACATTAAGTTTTATTTTATATTTAAATGATTTACTCTAATTTCCCATTTTTGCTAAAAAAAAACTGAAAAATAAAAAATTACACTTCAAAGTTAATGTAAAATTTAATTTATTTTATATAAATAATTAAATAAATTAATTATAAAAACTTTGATTGCAAAAAATAAATTAATCGCTTTCCAGAGATATGTTATTCCCAAATCGATTATAAAGTTGATTTTTTAATTCGGCCATTAGTTCTGTTATTTCTTGATATTTGACTTCGATTTCATTTATTTCCTTTAGTTTTTTGATTTTTTCAACTTTTAATAGTTCCTAAAAGTACATAAGAATATAAATTTAACTTATTATTGCAATGTAAAAATGTATCGTGTAATATAAATATTAATGATTCGTATATATAATAATTAACAGATTGAAAAATGAATAAACACTGCATTCATTTATTATAATTTTTGCAAAATTCGGTGATTTAAAAAAAAAACAAATCGATAATTTTAGAGCAACTTTGTTTTATCTAAAAAAAAGTTTTAAATTAGAAGACGTTAGGTTGTTTGAAAACTTATAATATCATCTATTCCATAACTTTTAAATAAAAATTGAATACAATATTTAGTTACAGCATCTATCCTAAATATAAGCTTATTAATACTTGGTTATAAAAATAAACTTTCATTGCAATCTTGTTTTCTTGATAAAAAAAATTAATTTGCAATGAAAAATATTTAATTTTAAAAATAAAACTATTTAATTATATAATTTACTAAGGCCTGATAAAATTAAAATTCAAAATTTAAAACACTAAAATTAGGAGTTTATGAAATAAAATTCACAATTAGCTTTTTTAAAATGTAAGAAATACCGAAAAACGTTTTTGATTAAATTAGATTTACAATTAATGCGGTTATATGCATGCTATAGCTATTAACGCGATATCGTAGCATTGATTGTTTTGGTTGACACCATAGATATAATAAAATATAGATTGGCAGCTTCTCTTTCACTCTAATGTATTTCATATTCAAGCATTTTCACCAAAAAATTAACATTTGTTTTACTCTAAAGCTAAAACAGTTGTTTAAATTTTGTACAATATATGCGTAAAAGCATATAGAACAGTTTCTTCTAAAACCAAATATGTACATTTACAGACCACAGTACTTGTATTTATTAGATTTTAGTTAAGTAGTATGAAGTAGTAGTAGAACAAGAAACAGGATTATAAAATATGGATATTGATAATAAAAAATATAAAAAGAAAAGTACAAATTAGAATTCCCACCGAATATATGGAAATAAATATCTATCTATATTGAAACCAGAAGATAACAAAACTGGATTAGAGAATTTTAGAAAAATTATTCGATATTATTGTTGTAAGTATTGAAATTTACGCTTTATTAATTTTGAAATTAAGCATTTTTCTTTATTCAGATACATGAACCAATTATATATTAAACTAATTTGTTAGAGAAAACTTCATACTCCAGTTTTATGTATTCAGTGCTATGTGACATATTATTTTGATTTGACAAAATGAGATTCAATCCCACATATTATCAAACTTATAAAAATACTGTTCACCAATAAATTGTAACATTATTACTTCTTTGTAATTAAAAGAATTTCCAGAAAATTGTTGATTCCCTTATTTTATGAAACAAAAACTACAAAATATTAAAAAGGTAATACCATTAGGTTTTATTATCACAGTTAAATAATACCTAGTGGTATTATATCTGAAAGGTAAAATATCTGAAAAGGGTTATATGTAAGTTATTTATTTGTTAAATTGTTTTGAAAATATATTAATTTTTTTTAACTAGAAAATATATATATACATATATTTCATTTTAGAATGCCATTACAAAGAACAATTCATGATTTATAATAAGAATTCATTGTCAATAATCAGAATGCAATGTTAAAACATCATTCAATATTAAATAATCAAACAAATTTTTATTTTACTTTGATTTCTGTAAATAAAAAAATTTAAAATGCTCGAAAGTTTCTTTTTGCGGGAATATTTGCGGGGAAAACTAAATAATGCAAAAACAGCTGTTACTCAAAAAGTGGCTGACATTTTTTTGTTATGTTGCGTATCTATTAATATTATATCTATGGTTGACCCGAACTTAAGATTGATAATGCCATCTTTTATGACGAATAAAATTAAATTTGTTATCAAGGTGAGCATTCTCCTTTATAAGGAATTTTAGAAATTTACATTCCTTCTAAATCCTAACAATCCTAACATGAATTTTTAAAACACATACTGGTTATGATGGTGTTAAGAAATGATAGATATATTTCTTAACACCATCATAATCAGTATATGTTTTAAAAATTCATAACGTTTTTCAATACTGAGATGATATAAGGCATCATGTTGCGTCTGAATCACGCGGGTTTCCATAATATTTGGAATATAAAGCCGTTTGGATTGAATATTAATGACGTTTTGGCATGGACCACCCATTACCCTTACGTTCATAATCGAAATTCTGGAAAGAAGAACCTAGAAGAAAACAGGTCGCGGCTGGTGCTGCGCAAATTACGCCAATAAACTTCTTTGACCCATATTTTAACAATTTACAACTTATTATAAACACAACATTATCATTGAACCTTTACTAATCAATAATTAACATTAACTCATTCATTAAATAATAACAGGAGGTGCAATTTGACATTTCTGTTAATCATTTTTCGGTTAATGAATGTTGAATGAAATGTAACAAAATGTATATAAATTTGTATTATTAAAATAATACGAAATTAGTATTAAGTAATTTTATAGTTATGTTTATGTTAGCATTAAGTCAATTTTAGATTAATTAATTCAATAAGTATACTAGTATAAGAGTTTAACAAAATAAAAAATAAATGGTGTCTTAAGACCGACAACAAAAAATTAAGTTGTTTCGAAGAACATACAATACGTAAAAATACAGAACTTTCAGGAATCTATCCTTGCACCGTATGCGTATCTATGGAATGCAAGCTATGACGAGATCCTGCAAAAAGGAATCCCCGCTGACACCTATTTGATAGGATACGTGGATGATACAGCCACCGTCATTAAGAAGATTAACACCAAAAAGGCTCAATGCAGACTCACACACATATAGTGCTGAGAACACAGGCGTGCAACTGGCCTCAGAAAAGGCGCAGCTACTTCTATCTTTAAATACCTATAGAGCTGGAGGTGCACGTTGGCGATGAAGTCATAATCACGCAAAAAGCAGTGAGATATTTAGGTTGGATCATAAGCTGGCTTATTACTTAAAACACGCAGTGATCAAAGCGGACAAAGCTACGGCTTCACTTAGTACACTTAGACTCCTGGTAAACTGCTATTTCACTTAGACTTAGCACACGAAATCGTACTCAAACTGGGGCTGAACTGGATTAGGAGATTTCAGTTCAATTAAGGAACAAAAACTAAACAAAATGTTCGTGTCTTCACCGATCGAGTCATTTGAATTAGTACGGTTTTTGTGATAAACTTTGTCATTTTATCGAAAGCCTTCATAAAAAAGATTTAAATTAGCTTTCAAAATGTTTCTTTAAGTTAAATTGTTGACCAATTTGTACAAGGACGTTTGACGTTTGTTTTGCATTGTTTGTAAAATTTATCGCTTAAATTTAATATAAATTAAAAACATTATATAAATTTGAAATTGTGCAATTAAATAAAAATTGTTAATTATTTTTAAAATTAAAAACATTCTACACTTGTTTTTAAGTGAATCTAAACAAAATCTGGTCATAAGTCATATTAAATTAGAAAAAAATTTTTGTTCTAAAAACAAATTACATATATATATATGTATATTTTACTTTTGGCGGAAAGTGAAAATCTTTGCAAATTAAATATCGAACAAATACTTACTTTTGGCAGAATGTGGAAATGACTAAGCGTGTAAGAAGTGTAAGATTTGTAATAAAAGTATAACTGGTAAAACAAAAGTAATACAATGTGGGTCGTGTAATGCAAGTTACCATGCTAGATGCGTTAAAATGTCTGATGAGCTTTTTGAGGCTGTTAAAACAAATCGTGTTTTATTGAAATGTGTAAATTGTCACTCAACATCAAATGAATCAATAATTGAAGAAGAGAACGTCAATTCTAATTCTAGAGGTGTACAACTACTTCAAGTACAAAGGATCATATTTTTAGTTTGTGGTTTTAGTATATAAAAGAAAAAAAAAAGTAGAACAATTCGTCTAATAAACGATCCCAATGTCACTTCTACGCTCTCTCACCATTCGGTCTCCGGCGCCTAACAGGAAGATTTATCCTGTTTTATAGATACCTTATAGGATTGGGTTCTTATTCTAACGAGATTAAAAGTTTGATGCCTCCTCTCCTAAAAGCATTTCAAAGAGAAACAAGGAGAGCCGTGCATCTCTATCCCTATGTAGTTCAAATTCCCAAATGGCATAGTTCGGCTTATGGAAATTCGTTTGTAGTACGAATATCGCGAATGTGGAACCATTTTCCACCTCATGTGTTCCACAGAATTGATGACGATTACATTTACAACGTGCAAAGATTTAAGGTGAATATTAACAACTTTGTTAACAATATGCCTGCCAATTTGAAATCTATTTTCATTCCCTAACTCAACTTCCTTGACCAGGCAGTACAATAGTAAAAAGAGAGGTGGTGTTTAGTGGGTTAAAGTTCCACACACTCATAGAGGACTCGTGCTCGTTTTCACTCCTCTAGTGTCTTCCGATTATTCCCACCTCCCTTGGCAAAAAAAAAAATATGTTAATTAATTCAACTATTATAATATATAATTATATATATAACTATTATAATATATAATTATAATATATTTTATATATATTTATTATTTTGTATTGTTTTAGCTTTTAATTTTTAAAAACTTAAAACTTCGACATCTTAACTTAATTCTTTTCTTTTCTAACTTTTTTTTTTTTTAATATATATTAATTTCTAGAATCTATTAAAATACTAAAAACCAATTGATTAGATGAAAATCAAATCAAAAAACTTAAATTTAACACTATTGCTTACTAAATTTTAAGTAAATATATTTTAAATTTGACACTGTGTTCTCAAATGCGACATTTTTATATATTCATCTCTTTCAAATAAAACGCTTTCAAATCACAAATATTTTCGAAGCATACATATATCACATTTTCATATTTTTAAGTATGAACCTATGTGTATGTACCTATGCATAACCTACATTAATTTTTAGAAGGCCTGGACATAACATACAATATTATTTTTACAGGCCCTGACATAGAGAGAGGGAATTGAAACAGTGGTAAAGCTTTATTAAAAATTTACACGTATTCGTATGGAAATAGTAAAAAAATGAAATAGTGGTAATAAAACATAAACATTAATAACTCAAAAAAAAATCATTTTCCACCAGTAGTATAGCTATACCAATTTGACTCCAGGAAATGACGTCATGCCCATGTAGTATGGATATGGTTGACTACAGGAAGTGACGTTATTGGAATGTTAAAATAATATGTGAATTTATTTACAATAATGTGCATTAAGTGGTTAAGCTTGAAATTAGTATTATTGCCATTATGAAGCTTGAAAAAATTCTATTAAAAAACTTTTGATGTCAGTTAGCTTGTTATTAAGCCGGCGTTTTTATTATATGTAAATAAATTCTTATAATATTTTTGTTTATTCATTTCATTTAAAGTAATATTCATTAAATTGAACATTCAATGTGAGGAAGAAAAAAATTAATTGAAACATTTAAGTACAAAAAATGTTGCAGTATATAAAGGAGATGAAATAGATGCAATAATTTATAATTATAGAAGCCATAGAAGACCCGCTGTTAAGAAAATTAGAAGAATTTCAAGAAAGAAATAGCGGTTGGGCTTTATCAGCTATTATAAATTTAACTGTAAATATTAATAAATTTTCACCATTTGTTGGATCATCTTACATTATAACATCTGTAAGGAATGGAGCTTGCATTAATGTGCGAAATAATGACGAGGCATGCTTTGCATGGGCTGTTGTGTCAGCATTATACCAACAATCATCCGGAACGGACTTCAAGCTATCCAAATTATAAAGACGTTTTGAACCTCGATGGAATTAGCTTTCCTATGGAGTTAAAAAACATTAGATTATTTGATAAAAACAATAATATTTCAATTAATGTATTTGTTTATCATCGTGAAACGCCCAAAAGTAAATTGGAAGTTGTACCATTAAAATTGACAAAATCATTGGAAAAACGTTAATATAAGAATTTTATTTTTTGTTGCTTTTTATTTAATTTTATACTTAACATTTTATTTTATTATGTGTTAGAAGAACAGGACTATGTTAGAAGAACAGGACTCTCGTGGAAATAATGAGCATATTATTAATCGGCATTATATCGACAATTGGATTAAAAATCTTTTAAGGCTTCTGAGATCACAGTGGAATTCTGATGGACATGAAATTTATTTTTGTGGTAGATGTCTGCATTACTTTTATGATACAAAAAAACTAGAAAGTTCATAATATAATTCCTTGAGCAAAATTAATGTACGATAAGATTACCTAATATAGAAAATAAGACTCTTAGTTTTAAGAATTATAGAAATAAGATAATGACTCCGTTTGTAATATACACGGACTTAGAATGCATTTTAAAAGAAATAGATAAGGAAAAGTATCAAGAGCATATTCCCTGCTCAATCGGATATTATTTAAGAAGTTCGTTTCAGTCGAATTACACAAAATATGCGTGTTATCGAAGTAAGGATTCCATTGAATGGTTTATGAACCAACTGCAACAGCTGGCAATTATACTTAACTCATGTGTTACTACTATAGTTCCTATAGAAAATCTTTCCAATAAAGATAAGATAAACTTTATCTTAGCCGATAAATGTCACATATGTGAAATTTTTTTTGCATCAGATGAAATTAAGGTTAAAGATCTTTGCCATTTTACTAGAATGGACCTGCTCATGTAGGTTGTAATTTAAATTATAAAGACGATTTAACTATATCCATTATATTTCATAACCTTAGTTCATATGATGCACATTTTCTGATTAAAGACATACAAAAACTTGGTGAGGGTAACATAAATGTACTTCCAATAAATAAGGAGAAGTATATATCATTTACAAAATTCATTAAAGATAACAAAATTAAATTTAGGTTTATAGATTCTTTTAGATTTTTGGCTAGTGGTTTAGATCATTGTCTACTCTTTTAAACGATTTTTCAATTCTAGAGTTATTTTCTTATCTAACGTCACATAAAATTGACTTATTAAAAATAAAAGCAGTATATCCCTATAACTATTTCAATAGCTTTGAGAGATTTTCAGAAATAGAATTACCAATATAATTTAATTTAAAAATATAATTTTTATAATAAATTAAATAAAGATAATATTAGCGATGAGGACTATCATGCACAAAAAGTGTGGTGTGATTTAAACCTTAATAACTTGGAAAAGTATTCAGGTTTGTACTTAAAAACGGACGTTTTACTACTAGCAGATGTATTTGAAAAATTTGGTACAAATTCCTTAGACACATAAGTTAGACCCTGCTTATTACATATTTAGAATTGTTTACAGTTATAGATATGATTATGTTTATTGAAAGGAGAATACGTGAAGGTTTAAGTCAATGTTCAAAACGCTACTTTGAAGCAAATAATGAATATTTAGCTGGATATAAACCATATAAACCAAAAAAATATTTAATGGACAAAGATATTAATAATCAGTACGGTTATGCAATGACACAATTTTTACCAACAGGGAATTTTGAATGGATTCAACCATGTGTTTTTTTCAATAGATAATATTCAGACAATAGAAAACGAGTCACCAAAAGGTTACATTTTTGAAGTCGATTTAATTTATCCAAGAGAAGTTGCACGATTTGGATGCCGATATACCGTTTTGCGCTGAAACTATATGTCCCCCTGGTTTAAATCAAAAAAGAAACTACTTGCAACTCTTAACAATAAAGAATAATGTTATAGAAAATTAAAACCAGCTTAAAAACATGGCCTAAAGTTAAAAAAAATTCACAGGATTCTAGAATTTGATCAATCTGCATGGTAAAAAGCTAATATTGACTTAAGCACAAGACTAAGAGCACAAGATACCAATAAAATTGATATTGAACGTTTTAAACTTAAGAATAATACCATTTTTGGAAAATGTATAGAAACGGTAAGAAAATATTGAAATGTAAAACTAGTTTCAAATTGGGAAGGAAGGTACGGCGCCAATTCATTAATTTCTTCACCTTTTGTCAAAAATAGTACAGTTTTTAATGAATATTTAGTAGCTATTGAATTATTTAAATCTGAAGTATACTTTTGTAAGCCTATTTAAGTTGGTTTCTGCGTTCTGGAAATTTCAAAAACGCTAATATATGAAATCATTACGATTATATGAAACCAAAATTTGGCAAAAATTGTACTGTATTGTATACAGATACCGACAGTTTAATTTATGAAATTTCTAATTTCAATATTTATCAGACAATAAAACAAGATTGTAAAACCCGTTTCGATACTAGTGATTATCCTTTGAATAATATTTGGGGAATACCAAGAGTTAATAAAAAAGTTGTAGGGCCAATGAAAGATGAGTTGAATAGACAAATGTCTCATTTTGTTGGATTAATATCTAAAATGTATGCAATCAAAGTTGAACCTAAAGAGAAACTGAAAAAAATTAAAGATGTTAAAAAAACTGTTGTAAAAAGAGAAATTTGTTTTGATGATTTTGTAAATTGTTTGAATAATTCTGTCGATAATATGGCTAATCAAAATTTAATAAAATCTCAAAAACATACTGTTGTTAGTATTACCAATCGAATCTAAAAATTTAAAAGTTATAACTTCATACATCTTGTCTATGGCAAGGACATTAATATTTTTAAAAAGTTCTTGTTCACCCTTCCTAATGCTATTAATTCATTAATGAAAACTCTAGAATGTTGAAAATAATAAGGATAACAGAAATAATATTGCTCGAAAAAATATCTTACCATTTTCAATTTATATTTTGAATTGGATTTGATTTTAAATTTATTCGTTTTTCAAAGTAAAGTAAAGAACTATTTTGAATTTTCAGAGCATCCTATACCTACTGCTTGAAAGCAAATATCCCCTACTTTTTTATAAATATTTATAAAGTGTATACATTCATATATGATGTAAATTTATAAACTGTCTCTTTGAAATCACGTACGCAGGTTTACAGGGCCCCTAGTTAGTTATATACTATATAATGATCTTAATGATCTTGAAATAACTTTTTGTTCATAAATTTCTTTGTTAAAACAATAAATCTTTTTAACAACTTACGAGTTGCGTTTTTTTAACACCTTTAATTTTGTTCAGTTTTTCTTTAGGTTCAACTTTGATTGCATACATTTTAGATCTTAATCCAACAAAATGAGAAATTATTTGTCTATTCAACTCATCATTCATTAGCCCTACAAGTTTTTTATTAACTCTTGGTATTCCCCAAATATTAATCAAAGGATAATCACTTGTATCGAAACGGGTTTTACAATCTTCTTTTATTGTCTGATAAATATTGAAATTAGAAATTTTACAAACTGTCGGTATCTTTATACAATACAATACAATCTTCGCCAAATTTTTGTTTCATGTAATCGTAATGATATTCATATATTAGCGTTTTTGAAATTTCCAGAACACAGAAACCGACATAGGCTTACAAAAGTATACTTCAGATTTAAATAATTCAATAGCTACTAAATATTCATTAAAAACTGTACTATTTTTGACAAAAGGTGAAGAAATTAATGAATTGGCCGCCGTACCTTCCTTCCCAATTTGAAACTAGTTTTACATTTCAATATTTTCTTACCGTTTCTATACATTTTCCAAAAATGGCATTATTCTTAAGTTTAAAACGTTCAATATCAATTTTATTGGTAGCTTCTGCTCTTAGTCTTGTGCTTAAGTCAATATAAGCTTTTAACCATGCAGATTGATCAAATTCAAGAATCCTGTGAATTTTTTTTAACTTTAGGCCATGTTTTAAAGCTGGTTTTAAATTTCTATAATGAATGACATATTTTTTTTATCGCCGAGTTGCAAGTAGATTTTTTTGTTTTGAACCAGGGGGGCATATAGTTTCACCGCAAAACGGTATATCGGCATCCAAATCGTGCAACTCTGTTGGATAAATTAAATCGACTTCAAAATGTAACCTTTTGGTGACTCGTTTTCTATTGTCTGAACATTATCTATTGAAAAAAACACATGGTTGAATCCATTTAAAATTCCCTGTTGGTAAAAATTGTGTCATTGCATAACCGTACTGATTATTAATATTTTTGTACATTAAATATATTTTTGGTTTATATGGATTATATCCAGCTAAATATTCATTTTTTGCTTCAAAGTAGCGTTTTGAACATTAACTTAAACCTCCACGTATTCCCCTTTCAATAAAGATAATCATATTTATAACTGTAAGCAATTCTAATTTTATTCCAGTGTATTATAGCATAGCGTCCCAAGTTAACCAGGAAGAGTGTAGTAATGAGCAGGGTCTAACTTATTTCTAATGAATTTGTACGAAATTTTTCAAATACATCTGCTAGTAGTAAAACGTCCGTTTTTACGTACAAATCTGAAAGTCTCCTATGCTATTAAGGTTTAAATCACACTATACTTTTTGTGCATGAAGATAGTCCACATCGCTAATATTATCTTTATTTAATTTATTATAAAAATTATATGTTTCAGGTAATTCTGTTTCTGAAAATCTGTCAAAGCTATTGAAATAGTCATAGAGATATACTGATTTTATTTTTAATAAGTCAAATTTATGTAACTCGACTGAAACGAACTTCTTAAATAATATCCGATTGAGCTCTGGGAATATGCTCTTAATACTTTTTTCGCCCATCTATTTCTTTTAAAATGCATTCTAAGTCCGCGTATATTACAAACGGAGTCATTATTTTATTTCTATAATTCTTAAAACTAAGAGTCTTATTTTCTATATTAGGTAATCTTATCTTACATTCATTTTGCTTCAAGCAATTTTCTTTATGAACTTCCAGTTTTTTGGTATCATAAAAGTAATGAAGACATCTATCACAAAAATAAATGTCCATCAGAATTGCACTGTGATCTCAAAAGCCTTGAAAGATTTTTAATCGAAATATAATGTCGATTAATATGCTCATTATTTCCATCAGAGTCCTGTTCTTCCAACATTAATAAATTCAAATGTAACTTATCTAAAATAAAATGTTAAGTATAAAATTAAATAAAAAAGCAACTAAAAATAAAATTCTAATATTAACCTTTTTCGACTGATTTTGACAATTTTAATGGTGCAAGTTCCAATTTACTTTTGGGCGTTTCACGATGATAAACAAATACATTAATTGAAATGTTATTGTTTTTTTTTCAAATAATCTAATGCAGCGGCTCTTAAACTTTATACTTCGCGGACCACAGATTAAAATATCTAAAATTGGCGGACCACCGAATAAAGTTTCGGTATAACTAAAAATAAAATATTGAAAAACTAATTTAAAAATTGATAAAATGTCATCATTCATCTATATACATATGCATTGAAAATATTATGATGAATGAAATTGATTAAAATTTTAGTTTTATTAATTTTACTTTCATAGATTGCTTTGGTTTGATTGTTTTTATTTTGAATATTTTTTAAAACCGTTAAATTTAGATATTTATAAAGTGTATACATACATATATGATGTAAATTTATAAACTGTCTCTTTGAAATTACGTACGCAGGTTTACAGGGCCCCTTGTCAGTTATATATTATATTATTATGATCGGGCTACTAGATTTTATTCAAATTTAATGATTTTTTTAAAAAATATTTTCATATTTTGAAAATTTTAATAATAATTATTGAAGGAATAAAAACAAAATAATTTTTTTTTATTACTAACATTGAAACTAATTTTAACAACATATTTAGTATTTTTATTTACATTAATCATTTTTTTCTTCGCGGACCACTTAAAAAGAGTTAAGAACCGAGTTAACCACAGTTTAAGAACCGATGATCTGATGTTTTTTAACTCCATAAGAAAGCTAATTCCATCGAGGTTCATAACGTCTTTATAATTTGGAAAGCTTGAAGTCCTTTCGGGATAGTTGTTGGTAGGATATAATGCTGACACAACAGCCCAAAGCATGCCTCGTCATTATTTCGCATATTAATGCAAGCTCCATTCCTTACAGATGTTGTAATGTAAGATGATCCAACAAATGGTGAAAATTTATTAATATTTACAGTTAAATTTATAATAGCTGATAAAGCCCAACCGCTATTTCTTTCTTGAAATTCTTCTAATTTTCTTAACAGCGGTTGTTCTATGGCTTCTATAATTATTGCATCTATTTCATCTACTTTATATACTGCAACATTTTTTGTACTTAAATGTTTCAATTCATTTTTTTCTTCCTCATCTTCATACATTTTGAATTCACCATAAAAAACTGCGTTTATTTTAATGCTGCTATGTTCTTTCAGTAAAATTCTCAATTTATCTTCTATTACAGTTTTACATTCTTGAAAGAACATTTTCGGTTCAGAGTAATATAAGTTAGTAATTACTCCTGATCGAATTCCGTTTTTAAAAGATGAATGTGGTAGATCTTCCCACACCAAACGTTGACATGATAATGACGATGATGCTTCAGATTCACGACCGCTTCTAAAAGACTTGAATCCATTCATCATTCGAGCAAACGATTTCAGTTTGCTCAATGCTGCTGAAGTTAAATTAAATTTTGTCCCTGTTTTCTCGACAGATGATAAGAGTTTTTCCAAATTTTTAATATCTACTTCACAATTTTTAATGTTTTGCTCCACTTCGTTACCACTGGCTTATCATCTTTAATAAGATTTCTTGATGTTTTCTTACGATTCTCAACATAGCTTTTCATAGTTTCTTGTTATGATTAATAATTTTTATCAGAAAATATAAGATATTTAATCTTTGATTCGTTACGACTTACTATTTAATATATGATCATATAATTATATATTTATTAAAAAAAATTATTGTAAGCACATTTTATTAAAACAACATACTATTTATAAAACAAATGGCTCTTTGTTCATGAACCTCAACCCATTTATATTATACACATACCTAACTTGCAATAATACTAATTCCAAGGTTAACCACCTAATGCTCATTAATATTCAATAAAATGAATATTACTTTAAATAAAATGAATGAACAAAAATATTATAAGAGTTTATTTACACATAATAAAAACGCGGGCTTAATAACACGTTAACTAACATCAAAAGCTTTTTAATAGAATTTTTTCAAGCTTCATAATAGCAATAATACTAATTTCAATGTTCACTTAATGCACATTATTGGAAATAAATTCACATATTACTTTAACATTCCAATAACGTCACTTCCTGTAGTCAACCATATTCATACTACAGGGGCATGACGTCATTTCCTGAAGTCAAATTGGTATAGCTATACTACCTTCCACCATAAAATTTCATCTTCAACACATCTTTTAATGTATTCAAGTTTAAAATACTGAAATGTTTTAATTAAAAAATTACTTTTTTAAAAAAATACTTCCATTTATTTTCCCACGATTAAAGCTCCTTAACAAAACTTGAATGTGAGTGCTTTTTGATACAGTATGGGCAATAAAAATATTCGCAAAATCAAAAAAGAATTTTGGTTTAGAAATTAAGTTAGAAAATTTTAATTAAAAAAAAAATTACTATTATTAATAAAATAAACTAAATACATAATAAATATTAAAATATGTTATATAACTATTAAATTTATTTCCATTTCAACACCACATATGAGGTAGGCAATATGGAGCTTTGTTTTTACGCGCATATCCGCAGTAGTACGTCTAGTGCACATATCTGTAAAACAAAAGTGCATAAAAATTTTTTCAAAAGAAAACAATAGAAAAATGAAAAACAAAAATAAAATAAATAAAAACAAAAAAATTTAACAAAAAAACAACAAAATAAAAACAAACTAAAAGTTAACAAATAAAAAATAAAAAAAATATCACAATATATATTATCACATATTGCTCTTTTTAATTATTAAATATTTTCTACTTTGCTTATTGCTTTTAAGAGTACCGTTATGTTGTTTTGAAAAATTATTTAATAAATATTAGGGAAAGTTATACTTATTTGGAAAAACATATTGCGACTTGTATAACCACATTTACACGTCGATTTTAAATATATCTCTTTTTATACCCAAACTGAGACTAGTAAATGTTAGTTGAATAAGTATGCCTTTTTGATTACTTCTCTCAAAGAATTTTTTTAATTCAAAATCCCTTAAAATTTCTTGAAAGATTGGCGTTCATGTGAAATAAAATAAATAAATAAAAATTAACCTCAACCGTCGGTAAAAAAAGGACCACCTTTGTTAAGTTCGTCAAAATAATAAGAACCCAAATCAGTCCTCCCGTTCTTTCAGGAATATTAATTTACAATCGATGCATTTTTTATGTTTTTCCAAACAATGTGAGGAATATCATCTCGTATATAAATTGGAATCTGTATCAGCTAATTGTCTCAGCTAAATAACGCGAATCAAAAATGTTATCGAATTCTTCTAAATTAATTTTCTGTTGTAAAGAATTCTGCCCAATTTCGTTTTGTAAATTTTTTTTTAGGTTATGGTATTTTTTATGCATCTTGTGAATTCTAATTTTCGCTTTCAATAACTGCGATGTATGAAATGTTGCAATTGCACCCAGATGATATTGAACGATATAATCGGAATCTATTTTCTAAATCATCAGTTTGGGATTAACCTAGTAAAACATAGTCGATTTGAAGTTCCGTTAAGGATAGATGGACTAAATCTATTAATGTTTTAGTAGTGAATACTAAAGCATTGAAGAGGTGCATTTTTTAAAACGATTTTCGTTTGTATTCTAAACTGATAACCAATCACAAAATTATTTTAGGAAATTCAGACTAGGATCTGTTGTCTCTTTGATTGGTTTATTCCATTCATTTCTAGTTCTAATACCATGGAAATTGCCTCTTGTACCATTTTCGGATTTCGGAATCAGCAGTTGGCCGCATTTTTTCAAATTCTTTTAAGTAAGTAATTGTAGAAACAAATATGCAACTATACGCCGTAGATAGCCAATTTTCTTTTCACATAGCGCTTATCCATAATGTTCTTAATCGTTCATTTTTTGGAACTTTAAAAGTTGGTTATAATTGGATTCAGATCCAAAAAGCGCACATTTTGGAACCATTATAACCATTAAAACTAAATAAAAACTAAAGCTTTAACTTTTAAATAAAAACGGTAATTTTATTTTATTAAAATACCAACAATTATTGATTTAACTTTCAAAATTGAAATAACATTTTTTTGAAAGTTAAAATAAAACTAAAAATTACAAATTAAATTCAATAAAATAATTAAGTTAAATTTATCTTCAATATATTGTTATTCTAAATTTTATTATATTATTCTTTTTTTTTTGACAGTAGCAAGATGGATGCAATAAGAAATTTAAAAAAATTGGAGGGTTACAAATTTGCTTAAAAAGGGGGTTAAAATTTTGAGTTCAAAGTTACAAATCCAATTGTTGTATTAGGCAAAAGAATTGAAACATTTCGATGCATATTTAAAAAAAAAAAAAAATTAAATTCATGCCCATTTTAATATTTTTCCTAAAAGAAAAGAAAAAAAATATTTTAAAAAATGTCATTTTTCGTAGTTTTCTCTCAAAATATATTGAAAATTTGCACTAATTCATTCAAAGGTTTCGATCTCATGGCCTTTCATTATTGATGGCTATGGTCTGGACATCGAAATACTTAAATGTGTTTGTGCAAATTGCAAATGTGTTGTGAGAAAAGCATCGAAAAATGACATTTCATAAAGATTTTTTTGTTCTTTCCTGTTTTTGCTTTTGTTTAAGAAAAATGCCCATTTTTAACAACTTTCTTTTCTAATTTTCGAAATGAAATACTTACCCAAACATGCCAAATTTTATATTAAAATATAATTTTGAATTTTTTCTTTAACATACGAAAATTTCAGCTTTCAACTCGAAATTTTCAACATATTTTTAGCAAAATAAAATGTTCAATTTTTTTCTAGCATTTCATATCGCTATTATTTAATACTCTCAAAAAATAATGAGAGTACACAATTATAATAAATTAGTGAACATAGCCTAATTATTTGTTTGAAGTTTTTTCTTTATGTCATTAAAAAAATTAACTTACAAATCATATTTTTCAGCAATATTTTCAAGAAAAAAAAGAAGTACCAGATTCTGATTAAGCAATTTTCGGTTTTTTCTATACATCTATAAAAAAAAAATTATTGTAAATAGAATATTCATATACTTACATGAAATAAAATAATCTATTATGAGTAAAATTTTAAATTGCAATACTATTTTAAAAGTATTAGAAAAAAAATTAATAAATTAATATTTTATTTTAAATAACTTTAAATTTTAGTAATATTTTATTTTATGTACTCATATTTTTGTAGAGTTAAATTTTTGAATTGAATTATTGTTTTTAAAAGATTTTTATGAATAGCTATTTAACAAAATTAATTCAATTATTAATTTGCTTAAAATGGGTGGAAATTGTTCGGTTCTTGGATGTAAATCCAATTATAATAATAGCAAAATATATGTCGCTACATTTAAATTTCCGGATAAAGAGCCTTTGAAGAGAAGATTAAAAGAGCCTTGGATAACCGCTGCACAAAGATCAGACTGGCCACAAGGAGCATAGTTCCATATGTAAATTGTATTTTTCAGAACGTGTTCTAAATTAAATAATGGTCAAAGTCCGCGTTTCATGCCAGATGCAGTTCCAAGTATTTTCACCAATTACTTGGAAAAATTAAATGGAAATGAATAATAAAATTTTACGCGATGATAATATAATTTTCAATTTCTCTAATTTAGTTTTAAATATTAGTAAAAAAATTGATTTAAAAGACTGGAAATTATATAAAGGTCAAAATAATATTGTTTTATATATTTTAATAGAAAATAATCACTTTAAATGTGAATTTAAATTTAGAATAATAATTAGGAACAATCTAAGTTATTTCATAGGTAATACAGAAACAAAACAATTTCAAAATATTGAATGATATTGAAAAGTGAGATATTATTATTAACCAAATTAACCTTTTCTAACTCTCTCTTTCATCCTGTCGGAAAATATCGATTTTTGTAATATTTTTTTTTGTTTTTTGGTTTTAATATTGTTTTGTTATAAATTAATTACTTTATTTTGTTTTTATTTCATTTATTTAATTTCGTTGTTTAAATATGAATTATATTATTTTATTTTGTTTTTTTTTCGTTAAAAATTTTTTTATTTATTTTATTACTATATTGAAATGAAATATTTTTTGTAAATATTAATATATTTTTTTTATTATTTTAGTTTAAGGTCTAGTCTTCACTCTTCAGGCGATACGATTTAAAAAAAAATTCGTCATATTCTCTACCTGAAAAGTGGTATGAAAAGGGGAATAATTTATAATATTAATTTATTTCATTATATAGGGTGTTCAAAATTGAGGTATCATTTTGATTTTGCAGCCATTTTTTTCTACCTGGAATTTTTACGCGAAGGAACAACGTGTTTTTGTTATTACAACATTTTTTGAAAATGGTAAAAGTTTTCAAGATGTAATTAGGAAATTTCGAACAAAATTTGGTAGAGAAAATTCTCCAAAAATCGTGCCACCAAGCTGATGGTTGATAAATTTCTAGAAACTGGATCTGTTCTTGATAACAGAAGCAACATTTATCAACGTAGTGGCCGTTCAACCGAGAATGTAGCAGCTGTGAGCAGAAGTGTTGAAGAAAATCCAAAAACTTCCATTCGTCATCGTTCGCAGCAATTAAACATCAAACCATCCACATTATTCAACATTTTGCATCGTGATCTCCATTTAAAGGCTTATAAGGTCCAGCTGACGCAAGAATTAAAACCAACTGACCATGCATTACGTCGGCAATTCGTTTCTTGGGCAATCGAAAAACAAGAAAATGAGAATTTTTTAACAAAATAATCTTCACCGACGTAGCTCATTTCCAGCTCAATGGCTACGTCAATAAACAGAATTGCCGCATTTGGGGTGAAGAGAATCTAAGGGTTATCTGAAAGCAACCATTACATCCACAAAAAGTTACGGTTTGGTGTGGTTTGTGGTCAGGAGGAATCATCGGACCATATTTTTTTGGAAACGCAAATGGAAATGCGATTACGGTCAATGGAAATCGCTACAGGGAGATGTTCCGAAGCTTTTTGTGGCGGAAAATTGATGATTTGGACGTAGAGAATATGTGGTTTCAACAGGACGGTGCCACTTGCCACACAGCAAGAGAAACAATGGATCTTTTGAAGGAAAAGTTCGAAAATCGCATTATTTCTCGTAAAGGAGGAGTGATGTGGCCACCAAGATCGTGCGATTTGACACCGTTGGATTTTTTTTTGTGGGGTTTTGTGAAATCGAAAGTGTACAGCAATAATCCCACAACAATTCAAGAGCTTAAAAACAACATTATCGAGCAGATTTCAACCATTGAGAACAGTTTATTGAACAACGTGATTCAGGATTTTGGTAAAAGATTGGAAGCCTGCCGAAGTAGTAGAGGGAGCCACTTGGTCGACATAATTTTTCATTATTAACCGGAACCTATTTGTAATAAATTAAAATAAAAATATATTTAATATTTAAAAAAAAAAGTCTTTTATTAAAATTAAAATGATACCTCAATTTTGAACACCCTATATTAATAAATATTATATATTAGTTAACACTTTAACATAAATGAACCTATTGTAAAAACAATTAAATAATTTATTTGCACTTTGCACTTAATTTTATATGCGCATTCTAAAAAAACTTACTTTATTTACTAAACCTAATCGATATTGACATAAAAATTGTTATGCAACTTTTTTTTTGCTCAGTAATGTACCAACCAAATCCATGTATTTTTAAAACAGGAACAGGAAATGTTCAGGCGTGGCTGTAAATGTCGTAAGGGGGAATAACTCTTACGACGTGTGTGGGATTCGAACCCACACTCCCTCGGTGTTTACATCGTATTTTATACGCTCTTACCCACTAGGCCACCAAGACTAGGACTCTTATTTAGCTTTCCTCTCTCAATGTCCAGGTCTTATAAAAATTAATGTAGGTTATGACCTGTGTATTATGTTATACGTATGCATATTGCAGTATGCATTGGTGAGTGTAGTAAATTTAGATAAAATGAAATTGAAAAAAGTGGTCAAAAAATTTTGTTCTAGGTGAGTACTCTATATAGTATAGTTTATTTATGCTTATATGTATACCTAAAACGAGAACAAATCACATATTCAAATTTAGGGAAATCAGTAGGGATGATACATTTAAACTAATAAATGGATTAAGAATACGCTTGGCGCAGGTGGAATTTCATCTACGATCTTCAAACATTTGAACAATGAAGTAACACCAATTACTCTAGTAAAAAATTCATCATTGAAAAATGCCACTTTACCAGATGAACTGAAACTGAGCAAAATTATTCTGATCTATAAAAATTCACGAGATAAAAATGAGGTAATAAATTGCAGACCCATTACAATACCTACTATAATTAGAAAATTAATTAAAACTTATGCATGTTTTTAGTATGTGGTTTGTAGTGATAACCAGTAGTCCTCAAAGGATTAAAAGTGAATTGTTTTTTAGAGATAGGTAACCATTTAATCAACATGACTTATAAAACTAATTTAAACATTCTATAATTTAACATACAAAGTATCCGAAATAAATTAAGAATGAATTAGAAATATTAAGAAGTTCTTCCAAATATGATATTCAGTATTGGCAGAAATATGGATACGCGATTCTAAAAATAAATTTTTTAATTTACCTGGGTATTCACCATACTTTGCAAATAGAGCTGAATCATATGGAGGTGTAGCAATATGTGATGAATAAAATATCTAGCTCGATAGCTGTAGAGGAAGAGTTCCAGAGATCAAATATATTAATAGTAAAATTGTTAAACAAAACATAAACATTATTGGTATATACAGATCGCATGAAACTAAGGTAAATGATTTTGATGTCAATCTAAATTTGTTAAATATAAATAATCAAGATATTATAATTTATAAAAATACTTTACTTCGTAATGGTTTTGCTACTTATAATAAGATTTCTGAACACTTTGCACAGGAATAGGGAACACATCCAAAACTATTATTGACCATTTTATAACAGATATGATAAAATTTTAGTATTTCTTCTACATTATTAGTACACCACTCTCAGATCATCAAAGATTCTTCGTTAGTATTAACCAAAAGCCAGTGAACCAGTGAACAAGAAATAGCTGATTCATTGAATTATTTTTTTAATGTTAATGAATTAAATGTGCCTTGTTGTCCAATAAATTACATATATCTGAACCAATTTCCAAGAAATGTGTACCATAGTTTCAATTTATTGCCCACAAACAATGAAGAAGTAACAGCAGCTGTTAATCGATTAAAATCATTTGCAGCTACTGGTATGATGGCATATCTAGTAAATTTATTAAAAAAAATTCTTTCCATTTAATACCAATTTTAGTAAAATTTATCAATTTATCATTTCAAACTTCGATTTACCCAGAGTTTTTAAAACGGGTAATTATTGTCCCAGTTTTTAAAAGTGGCTGTGAAAGTAATAAATCTAATTACCGCCCCATTTCTATTTTAACTGCTTTTTCAAAAATCTTTCAAATTATAAAAATTTGGATAGATATCTTCCTCGGAACAAATCCGATTTTGGAACAATTCGGTTTTGAAAAAAAAAATCCAACACCACTGCTGCCTGTTTAGAACTCAATCATTTTATAACCAACAAAATAGACCAAAAAAAAATTGGTGCCTGTGTTTACTTGGACCTCCAGAAAGCATTCGATTATGGTGATCATGAAGTTTTCAATTGGAGATATGAGAAAAAGTTCCATCACCTTCACCTGTCATCTTTATAAAAAATAATATAAATTTTACTGAAGTATTAAAAGATGAAAAATATAATTTTAGTGTAATTGAAATTCTGAATTATGCACCTAAATTAAGAATTGGTACATTTTACAAGGCTCCAACGAAAAATAGTAACATATTTATAAAATATTTAAAAAATAGATTATAAAATGAAGCAAATTACATATTTTTTGCTGATACTAATTTAAATTTATTTGATAATTCTAATACTGTAATTAAGTATAAATAGCAACAACATAGTAGACGTGATAGCAACAACTGGTTATAGTATAGTAAACAAAACACAAAGTACAAGAAACTCAGCTCATTCCAATACCTTAATTGATATCATTTTAACAAATTCAAATGACAAATATGATATTAAATTTTCAATAGAAAATAATCTATCGGATCATCAATTGGCTATAGTATCACTAAAAGCAATAAGTATTATGAAAATTCCAATGAAGAAATACACTATAAGTAAAACTGATTATAACCAGATGTCTCAAATTGTAAATAATAAAATAGAAAATACTAACGTTTTGGAAATAGACATATTAACAAAAATAATACAAGCAAATGCTTTATGTACAAATTCAATGTCGGTTAGAACTAAGAATAATACTAGGATAACACCGTCGATATACAAAGAATTAAAAATTAGAAAATCACTATACGAAGCCATAAAAGAGATCCAAATACCAGAGATAAGATAAAATATTATTTATTTAAGAGAAAGGTCGATAAACAAATAAAAGAAGCTAAAAAACAACCATATCAATAAAAGCATTGAAAATGCTGAAGTGACTCTAGAAAATTGGAAAGTGTTAAATAATACTATAAGGAATACTAATAAGGAAATTTCAGATCATATTACTAACATTACAAAAAAAAAGAGGGGAAAAGACAAAGGATGAAAACGAAACGGCAAACACGTTAAATTAATTTTTTAATGAAGTAGGAGAATCCATTATAAAAGGAATAAAAAAAAATAATATAGTAACTATAGAACAGATAAGAAATAATAAAACATTATTTCTTAGACTAGTTACTAAGACAGAGATTTATCAAATTATCATGAAGTTAAACAGAAATTCAGCCCCAGGATTAGATAAAATAACAGTAAAGGATTTACAAGAATTAGTTAATATTATCAAACAAACATGGCAACATTAATAAATAAATGTTTGAAGAAGAAGTATTCCAAGATTCATTAAAAAAAGCATACGTAGTGCCAAATCATAAAAGTGGATCTAAAGATGAATGTGGTAATTATAGACCAATTTCCATCCTGAACTCAATATCCAAAGTATATGAAAAACGTAATTAATATAAGGATAAGAAATTTTATTTCAATAACAATTGGTTTAATCCAAATCAATGTTTTCCTAGTAATCTACTAATCTTTTATTAAGCAGTTACTTAAAAACTAGAATTCAGTGTGTTAAAGTGAACGAAGAGTTATAAACTTACTATAAAAACTGGTGTACCGTAAGGTATATATAATTTTTATATACATATAATGAATATGCCGAAGAATAATTTTATTTCAAATTATAACGTTTATGCAGATGACACTAATATCATTGTCAAGGCTAGATCAGTAAAAAAAACTGGAAAATATACTAAATAAGGATCTAAATGCGATATATAATTGGCTAGATTTACAATGAACTCTGTATAACCACTAAAAAAAACCAACTATTTGTTATTTAAAACACAAAGAAAAAAGAATGAAAATATTACTCTTAAAATAAGAGATACAACTATTGAAAGAGTAGATAATGTTAAATATCTGGGAATAATAATTGATGATAATTTGAAATGGGACAATCATATCAAAAACGTGAAGAAAAAAGTTATGTCTATTATATTAGCTATAAAAAGATGTGGCGGTATTTCCCAGTATGCAGCCAAGCTTATCTATAATAGTCATATACTATCAAGAATAAGGTATAATATATGTGGTATATTAGATAAATATAGGTATTAATATATGTATTATATTAGAATAAGGTATATATATGTAGCCTTTGTTCAAATTTCCATATTAATAAATTGGTATTTTAATGAATAAAGCGATTAAAATTCTTTTCAAATATAATTACAGAACCAGTACTAAATATCTAGACAAAAAAACAAATGAATTAGACAATAACCAATTAATCTATTTTGAAAAAGGCAAATACATTTATAAAACTATAAATAGTATTCTTAAATCAAATTTAAATTTAATAAATAGAAAAAATGTTCATAAATATAATACTAGAAATAAAAAATATATTGAAATACCTAAAGCTAGAACCACAATGAAACAAAAAACTTTAAAATGTAGTGCTATTAAAATCTTTAATTCATTACCATTAGAAATTAGAAAGAGTCAAACTTTGGAAATATTTAATAGAAAACTTAAAAAATATACAAAAAACTTTAGAAATTAAAAACTGGAAATAAGTAAAATTAGAGAATTCAAAATAATTATTTTAAAACTAAAATTAATTGTAATTGTATAATTTATTACATTGTAGTTTTAATTAAATAATTTCTTATACATAATTTTATGTATATTGTAAAATTATCTGAAATTAAGAAAAAAAAGAAGTACTCTTACATAAGCTCCATATCATCAAATTTAAGGACAAGCAGATAAACTTTTTTAAATCGTATTTGAACAACAGGAAACAAAGTGTTCGAATTAATAATTTTCTTAGTTCTACTGCTGTAGAAAAAAAATGTTTTCCACAAGGATCTATCCTAGGCTCGGATCTGTTTAAGCACTATGTTGATGATATTACCCATCTATTATTAATAGGGAGCATTCAATTCTATGCTGATGACGCTGTAATCACATATGCTGAAGATAGTGAAAAATCTTTACAAATGTCAATTTCTCACGATTCAAGAATTGTTGAAGACTTAATAATTGCAAACTCTTATTAAATATTTTAAAAAACGAAAATTCTAACTTTAGATAATAAATTTTTTTATAATTTTAGCGTAGCCTACAAAAATTATAGCCTGGAGGTTACCAAAACATTAAACTATTTGGGATTAATTATATGCTTTTATATTAACTCGTCGCTGTCGGTTTATTTATTTATTTATTTATTTATTTGTCATTCTGTCACGCTTTTTATTATCTTCGTAATCTATTAGCAACATTTGTAAGTGTAGTATGGTGCAGAGGATAGTGTACAGGTTTCAATCCAGTTCACATGCAACATTTTTTTTTTTTTTAACTATCTATTATTAACATTTTTTGAATAAAATATGTATACATTTTTGTATATATCAATTTAAAACTTACATTTTTATCTCTTATTCATGCATACAAACATACACATTATATTTTTGATCTTTCCTGGTGTTTTGTATTAGCATAATTAGCAAAACACAATCCATACATATAATATTTTTATGTATGTTGCTAAGTTATTTTGTTTACAACATTTGTTTAGTATTTAAATCAAAATATTTGCTGTCAACATTCTTTAATGCATATTGAATTAATGCATATATGGTGCAGAGGAAAGTGTACAGGTCTTGAAAGTGAGTGTTAATGTGTGGACTGTGGTTCGAATCCAATTCGTATATATGTATAATTTTTTTTAACTCTATTCATCAATATTTTTTAAATAAAATTTTATGTACCTACATAATATTATTTTTGTACATAGAAAAGAATATAAAAAGTAAAGATCATTACAAAATTATGCTTTTGCGCATTACGCATTATGATTTACAAACAAAAAATCTATTACGCATTATGATTTGTCAACACAAAAAATTAAAACTACGTATGTAAATATGTACGTACGTATGTACATAATATTTATTTATATTCAGGTACCGTGGTACATAAATGTGGTAGCTATAACCCTTGTTTCCTGGTAGGAATATGTACGTGATATAATGATATATTATAAAGTATTTACATATTGCGATATATGAATTTTTTTATTTTTTTATTTTATAATTATTATTGTACCCAGCCGGGAATCGAACCCGTGACCTCTCATTCCCTTATGAATGAGAAGCGGTGCGTCAACCACTGCACCAATGGCTGGATACACATAATATTATGTTAAACTAATTTCCTAAATTATTTTGTTCCGCTCCATTTGTTTATAATTTAAATCAAGATATTTGTCAACATTTTTTACTCCATGATGTTATTAAGTGATTAGGTAGGTAGGTGTTCAAGGTTAGATGTTTGTTTGGATATACGATATACTACTAATAGTATACTATAGAAATATACAGTAAAGTACATTTATGTATATCATTTTCATTCGAGTTATGTTGTTGGATTGTAATATTTATGTAATCACAGTATTTTGGTACATATTTTACCCTGCGAGGTACTTTCTTTATTTATGAATTACATACTGGAATAAAAAATTTTTACTCTTGATGTAATGGATTCGATTTAACATCTCTTAATTTACTTAAACATTTGGTATAAAATTATAAAACGTATTTTATATCAGAAACAATAATTAATGTATGTATGAATAAAAAATATCCCATATTTTTAAATTCAAATTATGTGTTTCATTCAAAACTAAAAAGTATAAAATAAAATAATATGTAAAAAAATATTTTTTAAAATATGCTTTTATCGAAACCAAATTCGCCCCCTAAAAAGTAGAAAATAAAATTGATTGCAAAACTTTAGCTTTTTTGACTGTTATAATATAAAAGTGAATTGCTAGTGCAAGCATTTTGGACTGTTATAATATAAAAGTAAATTGCTGGAATAAAAAAGAAACACGAACCTCAAATTTCCTAGATTTTTATTTAACTTTATTCCAGCAATTTACTTTTATATTATAACAGTCCAAAATGCTTGCACTAGCAATCCACTTTTATATTATAACAGTCAAAAAAGCTAAAGTTTTGCAATCAATTTTATTTTCTACTTTTTAGGGGGCGAATTTGGTTTCGATAAAAGCATATTTTAAAAAATATTTTTTTACATATTATTTTATTTTAAAGTTCAATTGGCAAAAGCATATTGAACATGTTAATGAGAAAATTAGACCATATATTTTTATCTTTAGACGGGTTAGGAATTTCTTCTCTCGGAAAGTTCTTTATGTTTTATATTCATCATATATTTTGTCTAACATCACATATCTCAATCCCATCTGGAGCAGATCCACTTTATGTAAGTTCTTTATGTAAGTTAGACATACTACACCAAAGAGCAATAAAAATAATTGACTATTATCCTGCAAGATTTCCAACAAACAACTTATATACAGAGCTATATTTAAGTTTGTCAAATATTTGTCAAAAAGAACTTTATATAGTAGCCTAAAAAATTATTAATAATGATATAAAGCACAATTTTATATTAAATAGAATGATTGATATACTTTTTTACAGTCAAATGGTTAAATGGTTTAATTTGATTGAAAAAAATTATATACATAATCATAACACTAGAAACAAGGGAAATTTTTACCTACAATTTTTCAAAACCAATAAGTAAAAAAGTATCTGCCTGAATAATTGTCTCAAATCTTTTGAATTACCAAATGAATTGAAATTAATAGAAAATCTTGCAAACTTTAAAAAAAAGTATTACAAAATTAGTTTTGGAATCCTAAAATTGTGAAAATGATGATAATAATTAATGCAAAATAAAATAACTTGTTTTTTTTTTCTCCTAATACTTATGTCGATAATTTTGTATACCTACCGTACTGTTAAGTCTTGAATTAACTTTGAAACAAGTTTTTAAAAAAATTATGAGACCAAACAGCTAAGGTTAGGGTCATCGAAAAATAATTATATATTCGTTATTATTAAACTAATACCAAACGACATGAGTTGTACTAATCTAGTTTCTAGTAGAAGAACTAATTGCAACTAATCAGTTCATCAATGTAGATGACACAATGAAATTACTAATCTGAATAAAAAACTAAATATGTGGAATTATGGAATTGATTATTATTGAGGTGCAACGTTTACAAAAATTGAAAACACATATGATGATTAATTATAAGTCAAGATACATTAAAGAATATGTTACTGTAATCCGATGTTTTAAGTGTCAAAAATATCACCATACTAGCAAAAAATGTGAAAGAAAAATTAAGCATGTGAGATATGTGCAGAAAACATAACACAAGGGACATGTAAAGAAAAAATAAACATAAAATTTATAAACTGTATAAGGGCAAATAATTATGTAGCTACTTTCTCATGTGATCACAAAGCAAGCGTGAATAATTTCAATATCCAAATCAAAAAAATAAATGCTGAGAAAGAACGTATTAACTACTTATCTCTCGTAAGTAAATGAAAGACAAAACGAACCTTAATATATGTGTAGGTGAGAAACAACTATTCCACCTAGAAAAAAAATAAGATTGTAATTTTTTAATAAATGAGTAAAGCTAAAAGGCTTTTAGTGTTTGGATTATCTGTAATTAACGGTTAAAATCACATGCTTTTAGTGTCACTTTTATCGAGCTAACAAATTTGGAATTGTTTCGTTTTCAAAATAGCAAATTGTTTTGTTTTGAAAATATTCTTTAAGGAATAGTTTCACTTTGTTAACAAAATTAATTTTTCATAAATTTTTATATTATTAAAATAACGGATTTATCTCATAAATTCATTTATTACGAACAAAATATTAAGAAATAATTTAAATATAAAATATATAAAAAAATTAAAACATAAAATAAATCAATGCATTTCAATAGCAAGTAAATAAAAAATTTAAATTTCATAGCTGCTCGCAAAGATCATCACAAATGATTTCAGCAAAATCGGCGTTTCCTTTTAAAACATTTTTATAAAAATTCAGCTGCTCAATTGATTTCCATTCACTTCCAAAATGCTTGGAAAGCAGTTTATCGGCGTCATTAAGTTTTGAATCTTTTACTCATCCCAAGAGGGAATCTATTAAGATAAATTTGTCTCTGATTCCTTCCACGTTTAATGTTAGACTTAGCAGCTCCGGTGTCCGACTTATAAAATATTTATCCTTTTAACAAGAACGTTGTTGTTTTTAGTCCTTCTTAAATAAATTTTTTGGCTCTCTTTAAATTTCAAATTCCAGCTGCCAGCAGGATTAAAAATTTTTTCGATTTCCAAATTAAGATCAAACTATTTATGGTCTCTTTTATCTTTACCTTTTTTTCAATTTGAGCAAAAACTCTGTCAGAAGGTAAATATGAGTGTCCTGGAATTGGAAATATAATTTCCCTTTGCTTTACATGTTGTGAAGCTTTTGTTGCTAACCAATATTGGCATCCACCAACCATGGTTACCATTGGCACATACCAACCACATACCAACAGCTAATATTATTTATTTCACTTATATTTCTATACAGTTCTAGATTATTCCTATTATGTTCTAGATTATTCCTTTTCCAGAATGTTCTATTTACAACAGTTAATATTATTTATTTCACTTATATTTCTATACAGTTCTAGATTATTCTATTTACAACCATATCTACTTACTTGTAAAAACACTTCTTTCTATTATGAAGTATAAATTAGAATTGAGAATTTATTAAACATAATTCTGACCGTTTGAATTTTCGCGCCAAAAATAAATAATTAGAACATAGGAATAGTCCTATTATGATAATAAAAAAGATATAAGAAAGATATTTGAAAACAAGGTAGAATGTAAACCAACGGTTTTTAAAAGCGCACATTTCCAAAACTCAATACAAACTGTTTAGAAGTGTGACTTACACAAAAATTTGAAAATTTCATGTAATAAGAAAAAATGTGAAAATAGGACATTTTTGAAATTTTGAGGGGCTGTAAGTCCGGAATCCTATATAACTAAGAAAAGCCGTTAACACACGTAAAAATATATTATTAAACCTTTAATTTTCATGTCTTGCCGAAGAAAAATTTGTACAGGTGCCTAAGTTACAGGTGTCTAAAAATAGCAAATTTTCAATTTTTGAGGCGTAATAACTCTTAAAGAGGGGGTGTCACCAAAAAATTTTCTGAGGAAACTTATACTAATTCTAAAAGTTCTTTCTTGTCTCAAAATTTCAGGTTCCTATCTAAAGGAGTGCCGGAGTTATGAAAAAATAAATTTCATGCAAAATGTGGTTTTCACATAACGGTAAATTTGCAGAAGTAAAATGTGTACAGGTTCCTAAGTTACAGGTGTTTAAAAATAGCAAATTTTCAATTTTTAAGCCCTAATAGCTCATAAAAAGGGGGTGGTCCGAAAAAATTTTCTGAGCAAACTTATACTAATTCTAAAAGTTCTTTCTTGCCTCAAAATTTCAAGCTTCTATCTAGAAGCGTGCCGGAGTTATGAAAGTAGAAAAATCATGCAAAATTTGGTTTTCACATAACGGTAAATTTAAATACTAAATTTAAAAAAATTGTATAATTTTGATATTAATTTACAAAGATAAAAGAAATACCTGTCGAATGACGTTTTCAGATTGAAAAAATCTTAAGCAGAACATAAGATATATGCATTTAAAAATAGGTCTTTTTCAAAGTTTGAGGGGATGTAGCTCCGTAATAGGGGGGGGGGGGGCTACATGAAAAAGTTGTTCCACAAAATTATTTTTTTTATGAGACCTACCTATGGTTAAAATTTTTTTTCTCTATCTTTAACGGTGTAGAAGTTTTGTAAACAGACGGGAGGCGGAACCGTTATTTTAAAAAAAAAAAAAAACTCTTTAAACTACAATGAAATAATCAAAGAAAAAAAGTACAACATGATAGTTATTGAGATCACAAATTTAAACAAGCCGTTATTAATTGGAACCTTTGATAAGGCCCCAATTGAAATCTGCAATACTTTCATTAGAAAAAAAACTATGTAATAACAAAAATTATATCATCTTCGCTGATGTTAATATTAATCTTGAACTAATGAAATATCAAACAATACGAAAATAAATCATAAAATTAAAAAGATAGTTAAAAACGTTCTTAATAACAGAACAATAAATGAAATAAAGGAGCTAACTAATATAATTTAAGAAGCATAAGAAGCACTGAATAACGATCGAGCTAGTGAAATAACTAAAGGATAGACAAAATGCCTACAAAAAATTTAAAATCCAATCTAAAATCAATATAATTAATACGCCAAGTACTATTCTACAAAATACAAAATAAATCAATATTTTTTTGCGCTGGTAACCATACCAGAAATACAGCAAATACATAGTTACAAATATCAATAGTAATGCATCGCAGGGATCTGATGGTATCTCCGTAAACGATATAAAATTCCTGTTACCAACAATTGTAGATGTTCTTGTGAAAATGGTGAGTAAATGCTTCATTACTGGCTATTTCACAGATTGCTAAAAAAATGCAACAATTACTCCAGTTCACAAAGAAGAAATGATAGCTGTGAAAACTACAGACCTATCTCAGTACTTAATGCATTTAGGAAGATATTTGAGAAAGCAATAGATTAGAAAATTTCATAAATACCACCATCGGTTTTGCTAATCAGTCCGGTTTCTTGTCAAGAAGCGATACGGAATCAGCAATAGCAACAACAATAGAAAAAATATGTGTTGTATTGGATAAAAAAGAAATAGTTGCAATCACATTCATTGATTTGTCAAAAGCGTTCGACCTTGTTGATCATCGAAAACTACTCAATATTTTAAACGACATTGGTATACGAAGTGTAGCTAACAAATTAATGGAAACTTATCTCAAAAACACACCTCATGGGTTAAAACTGAATGGTGTATGCAGCAGTATTATACATCAACATAAAAACTTGCTACTTCAAGTCAACGTACAACATTTATGCTGATGATACATTTTATAACAGCAAGCACAGCAAATGAATTAGAAGAAAATAAATTATGACATGAAAGGGTACTGTGGATAGGCAAGCGAAAACCGACTTATAAATATTCAAAAAAACTAACTATGTTATATTGAACAGATCAATATAATATTTGATATTGATCAACAACATTAAAATACAGAGTCCAACATACAAAATATGTAGGCTTGACTATAGACGAAAAGTTTATTTACAATAAACATATTAGCGAAATAACAAATTCAATTGTACCACTACTAAGAGTGCAAAAAAAAGAATTGGCCACATTACGCAGGACATATACTATCAAGAATACGATACAATGTGTGCAGCTGGAGTCAATGTAACAAATTTTACGTGGAGCAAATATGGAAAGTCATGAACGGGGCTATACAATTCCTATTTAAGAAAAAAAACCCACGACTTCCACCCGCCAACCATACACAAACAGAAATCAAATGGACATAAAACTTTACAACACAATACCTGATGAAATAAAATATGTTCCACAAATATTCACACCTTTAAAAATAAATTAAGATTATATGTAATAAATTTAAGACAAACACATATATACTATATTTTGCAAGTTCTTTAGTGTTTTAATAGGTTTTGGTTAATGTAAATTGTATTATAAGAAAGAAAAAATAAGGTAAATTATACTTTACGTCGGTGTTAAAAAAGTATATAAAAAAAAATACACAGTACAATATACTTAGGTACCGTATGAGAATCTTTAACTTATTAAATTAAAATTAATTAATAATAAATAATAACAAAAATACAACATAAGCCATTTTTTTATTTCAAATGCAAACGAAGAACGAAGTGAAAATAACTTAAAATTATTTAAATTTTTGATTTCCATTTACTAAAACCTAGTTTCTAATATATTATAGTCATTTATACACGATTATTTGCCTTTGGTAATTCTAGAACGTATATTCTATTTAAAACTTACTTGTGTTTTGGATAAGTTATTCCAAACAGATACTTCTCCAAATAAAAATGGAACCACTTCGTCACTTTTAAAAAGTTCCAATTCTTCATGACAATCTTTCAAATTTTGTAATAAACTTTTTTTTAAACAATTTTTAATAAATTTTAAGTTATGTTAAAAAGCTTTCAAACAAAACTTTCAATCCCACTCCTTTAACTTTCTCAAACAAAACTAAAAAAGACTAGAGGAAAAAAAATAACTAAAAAGACTTAAAAGTAATTTTAATAAATATTAAGATATAATTACGAGTTTAAAGCTAAATTTTTAATATGTATTAGAAAAAATTCCAAATTCTATTTTAATATAAAATTCGACATATTTTGGGGAATATTTCATAACGAAAACTCATAATAAAATTGTTAAATAGGGGCATTTTTTCAAAAAAAAAAATAAGAACATAAAAATATTTTTAAAATGCAATTTTCCTTGCTTGAATGAATGCACTAATACATTTAAATTTATACACTAAATACATTCACCTGTATTATTATATTTAATATGTATATGAAATTAATTTGTAAAAAAAAATAGAATGATATTTTGAAAAAAATAGAAGGCTTTGTTATGCTGAATAGAACACTTTCGTAATAGAATGCGGAAAAGTAAAATAACCTTTCATATATCTTGACATGTTACAAGATATACGAAGGATTGATCATTAAAAAAAGAAAAAACAAAGTTAAGACATTTTTACATATTATCTGACATATTGGAAGGTCAAAATGAGTAAATAAAGGTTTTATCGAAGGTATATGAGAATTCCACTTGGTGTTTTTTCTAAAAGAATGAAAGAAAAGATTAATAAAATCTAATAAGAGATAATTACAAATTTATTGTCGTAAAAAAAGCATGATTATGCTAGTAAAGACTTAAATAAATTAAATTAAATTACAGACACATTTAATTTCATGCCCACCTTTGAACGAAATTCAAATAAATGTATAGTTTTTGAGTTATAAAAATTTTACAAAGCTTCCTATGCAAAAGCTCCAAACAACACGTGTAAATTTTTACAAAAATTGGCCTCCAAAAACGCGTTCGATCTCTACATGACATTGCCAGAAAACTATTGTCATGTTATATTTATATATAAACTATTGTCATGTTATATTATATATTTATATAAAACTGTAGTTTTATGTTATATTTATATTATATTTGCGAGCTATGGAAATTATTTTTCAATAAGTTTTCTTCCTAATTAAAAATTTTACAACCAGAACAGGATTTGAACCCGCACTGCCTCGGTTACTTATCAACTCTTCAATGTGCGTAATTACTCGCCACTGAAGAGTTAAGCCCCAATATTATTCAATAAAACTTTTTATGCTTTCATGCTTTCATCTGGAATCCAGTGTATTTTGTTTTTGACATTGTAAGTTATAATACTAGATCTAGTGCATTTCGTTCAAATGTGTCTATCCTAAGTGTTACTTACAAAAGTCAAAAAGTAGTTTTATTCGAGCATAAATATTGTAAGTACACTTATCTAGTACAATTTCAAATTTAACCTAAGAATAAATATTGTAAGTCTGATACAAATAATTTGTGTTATGGTCTGATACAAATAATTTCTTGATTGCAGATAATATTTCACTGAACTTTGAATCAATTTTTATTGAGGGCTTAAATAGCCTTGATCTGCAACAAATTAGTTCTGTCACAAACAACTTATGCAGACAAGTAGACCTTTTCTTTTCTTCAGATCATGAAAATTGTTGGGCATCCCTGAGTGAATTAACTTTTATTAACATAGACGACTATCATCCTCCGATACATATATTTCTCAATGATATGTAAACTCCTCGAATGAACCTACTATTTCTGAGAATTATCTAAAGTTTGATTTTGCCAAAACTGATTTCACATATTTAAACTCACTTATAGGCTCTCACTCAATGTGGAATGAATTTTTTTTTCATCAAATCTGAACATCTGCCTTAAACGGTTTTATGAGATGCTAATAACATGTTTTCGCTTAGCAATTCCTACAAAATCTCATGAATACTTTAACTACTCAGCACCATGGTCATCTAAAGAATTGCGTTCTCCGACGAACAAACGAAATTCTTCATTGAAAAAATATATGGAAACTGATTCCTTTTCCCATTATAATACCATTCTTGATATCTATAATAGATTTAAAATTCTATTTGATATTTTATATAAAAATTATATTGACAGAATTAAATCGCAATTTTATTCCAATCCGCGAGGTTTTTTTGATTTTGTTAATAGTAAACGTAGGACTGATTAGTAAACGTAGGTTACCCTTGGCCTTTGCGATACGGAGAAACAACATCAGATAACTCTTTGCCAGAAACTTTTTTGCCACATTCTTCTCCAGGACTTACCAGAACGGGGTTTTTTGAGCCAAATCATTCATTGAGCCAAATCAACATCTCTTTCAAATTTTGACATTAAGACCATTGTAATAACTGAAGATATCTTAATACCTCGACTATTAGTTTCGTTGATGATACCAAAATCTGCAAAATTATAACTTCCACTCGTGATTGTGAGTTGTTGCAATATGTTCTCAATCAATTTGGTTCATGGTGCAGAATGTTAGGAAATGTGGTGCAGAATGTTAGGAACAACAATCTCGAACTAAATGTTAGGAAATGCTTAATTATGAGATTTTGAAGATTACGAGCTAACTCAACAATCAATTATCATTACGACCTCAACGATCAACCTATTAAAAGAACACATCGTACTTCTGATTTGGGACTGATCATTGATAGTTTTAATTAGATTTCAAGAGTCACTACAACTCCATAATAAATAAAGCTAACTCAACTCTTCCATTTATTATGCGTTGGTCAAAAGAGTTTTCTGATTCCTATATCACTAAGCAACTTTTTATTACTTATGTAAGTCCTATACTTGAATACTCAAGCCAAATATGGTCTCCGTGATATAGACATTTTATATATTGAATCAGTCCAGAAAAGATTTCTTCATTTCGCTTTGCGCAACCTTGCTTGGGCTGATCCTATACGTCTTCCTCCATATGAAACTAGACTTTCTTTAATTAATTTAAACGTCCTCCAGTCACGCCGTCAAGTGGCGGATATCATATTCGTTCAGCAGCTTGTTCGCGGTGATATCAACTCCCCTTCTATTCGCGAACAAATGAGGTATAGAGAAAATCTGAATAATTTGAAATCGGTTGAGCTTTTTAATGTGTCACACCATTCTACAGACTACGGCAAATTTGAGCCTATTTCGCCTATGCTAAGAGAGACTAACTGAAGGACTGAGCTCTTCGATATTAGCGTTAACAAATTAACACTGAGAGCCAGACTTTACGCGAGCATGGTAAATTCTCGTAGTCCGCATGATTAGCCTGTCATTTGTAATCTGACTTGCATGTTAGTTTCTTTTTTCTTTCTTTTTTGCAATGCTAGTTTTTTTTTTGTTTTTTATTACCATTAACATCATTACTGACATTAATAACAAGTTACTAACAGTGATAATGACCAATTAGTAATAAGTTTTTCTAATATCTATGTATCATCTTTACTAACATACTAATATACTAACATACTAAACCTTGTAAATGACGACCTTTTCAGTTAATTGTGATAGTTCACTAAATGAACAACATAACTGATGCTTGGTTTAAGTAAATGTCTGATACAACGCAAATGCACATGCTATATAAAATTTTTTCTTTTTTTCTAAACCCTCCCCCTCTAGGAAATATTTTCTGCTATACTTCATATTTGATAGTTTATCAAAACCTAAAAACTGTTAAAAAACTGTTAATATCTACCAAAAGATATCACAAAAATATACCTACATATCTTTATAGATAGCATTTAAATTTAAATTTTTTAAACAAATGGACAAACAAACATACACTATTAAAAGGTGTTTAAAAAATAAAAATAAAATAATAATAATTATTTTTGAAAATATCTTTCTGTATGAAAATTGGTAATTCTTAGTAAATAAAATATAATATACCTAATATAAACATGTAAAAATGATGGATGAAGAACATTAAATCGACAAAAAAAACTTGCTGCAAAAAATGTAAAAGAAAAGTGGAGACTAAGTGAAGCTTTATGCCAATCATGGTGGCATCTAGATTGCATAAGCTTCACAGAAGAAGACTGTAATGCTATTGCTATCCTTAGAAATAAATGCTTCTGGATATGTGATACGGACAAAAAAAAATTCAAACAAAAAGGTGAGTCAAATTTTTACTTACCGTACATCACCACTATACAAAACGCATTCTTTACTACCTTCTTTTAATAACTCTACTGATCTCTCGAACAATAAACCTTATTTAATGCTTCCAATTGATAAAAATAATAATAATTATACACAGTATAATGACGATAATGACAGTATTCATAGTATTAATGAGGTTGATAGTATTAGAGATAATAATAATGACAATAGTATCAATAATACTAGCTCGTTAATCTCTGTTACCGAACCGGCATCTTCTTCTGATTTGGGCAATAATGATTATCTTAATTTTGTTTATGGGGGGTACTAATAAAACTAAGTTGGACAACAGTAATAATAATACTAGCACTTCAATTGGTACCACAAGTATATCATTTGTCAAACCTTTTATGCCGCCAATTATTAGAATGACATATGAATCACTGCAGGGTGATAATAGTATAGCATAGCATATACTCTTTCAAGATTTAGAGAAGAACGGGTCTATAATAACGTTAGGTTATTTTGAAGACCTGTATAAACTGTACCATAATTCCATAGATATTTCGGAAAAGGATGTAAAAGAGGATATTCGGTCTTGTAGAAGCTATTGTGAAAGTAATTACTATAAGCACTTGAATTCATCTCGTGAAAGTTATAATAAGTTTTTTCTACCAAGCTCCTCGAAATTATCTAATAAATATTCCTATTAAAAGAACCAACAATTTAAATAACATTAAAATATTTTGTCACAACTGTAGTGGTATGAGAGGCAAGCTCAATAAACTTTATCTTCATGCTAAGTCATGCAATTTCAGTGTTCTTGCTATTACTGAAACATAGCTTAATGATTCTTAAAAACGAGGAAATTCTTGATGGAAATTAGTCCATTTACAGGAACGATCGTGAATATCTATCTGTAATTAGTTCGGCGAAAGTGACGTACTACTTGCCGTAATATATAATTATTTATCTAGTGTACCATTATTTACTGGTACATATCAATCTTTCTATCAGCAATTTATTAAAATAAACTTAGGTACGAATAATTTATACCTAGGTATTGTTTACTTTCCTCCGAACTCTGACAATTCCCCATATTCTGAATTTTATAGTGTATATCACAATATTATTTCCGATATGCCTGAGGATGATTCGATTTTTGTTTTTATCGATTTCAACCGTCCTTCTCTCCCTTTTATTGTAGAGTTCTCCACGAATAATTTGTTATTACCATTTAATTTTCAGGACCAAATTGACTTTGGTTTAATTAGTGAATTCTATGGTAACGATCTACAGCAAATTTTTAGTTATCCTAATAGTAATAACGTGATTAGATCTTGCATTTTCGAATGCATCAGATAATCTTTTTACTAAGACTACTCATCATAACGCAATCATTTTCGAGTTCTCCACTTCTATTTTACTCTTGACCACATCTTACAATAATGAAATTGTTTATGATTTTTTAACGCTGATTTTACTGACGCTGACGATTTTAAAAGTATTAATAATGCTTTGTCATTAATCATGTTGGACGAATTGTTAGTACAACAGGATATCAATTCAGTAATCTCTATCTTTTACTTAAATCTGTTTCAAATTATAGACGCCTTTGTTCCTAAAATTCGCAAAAAACATAAAATAACAGAACCATGGTTAGATAGAGATCTTAGGAACTTGAGAAATAAGCGCAATAAAATATACAAGAAACTTAAACAATATCAAGCACCATGCGACGACTTATTGAATATGTAATAAGCAATTTTCTATCGTATTTAAACAAAAAGCCAATGCAGCATATGAAAATTGTGTCACTGGTATTGACAACTTGTTACTAATCCCAAAAATTTTTTTTCAATTATTTGAGTATCCCAATAATTTCAATTGGGTATCCCAATTTAATGATGTCTAAGGACAATGTGATTTCTGCTTGCCCAAAAGAAATTTGTAACTTCTTTTCTGATCATTTTCAACAAGTTTATCGACAACAGCACCATTTGCAACTTCAGTTAACTTTTTATCTAATAGCTCGAATTTGCTAATTACAGACGTGTATCTTTCTGAAAGTGAAATTCTTGAAGCAATTTTGAGCCTTGATACAAAAAAGGGGGCTAATCCGGATTTAATTCCTCCAATCTTTTTATATAATTGTTCTCACAGTCTAATTTTCTTCATTTTATTTTCAATAAGTCACTTTCAATTGGGCTTTTCCCACAAGATTGGAAATCGTCTTACTTAATCCTTATCTTTAAAAAAGGGGATAGAGCATCAGGGAAGAACTATCGAGGTATAGCAATCCTTTTGACTATACCGAAATTATTTGGAAAAATTGTCGTTAATAGAATTAACGACATAAATGCAAAACTTAATGAACAACAACATAGTTTCAGAAAAGGTCGTTCCACTACAACGAACCTTATGGTTTACACATCTGAAATCCTGAATCAAATGAAGAAAGGATACCAAATTGATGCAATTTACACTGATTTTAGCAAAGCTTTCGATCGTGTAGATCACTTCACTTTGCTAAACAAACTATCATTTTTTGACATTTCGGATTCATTTCTTGAGTGGCTTAACTCTTATCTTTCAGAAAGAGCTCAAAATGTTAAATTTCAAGGTGTATTATATCTAACACAATCGGAGTTTCTTCCGGTGTTCCACAAGGAAGCCATTTAGGCCCACTTCAGTTTAACGTATTTATTTCAGATCTTTCAGAATATCTATGCAATATACCTAACATTTCGTTTGCTGATGACCTAAAAAGATATCAAGTTATTAAAGATAATTCTGATGCAGCTAAACTTCAATCAAGCTTATCAGTGTTACAAGCTTGGTGCACGTCAAATAAATTGGAATTCAACGTACAGAAATGTAAGGTTATAAGCTTTACGCGTAAACGATCTTCTTTGATATATGACTACAAAATAGATAATGTAACTCTTGAAAGGGTTTTTAGCATTACTGATTTAGGAATTCTTCTCGATAATAAACTTAGTTATAATCTTCACTATTAGCTAATAGTTCCGAAGACTAATAAAATGTTAGATTTCATTAAGAGAAGAGCTAAAGAATTTAGCGACTTAGGTGTGACAAAATATCTTTATTGTTCCCTAGTTCGATCTATCTTAGAATACGGTAACATTGTTTGGGATCCAGCCTTTACAGTTCATTCCAATAGAATCGAATCAGTTCAAAGGCAATTTCTTTTATTTGCATTAAGGAATCAATATAACCCTTTTGATTTTGCTAATCTTCCTAGTTACACTACAAGACTTAATTCATTAAACATGCTTTCTTTATCTTTACGTAGACAATTATTGTCTTCATGTTTAACTTTTGATATTTTGAATAATAGTATTTCTATCCAATCTCTTAATAACAAGTTTAGACTTAACGATATTGTTAGGCAAACTAGAAATACCAAATTTTTAATGGATTACAAACACAATACAGCGTACGGAAGAAATGAACCGATCAATAGACATTGTACTACTTTTAACAAAATTAGTTATCTTTATTCTACATTCATCTCCAGAACTACTTTTAAACACATTTTACAACAACATTTTTCCACTTTAATGACCTCAGACAATTAATTCGTACCTAGGCAATTATTTTCTTTTTAATTATGACATAATTTAAACATAACACATTTTTATTTTTTTTATTTTTTTTTTATTTTTATACATTTAATAAATTGTAATTAGACGCTTTTAAGTAATGTTAAAGAAAAAAATTCATTTTTCAATTTTACTACTACTTAATACTAAGATATCCAATTACATTTACAATATGTTACATCCAATTATGTTACAAAAATTAATATTTAAAATGTTAAATTTCTTGTCATTATATATGATATGTACAGATATCATTTTTTTGTTAATACTTTTTTTTTGATCTGAGTGATTCATATACGTATGTAAATGAAGTTGAAAATGTAGTTTGATAATAAATAATAACAATAATAAATTAACTTACCTTTTTTATGATTTAAATTATTAAAAGTTCAGTTCCAAGTCATTGTTTTGTATAATTTTAAATATAAGCATTAATTTAAGAATTTTTTTTGTAACGGCCTTGTTTTAGTTTTGTTTAATAAAATAAAAATAAAATATTTCAGAAACAAATTTAGATAATACATGTGCAATAAATGATAAAATAAAAAGAGAAAATAATAACATTAAAGAAGAATTAAATGAAATAAAGAATGCGATAAACAATATAAACAATAAAGAATTAAATGAAATAAAAAATGCTATAACAATATAGAAAAAAACAAAAATCAGCAAATGCTAAGATACGCAGAGATTGCTAACTTAGCAACTAAACATCCAAATAAAACAAATAGCCAAAACGGTATTCTAATCCACCAAATAAAGAAAGATCAACATAGTAAAGTAACTAAGAAACAGAGTAAATCAAAAATATTGCCCTCAAATTGAAGTAGAAATTTCATCAATTAGACATATTAATCAAGGTGGTATTGTAGTATGCACCTTAGATACTGAAGGTAGAAATAAACTAGAAACTGAAACAAAACCACATTTATCCGTGGATTATGACAAAACAAGTAAGTTTGAAATTTTATTAAAAATAAAATTTAAGGACTGGCGAAATATTTTTAGTGTTCTTTGAATTTTGCCACATATTTCAATTAATTCGTAAATAAGTAGATCTATGGTTGAACGGTTATTTTCAAACATTTCTATTTTCAGCAATCAGATTTCTTATTTTTAACAAATTTTTAAGAAAAAAATATTTGATTTGAATGAAATTGTACAATATTTTTAAATTTTAGAATTTATGATGCATACACAATATAGGTATAAATCATAATATTAATTTTGATGCAAACTTTAACAAATAATTTTGTGAATTGCAAAAAAAATTAATTTGCACATTTATTATAAATTTTAAAGATTTACCATTAAGTTTTATTTTCAAAAAAGTTTCAAAATTACATATCTACTGCCTACATATGTATTTATGATATGTATGTAACTTGTTTTCTTTCAGGTTTATAATCTAATTCAATTTAAAATAAAAATACAAATAATTTTTCATATTATATTATCTTAATGGAAGCTACGAATTTTTATTAGAATAACCATTAATACTAATACTTATTCCAATAATAACAAATTTCTATATACAATCGGTTAGAAATTTTTTAGCTTAATTTATTTTTACAAAATGTACTTCCATACACAATTTGTCTGTAATATATCATATGACATAATATATTATATGTATGGTATGGTTTTAGTGTTTGTTTTGTTTTTATTCTTACACAGAACAGAACAACTAAAAAACATAAAACAAAAAATACGTAAATAGATATACCTAACACTACGTAGCTCTATAAATACAACTAAATATCATTCATATTCAAACTATGTATAAATGTATGTGTACACTGTAAAGTAATAGCATATACATACATATTGTATAGAAAAGAAACATAAGCAAAAATACGTAGCCATAAATACTTAACACTACATAAGCTCTATAAATATAATATTGTATATTATTCATATATTTTAATATGATTCATACTCAAACTATATGTATAGCAATAGCATATATTGCATAGAAACATAAAATTCGGAAAAAAGAGAAACAAGTCAGTTTGAAATTTTATTAAAAATAAAATTTAAGGACTGGCGAAATATTCTCTAGTATGGTTTGAACTTTGTCACATTTTTTAATTAATACATAAATAGACCTCTTATTGAACGGTTATTTTCAAATACTTCTATTTTTAGCAATCTGATTTCTAGTTCTTAAATTTAAAAAAAAATATATATATTTGATTTGAATGAAAAAAGTACAATATTATTGAATTTGTGATGCGTAAATAATATACATACGTATCTATGTATCATTATATTAATTTTAATGCAAACTTCAACAAATAATTTCGTGAATTGCATGAAAATTATTTTGTACATTTATTATCTATAAATTTTAAAAATCTAGGCTTAAATTTTATTCTTAAAAAATTTCAAAAATACAAGTTAAATCACCATATAACACATGCCTTCAACCAGACGCTAATTCAGCATATTTTTTATATGAAATATTCACCTGGGATAATTTTATTTTATTATTCCCATAAAGCAATAAATGCTCAATAAGCATTTATTGATTATAAATTAGGTTAAATTTAGCAATTAAGATTCATTCTAAGTTTGTACTTTAAATTAGTAATAACTTTAATAAAGTGGACATTTGTCCTAAAAAAATATTTTTTTATAAATTATAATTTATGTTTACTGTTTATAATTTCTTAACTGGCGCCCGAGCAGGGACCTGGAAGTCTCAGAACTTTATCCCCGTGGGCACATAACGAGTTGCTTATTCAGTAACCAGTCAGGACAAACCACAGAACGCTATCACCTTAAGAACATAGCGAGTTGGAAAATCCTATTTTCATCATCAAGTGATACCAATCGTACCGCAGTAGGCTTTTTGCAATTATTAACGCTCTAAGCTAATAAGGAACACTACGAAGTATCCAGCAAAAATTTAAATGCGAATTATACTCTTAATGTGAGCTCAACCAAAATCAAACTTCTAAATTTAATAAAAAAAAAAAAAAAAAAAAAACGAAAAATCTTTTCGAGCTAAAAAATAGCAAAATTTAAACTAATAACAATTAAGAAAATCATGGAAGCCGCAATAGAACAAATAAAAACAGTTAAAACAAATGACCGGAGCAATAAACGCTCAATTGGGAATGATAAAACAACTCCAAGGAAAAATAAAGAGGACATAATAAAATCAGATTAAAATGAAGGATGAGGACATAATAAAAACAGCATTCTCCACCCTAAATGGCAAATATGAATTTATGCGTTTGCCTTTTGGATTGAAGAATGCGCCGTCCATATTTCAACGGATGATCGACGACGTACTGAAGGAATTTATTGGAAAAATATGCTACGTCTATATTGACGACATCATAATCTTCGGTGGCAAATCCGAGGAAGAACACTTAAGGATTGTCGAGAAAATAGGCTAGAGCAAGCTAATCTTAGAGTTAATTTGGACAAAACCGAATTTATGAAGAACGAGACAAAATTCTTAGGTTATATCATCACTAGTAAGGGAATAAAAGCGGACTCCGAAAAAATTATGGCTATTCAAAACATCAAACTTCCAGAAAACCTAAAAGAACTAAAAGGGTTCTTAGGGCTGGCATCATATTACAGAAGATTCATCAAGGACTTTTCATTAATAGCTAAGCCGCTCACCAACTTAACTCGCGGAGAAAACGCCCAGATAAGAGCTAACCAATTACGGAAAGTTCCAATAAAATTTAACGAGAATGAACTAAAGGCATTCAAGGATCTAAAATTCGCCTTATCATCCACCGAACTTCTAATCTTTCCTGACTTCGAGAGAACATTTGTATTAACCACTGACGCTTCCAACAAAGCTATCGGTGCAGTCCTATCACAAGGCGAAATTGGAAAAAATCGTCCAATATCTTACATTTCAAGAGCACTCAACAAGACGGAGGAAGCATACGCAACAAATGAACGAGAACTCTTGGCAATAGTTTGGGCCTTAGATAAGTTCAGATGTTATCTTTATGGAGCGAAAAAGGTGAAAATTAAGAAATCAAAAAAAATTTTGTTATAATTTCTTAACTTACATATGTATGTACGTACTTGTTTATTACTGGTTTACAATTCAATTCAATTTTGAAAATAAAAAAATACAAATCATTTTTCATATTATATTACATACCTCAATGGAAGCGACGAATTTTTATTAGAATAATTACGAATACTCATTCCAATAATAGCAAATTTTTATAATATGTACAATACAACACCCATTGTATATAAGTACAATGCACACATTTTTTAGCTTTTATTTTTACAAAATGTACTTTCATACACAATTTGTCAGTAACTCAAAAAACCTTACATATATTATACACATATATCATTCATCATATTATACACACACTTTCATATTATGTTCACATTCATTCTTTACACAAAACAGAAAAAAACAAAAAAAAAACATAAAACAAAAAATATGTAGATAAATACTTAACATTACATAGCTACATAATATGTATATAAATACATATCTATACTATTCGTATCAAACTACATGTAATAGCAATAGCGTATATTGTATAGAAACATAAAAAACAAATTATAACAAAAAATACGTATAGCCATAGACTATATAGATACCTAGCACTGTAGCTATATAAATACATATGTAGGTACATTTTTATATCATTCATATTCAAATTTCTAACTATATTATATGTACAGCAACCGTATATATTGTATAGAAACATAAAAAAGAAAATAAAACAAAAAATACGTATAGCTATAATGGATACCCAACACTACGTAGCTCTATAAATATATTTGTATAATGTATATCATTCATATTCAAATTTCAAACTATATGTATAGCAATATTGTATAAACATAAACTTCGCCAAAAAGGAGGAAAACAAAGACTCATATATTTCGCTAAAAAGCAATTTGCATGGATTGAATTAATAAGAATTTTGCTTTATAATAATCCAAGGATTAATTAATATTAAAAAAAAAACAAAAAGTGAAAAGAATTTTATTTTTCATTGTCTTTATTGGCTAAATATGAATTTACAATACTAATAAATAAAAAACGTAAAAAAGAAAGGTTTAATTTAATTTAAAGAAAAGAATGCAAGATAACACTTGTTTTGGTGGATACTCAAAAATATTTAGTCGCAGTAGTAGCAATAACAATGCCTATGTAAATTGTGGTGGCTGTGGTGCATTTGCACATATGAAATGTGTTGGAATACCTGCATATGATCTTAATATATAGAATACAAACAAATTTATGGTGCTGCTGTATGAAAAATACACTAAGAGAAATAGAAAAATTAACAGGATTGAATCGCATGTAAAGGCTATTGTTGATAGTGTTGAGCAGCTTAAGGGAGTAATAAATGAACAGAAAGAAAATATTAAAAGTCTTAGAAAATAATGTAAAAGAAAGTAAAAGGAGTGACAAGGATGTTATTGATTGATCCGGAGGTCAGCTCTAAAGAGGTGATCAAAGAGATAGAGCTTGAGGACACCCACTCGATGAACTCCTTTACGGAAGCATCAGAGCAGAGATCACTTGCCGAGATGGATCCGACAATCCTGGAGGGCCTGGAGAAGATTACTCCGACAGATGCAGATATTCCAGAGGTCGGAAAAATCAGGGACAGGAGGGGCGAAATAAACACCCCACCTAGCGAGAGCACATAGCCAACAAACCCCCTCGTATAAGCTTGGGGATGAAAATAATCCAAGCAAATACACATAGAAGCATCACCGCCACAGAGGCGGAGAGAATGCTAAAGGAAGATATAACTGTGGCACTAATTCAGGAGCCCAGTACAATGAAAGACCAATCAACAGGTTGGATAGGAAACATTTCAGGTGTTTCTATTGCTGCGACAATGGTAGGCCTAGAAGTTGCATTGTAATTAGAACTTGCATTGTACTAAAAGCTATATCCATTTCACAGCTCAATAGTAAGGATACGACCACCATATTAACGGAATGGGAGGTAGAAGGGAGCAAAGTAACCATCATCTTGGCATTGGTGTTCCTGCCGTACGATGAACTAGAGCCACCGCCGACGAAAGGGCTTAAGGATATGATAAGTTATTCAGAACTTAACGATATACACCTGATTGTGGGCTGAATAAAGGTAATGTTCCAACCTTTACAAACAGAAACCGCAGAGAAGTTATAGATATAAGTTCAGCCAGTAATAGTATAGGCAATATAATTAAGAATTGGCATGTATCGGAAGAGGTCTCATTCTTAGATCATCGCCATATTAGGTTCGACCTAGATTTAGGCCTCATAGAAAACTGTCCCTTTAGGAATCCTAAAAGAACGGACTGGAATCAATTTAGATCGTGTCTTAGAGAAAAATTTAACTCGAGACTGTATCCAATAAACTGAACAAAGAAACTGAGTTTGTAAAAAAGGCAATAAGCGAATCATATGAAAGCTCATGTCCACTGATACGCATATCTAAACGATATAAGCAAAGGTGGATGAACAGAAACCTGATGGACGTCTCGGAAAAAGTTAGGAAACTTTTCAATAAAGCAATAAGCACCCAAAGTGATACACATTGGGCGGTTTATAGGAAAGCACTCAAAGATTTCAAAAAAGGGTGCAGATCCGAAAAAAGACAGGCTCTGGAGGGAATTTAGAGAGCAAATAGAAAAAGTTAGTGATGCCTCAAAATTGAGGAAGATCCTCTCTAAAGGGCATACGCAACTAGAGCTACTAGAGAGAGAAGACGGAAGCATGTCAATAAGCATGGACGAATCACTTGAAATATTATTGTTTAAAAACTTTCCCCCGACAGCGATACTTTTGAAAGGCCAAGGGAAAGGGATGATTTAGAACAAAGTATAAGCAAGAACAGACGAGATGACGGCTAGAGTCGATCAAATCGTCACGGATAAGAAGTTATCCTGGACTCTTCATTCCTTTGAACCATATGAATCTCCAGGGCCCGATAACGTCTATCCGAAACAATTCCAAGAAGGGCTTGGTATCCTAAGACCAAGACTAAAGGCTATTTACAAAGCCTGTCTTAGATTAGGCTACACGCCCAAAATATGGAGGGAGTCCGAAGTGATTTTTCTCCCGAAACCGAATAAGACGTGCTATAGGAAGGTAAACGCTTACAGATCGATAAGCCTGACTTCATTCCTGTTAAAAGGATTGAAAAGTGTAATAGAACTGGAGATAAGAAACCAGTTAAACCCAAGGTTATCGTGTTATCAACATGCATATATTAAGGGGAAATCAGTGGATACCGCTCTACACGAGGTTATCCACCCGATAGAAGAAGGTTTTAATAAAGGTAAAGTAACCGTCGGAAGCTTTATCAACATTGAGGATGCGTTTAATAATGTCGAAATAGAAATGGTACTAGAAAGTAAGGAATATTGAAGACTTTTTGCTCAGGTGGACCTAAATCCATGCTGAGCAATAGAATAGCAATTTCTAACTTTGGAACGGCCGTAAAGAGAAAATTAATCTCAAGAGGCACGCCGCAAGGAGGTATCCTCTCTTCGCTACCATGGCTTATAGTAAAGCTATCGACAAATAACCATAGGTTTATGCTACGCGGACGATGTGGTTCTATTGGTTACCGAAAAAGAGCTGGCCAACACAATAGACACAATGCAAAGGGCAATCGACATAACCATAGATTGGGCCCAGTCTAATGGCCTTAAAATGAATCCAAGCAAAACCGAATATGTCTCTTTAGTAGAAAAAGGGATAGAAGTCTTCCACAGGCACCACGAATAAACAATACACAATTAGAATTTACCAACTGTGTAAAATATCTAGGAGTGCATTTGGATGAAAAGCTCAGCTAGAGTAAACACCTAAATGAGAAGAAGGAAAAAGCAATAAGAGCGCTCTGGGGCTGCAGAAGTGCAGTAGGTAAAACATGGGGTCTATCGCCAAGAATCATGTACTGGATTTACGCGTGTGTTATACGACTAATGATAACACACGGTTCAGTTGTCTGGTGGACAGCCACTAAAAAGAACAGATACCGAAACATCCTAACGCAAATACAGCGTCAGGGATACCTTGGTGCAATTGGTTCAACAAGAACAACCTCGACGAAGTCCATGGAAGCAATCTTGGATCTAGAACCGATAGAAATTTATATCCAACGAAGAACCATGGATACAGCCATGAGGCTCTTCATGACAGGTAACTGGTGTAACGACACAAGTTCGGTCGGTCATAAGGAAATTCTACGAATAGTAGAGAATGCGGGCGTGAACATACACAACTTCCGGGTAGGCCCGGAAGCTGCTGATATGATTGCGGGAGATTCTCAGTTTAGACGGTAACTTCGGGACGGAAACAGTCCACCCGAGCCACAACAGTGCCCATAACCAAATTGGAATAAATGTGTACACAGACGCTGCCAAAAAGGGCAGTAACTGTGGCATAGGTATCATATGTGATGAATTAAACATGCGAATTGCCAATACAGTGGCGTCACACGCGACTGTACGTCAGTGCGAAGCAGTCGCAATAGAATTCGCAGTCAAAGAACTACTTCGTAAAAGAATCTGAAGTAAAATCATAAACATACACACCGATTGCAAATTAATCGTTAGAATTATGGAGGGTGGTTTGCACAAATCGAAGAAAACAATTGAGTGGTGGAAAGCCGTAAATGCGCTGGGGGAAACAAATGCAGTTAAGCTGCAGTGGATACCAGCGCACTGGGGCTACTCAGGTAACGTAATTGCAGATGCGACAGCAAAATCTGTATTAAACAGACAGCTGGTGGATATAGATGCCGTACTCTGCGGTAAAGTTAACAACAAGTTACTGGGCAAAAGCCAGATCAAATCAATACATACGAAGGAATTCTGGGGAGAATATAATAGTAAAAAGACTCCGAAAATTCTAAAACTAAATAGAACCGATCTGAGAATATACATGGGAATTAGCACAGGACACCTGTTGCTAAGGGCTCACGCAGAAAGAATAGGTATAACGGAAGTATCTATGTAGGGGATGTGGGCAAGAGGCAGAAATAGTACTTCAAGTTCGGTGCCAATGCCCAAACTTGAGGACCCTAAGGCGAAGAACCTTGGGAGAGGATCAATGGGGAAACTTCTTCGAGGTGAGAATGCTCAATTAAGGAGACATAGTGCGTTTCATAAAGGGATTGGCTCGACGGGACGCTGTAGAAAGCGAGCGGATTGTTGAGCAGGGGAGCGCAACGGTCGCAGGGCCTAGATGTAAGGGAAACTTCACAATGTTTATGATGTTGTTTGTAATAAATATGTTTAAGAACTAATTGTGAATTGATTGTGAAAAGAATTGATTGCGAAAATAATTAATTATTAAATAAATTAAAAATATAGCTGAAGGTAATGAATTGTATGAAGTGAAATTATCAGATGAAATAAATCCTAGAACAAGAATAGCGGGCTTAAGTGGAAAATATGATGAATTATTGATTAATAAAATAAAAGTACAGAATGAATTTTTAGCTGGTGATAATATTAAAGTAATAACGTCATTTAAGAGAAATACTAAATGTAAAACTTATGTAATAGTGTTAGAAATAAATTCTGAATGCTATAACAAAATTATTAGAGCAGGCAAATTAAGAATTGGGATGTCTGTCCTGTTTCGGATGGATTGTATATTAGAAGCTGTTATACATGTCTTGGATATGGGCATATTAGTAAAAATTGTGTTTCTAATAAAAGAATTTGTGCAGAATGTGCGGAAGAATTTGATGTAGACCATAAATGTAAAAGTAATGTAAAAAATTGTTATAATTGTACTAAAGTAAACAAGAATTTTAATTTGAAGTTAAATGTTTGTCATTCAGCATTTGATAATAAATGCAGTGTGTTCAAAAGCAAAATTGAAATTCTTAGAAGAAAAATATTCTAGGTATTAAAGCAGGATAAAATAGATAAGATCAAAAGGTTAAACTTGAATATTCAGGGCTTATTAAATAATTTTAATGAATTGGAGGTTATTATGTAAAATGAAAAATTTGACTTTGTAAATTTAACTGAAACTCACTTAAAAGAATGTGATGAAGATAACTTAATTTTAATGAAAAACTATAATTTAATTAGAGTAGATAGTCAATCAAGGCATACTCTGGAGGGTAAGTAATTTATGTTAAATCAAACTGGAATTATAAAATAATACAAAAATTGTTTATTGGATTAAATTTATGGTGGATAATGATTAAAAACTTTGATAAAAATAATATATTATATGTAGCAAATCTTTATAGATCCCCAATGCGTCATACTCTAAGAATATATTTTGTGAAAATTTTGAGATGATTTTAGATGATATTGCAGATTTAAGAAGAGAAATTATAATTACAGGTAACTTCAATATAAATTGGATATTAATTGATTCAACACACAAAATAAAGATACAGCTAATTTTGAGTGATGCAGTACTAAAGCAAATTGTAAATGAACCCACAAGAATAACTAATAGTAGTATATTTTATGGTTATATCATGCAGTAAGGTGTTATATACTGCTGCACGTTGTAATCCACTGATGGCCCTGACTCTGTAGTAAAATAATAATAATATTAATAAGAATACTAATACTAATACCAATAATAACAGCCGCTACAGTGACCGTGGGGGTTGCCTTCAATAATTACCTCATGTAGTAAGGTGTTATATACTACTACATGTTGTAACTGTTGTAACGGCTATAGTCACTGTTAGCAAATAGTAATAATAATAGGCAGATTCATTGTTTCCTTACAGTCCCACTCCCAATTCAATGTTTCCGTATCCATTTCCTATCCTTTCCTATCCCTACTCCCTAGCCAATATACTGCGTTCGCAGGTAAGGGTTTCATCCCATAATATTGGCTGGTGGGTTTAGTCAGTAAGATAACGTCTATCGTGGGTTTAGCCCGATAACGTCTATCTGAAACAATTCCAAGAAGGGCTTGGTATCCTAAGACCAAGACTAAAGGCTATTTACAAAGCCTGTCTTAGATTAGGCTACACGCCGAAAATATGGAGGGAGTCCGAAGTGATTTTTCTCCCGAAACCGAATAAGACGTGCTATAGGAAGGTAAACGCTTACAGATCGATAAGCCTGACTTCATTCCTGTTAAAAGGATTGAAAAGTGTAATAGAACTGGAGATAAGAAACCAGTTAAACCCAAGGTTATCGTGTTATCAACATGCATATATTAAGGGGAAATCAGTGGATACCGCTCTACACGAGGTTATCCACCCGATAGAAGAAGGTTTTAATAAAGGTAAAGTAAGCTTTATCAACATTGAGGATGCGTTTAATAATGTCGAAATAGAAATGGTACTAGAAAGTACGGAATATTGAAGACTTTTTGCTCAGGTGGACCTAAATCCATGCTGAGCAATAGAATAGCAATTTCTAACTTTGGAACGGCCGTAAAGAGAAAATTAATCTCAAGAAAAATTAATCAATCAATATACTGCGTTCGCAGGTAAGGGTTTCATCCCATAATATTGGCTGGTGGGTTTAGTCAGTAAGAATCCGACACTACCAAGGGGGAAATTCTAGGTGTCTTTGGAAGATTCCCACCTCCCTTAGAAAAAAAAGGATTGTAAACGTGAAATAAATTTTTTTAAGTATAACAAAAATAATTAATTAATCAACTAATCAATAGTCAATTGTTAACAATATTTTTTACTGATTTTAATAATAAAGTATTGATATTTAGTTCGGAACTGAAAAAATTAGTAGATAAATTTGTTGTTAAGAAAATTCTGTCAGATGTCAGATAATAGCAATAGGTGGTTTACTAATGAACTTGAACTAATTAAATGTGATAAAATTAATAAGTACAACAATGCCACTTGGACAAATAATATTAGGGATTGGGAAAGATACAGAATTTCAGGAGATGTTTGAATACTGCAAAAAATGAATTTTTGGTAAATAAAATTAATGGAACCAATGATCAGAAAAGTATGTGGAAATTTTTAAAAACGTATATGTATATTGAAACAAACGGATTATAAAGAAATAAAAGTAAAGAAAAATTTGATAAATATAGTTTTTTTTAATGAAAATGAGATTGCTGACAAGTTAACAAATATTTTAAAGATAGTTTAATTGAAATTAATCATAGTATTCCAAATGTTCCATTTATAAATAGAGTGAATTGGTGTAATAGGCAGTTCAAATTCAAACTAATTAATAAATATGAATTGAAGAAAACTCTTAAATCTATGAAAAATAAAAAAAGATATTAATCATGTGAGTGTGCAAATATTATTGGATTGTTTTGATTACATTGGCAATGCTGTATTAAAGTTGATAAATGAGTGGATGCTATCCTGAATGTTGGAAAAAATCTGTTATTGTACCTGTTTTTATACGTAATAAAAAAACTTTATTTTTTTTTTATTTCTAAATTACAATTTACATGTTTTCCTTTCGAAAGTTAATGAACGATTGATCTAAAAAATTCTAAAACAATCTAACATTAAACTTATCTTTACAACTTGTTTAAAATATAACCGTTCGAGGTCAATGACTTTTGTTTAAAATTTAAATCATTTCAAAGTACATAATTTAAAGTACATAAGAAAAAAAATATAATTAATCGCATCTGTTTTAACAGTTTACATTTTTATATACAATTATTTAAAGTTTCACATTCCAGTTGAAGTTTACAGAAATAATTAACATTATAAGTTTTAAGTGTGCAGAAATAATTAACATTATGTTCTATAATAATATTCCATGATTATGGATCAGAGCCATCTATTAGAATTAATGTAAATATAATTTAATAATTTATTTCTATAATTCAATTTTAATATTTAACTAAGTGAAACAATAGAAATGAAATATTATTAAAAAAAGTAATTATTGTGAATTAATATGTGACATAACAATATTTGTCACATACATTTAAGGTAAGTAAATAATAAACACGTAAGTAATAAACAAAATACTAAATTATATTATTATATTACAGAATCTTATTATATTGTATTATTATATTTCAGAATATTAATACATTATATTGTTGGTGAGAGATGACTTGATGACTCGGTGACATGGTGACGATTCAACTCCCATATTTCAGATAAGTATAAATTTAAATATTTTGTTGATGTGTTTCTTTGCGTTTTCTTATTTTCAATTGTAGGTAAATCCATGTAATGCGCTGACGGAGCAGTACCAGTAGAAAAGATAAAAAATTCAATTAATTGTTCTGACTTTCGTCCTGTCAATATGATTATAACAGAGCTAAAGTATTAGAGAAAGTGGTGCAAAAGCAGTTTGTTGAATTTTTGGATGAATTTAATTTGATTTTTGAGCATCAGTTTGGCTTCAGAAAATATCATAGTTGTGAAGCTCTTTTGAATGTAGTTGTTGCAAATTGGAGAGTATCTATTAGTGAGAAAAACGGGCTTGTAGCAGTATTCATCGTTTTAAGGACAGCATTTGAAACGGTTGATCAACATATCCTATTAGAGAAATTGTATAGTTATGGTGTGTGATGTAGAATTGGTGTATGATGTAGAATTGGCGTGATTTGATTCATATATAAGAAATAGAAGACAGCGTACGAAGGTGAACGAAGTTCTGTTTAGTTCTATCGAAATTGGTATAGGTGTACCCCCAAGGTACGATATTAGGGGGTTAATAGTTAACAACAAATTGAAACAAAAAGAGCAAGTGTCAATTGATAGTAGTGTAAGAATTTATAACGCAATAATAAAACCACATTTTGATTACTGTTCTACTATTCTGTCTTTTTTGTCAAATGAGCAAATATATTTGCAGAAACTACAAAACAAAGGAATGCGTATGATCATAAAGTAACTATATACATAGAGAACTCACCTAGAAGAAAAAATCGTATTCAATTTCATTGATTTGAAATCACCCCAAGATTCCCGTATTTGGGGTTATTTAGTAAAAACATGACCGTATTTTTGGTATACCATCAAAGAACATAAGAAAAACATAACAAAAAATGTTTTTTCATTCATTCAGCTCATAATTCATATTCTTCGAACTAATTTTTTTTCTCTAAAAATTGATTTTATATTGCTAACATACATACATACATATTTATCTATGCATCACAAACAAGGTTAGGTTAGGTAAAGGTGGCTGCCAAAAAGGCATAGTTAGATCGTTTTTGGGCCATATCAACCTTGTGATATTGCACGATGTCAAGTTTGACCATTTGTAATTTACCATATCCGTTATTTCCTTTCGAAATAACGTTTTGCTTGGCGATAGAGGTACCCCTAGTTTGCCCTATCCGGCAGGACTTGTTAGGTTGTACCAATTCTTGCGAGTTCATCAGCTTTCTCATATCCCGGAATACCTCGACCACCTGGTACCCAGCAAAACTGAATGCTAAACTACCTGGCCATCTCGTTAAGAAGTTTTCGGCAGTTTATTAGTTTTCGAAGTTGTGCATGTTGATTCCAGAGATTTTAACGCAGCCTGACTGTCTAACAGAATACGTACTTGCTTTACAGTCAAAGCGCTTCTATTCAGTAGAATCAAAGCTCCTTGAATTGATATAATTTCCGCTTGGAAGACGCTACCATGGTCTGGTAATCGGAAATTATGATTGAAATTCAGATTATCGCATCGTACACTGTTGTTCATTTCTGAGTCATACGTGTAGAATTGTACTCTTTCGAAGGTCATCGCTGTGTTCGAGTTTCAACTTTCATGGCTTGGTATGCTCGTCACATAAGATTTCCCGAAGAAGTAAGTGGATGACGTGTAGTCCACCAAGGCGGGAAGGGACTTGAATTGGTTTATGATATCCAAGTTACCTTCTTGTGTGAATTGATCTACTGGGATGTAGCTTTTAATCTCACAGCTGTGTTTACGGCTGCAAATTTGCTATAATATTCCACAGGCATCACATTAAGCATGATGTCTAATGCCGCAGAAGGGATTGTTATTACAGAGCCACTAATACATAATGTGGCAGTTCTTTGAACCCTAGTGATTGCCTTGCGGTTGACCTCTTTATCGACTGCCTTCCACCATACTAGGACTCCGTACATAAGAATGGATCTTATTACGGATGTGTATACTAGCCAGTAAGTCATGTATGGCTGAAGCCTCCATTTCCCACCAACGGCTTTTTTGCACGAGTAGAGTGCTATTGAGGCCTTCTTTACTCTTTCTGAGATGTTAGGCTTCCAGCTTAACTTCCTGCTTAGAGGATTTTAAGCAGTTTATTTACCACCATATCTCAAAGAAGGGGAGATAGCACCCCTCCTTGCGGAGTCCCTCTCTTTACAAACCTTTTTGCAGAAGTTGGCACTGATGGCTCTGCTATTTAACATATTAGCTATCAGTGCTCTTAGCTCCGATTCTACCCCTAGGCTTATGAATGCGTTTAGAATTGCTGCCTGATTGACGTTATTAAACGCTCCCTCAATGTCTACAAATACTGCAAGAGTATACTCTTTGCAATTTAAAGACCTTTCAATCGACCTAGTCAAAGTGTGAAGTACAGTATTCACTGACATCTCTTTACAGTAAGCTGAGAGAGGTTGACAGCAGATTTTTATAGGCCTATAGGCCGAAAGTCCTTCGCATAGACGTGACTACTTTTGCCGGCCTTGGGTATGAATACTACTCTGACCTGTTTCCATTTATCCGGGATAAGCCCCAAATTAAAATAAATAAGCCCATAGAAAATACTTTTTAGCCAAGCAAATGTAGTAGATGAAGTTTGCTAGATTTCAGCGAGTATAATACCATCCGGTCCGCTTGACTTGAATGGTTTGAAACTATCTATAGGCCATTGTAGTTTGTCTCCTGTAACCACCACCTCTGAGATATTTTGGGGAGGATTTTGAAGACAAGCCACCTCTCAGCTATTATTTGTTCACCCAGGAAAATGGGTTTTTAAAAGTAATTCCAACGACTCCTCGCTTGTGGTAGCCCAGCTACCATTTTCTTTTTTCCAAGAAGACTGGGGACCATGGGGTTTGTCGATAGGATTTTCCTAAATCTAGATGCCTCTGAGACGATTTCTATACCTCCGCAGAATAGTCTCCAGGTGTCTCTTTTCGCCTTTGTAAGTGCTTTTTTGTACTGACTAAGAGCCGTTTTATAAGAGCTCCAGTCCTGTACCTCATTCGTTTTTTTGGCATTATTAAGAGCCCCGCTACTATCTTTCCTTAGAGCTTTGATTTCATCATTCCACCAAGATGGTTTAGGTTTTCCCCTAGGCTTACTGATGGGACACGAATGCTCTAAGCACTTATTGCAGGCCTTAGTAAAAACGTTTACTAGACTTTACTATTTAGATCCTGGATATTTTTAGGAATTCCAGAGATTTCCAAACAAATGTTCTTATAATTTGAATATGTAATTTTATAGATCTCATGAAGAATAACTCTACACAACACATACATAATTAGCTGAAGACCAACAAAATTTTATTATAATATTGCCAGTGTGAATAATGATGTAAATTGTAACAGAGATCTATTTGTTTTTATTTTTTTCTTTTTTGTTTAGAAGAATATTTTTTCTAAAAATTAAAAAATATTTTTGGATGGCATATTGAAATTTTCTAAAATATTCGTATTAACCCTTGCGGACCCACAAAGGTATAGTAAGTTAAGATTAAATTTACTGAATGTATAATTACATATATTAAGGCTGGTTTTTATTAGACCGATATATCCACGAAATTGTTAGAGCATAGGCAGAACATACAAAAATGAATATTCGAAAATAATAAAAATAAATACAAAATATTCGAAAATAATATACAAAATCCAAATTATGTGTGACAGAAAATATATTTACTTGTCGATAAAAATTTTAATGTTAACGCCAATCTTTCTCCTGCTGAAATTGATTCGCGCATATTTGTGTTTTGCTTTTCAATCCTATGTTTCAATTTTCTAGTAAAAAATGAAAATTGGAATAGGACATACGTAAAAAATTTGTATATGAATTTGGATCCTCAACCCTTAACTCGTCTAATAAGTCTTTGTAGAATCCAACAGTATGTCTTCTTCGCACCCAAGATTTTCTATTTTTTTTATTTTATTTTTTTTAAGAATTAAATAGCACACGGTAGCCGCAGCAGCTTTTACTTGTTCCGAACTCATTTTTCAAAGAACTGTTTGCAACAAACAAATCTATTTTGAATTTAATTCTATTTATTGCTCTACCACAGATTTACCATTTACAAAAAATACGTATATCGTGTAAACCAGTCGCTAGAGAAAAATCTACAGCTCTACAAAAAATTTCTCTACCAAAGTTTTCGTAGAATTTTCTGTAGAGTTGCACTCTCGTGTAAACACATTTGGTAGAGGAAACTTTTGTTTCCGTAGAGCTCTACCTATTTTAATCTCTCGTGTATACTTGGCTTTATATTTAACAATTATGTAATTTTTATTACGACTTTTATTGTATAATTTACTAGTTATTATATGTTATTATAAATTTTGTACACACTGTTTGTGCTAAGCAGTATAAATAAATATGTACAAAGCAGTATAAATTGATATTGAATAAAGTAGAGCTACATGTAGTTAGTCATATTCATAAGTTTTACCTATTGTTTAACTAATTCCGTAAATCTTGAAGCAGCAGATTCTTATAGTTTTAATTTCAATAAAATCAATTTTCCCGCACTAATAAATTTCTTAAATACCTATGGCCAGAAATTATATATATATAGATAACGCAAGCAGAACAAAAAATGTCAATAACAATTCTCGAAATTTTTTCAGATTTCAAGTACCCCATTTGCTCTCTAATTTTTTCCTATGCCCTTTTTCTCTTTCTCAATAGTTCTTTTAGAAAAATATCCTCGTGAATATTTGATTCTATTTTAATTTTAGATATGTAGGTACATACATGATAAATATTTTTATTAATTTTTTTTTTTCTTCAAAAACTTTAAAACTTCTTTTTAGAAGAATGCATTTGAATAAAAGACAATATTGCCATATCATTTGTGTGATTCACGAAATTTTTTTTGAAACTAAAGTTTTAAAATTTTGTTAAGTATTTATTTTTACCTATAATTTGTACAACTCGAAACCCTTATTAGATTATTTACCATTATAAAACTATTTTTAAAACTATTTAGGTAGTACTCGAATTTAGCAAAAATACACGACAATAAATCTTAAATACATGTATTCTTCGTTTCACACAACTTTAGTCTAAAGTCGTAAACAATTAAAATATTTCAAAAATTACTTTGTTATTTATAATTATAATTAGAAATAAAGAAAAAAAAGAATTCACTTTGAAAATACCCTATTATTACAAATGGTATAATAAAATCTATTTATAATGTTTGTGTTTTTATATTTTATATAAGAGTTGTCTATCAATAATTTTGGTTGTATTTCTTTGTTTTTAATTTTAAATATTTTATTTATTTAAAAAATAATGCAAAAAACATATTTTAACATTTTTCTTTCAATCTAACAATTTCGCATACATAGTTTTTAATATCTTTTGTATTTAAAAATTGAAGTAAATCAAATAATTATATATTATAACATGGTAACACTATATAAAAAATTTACTTCTGATTTCTTAAATATTCTATTTTGGATGGACTGATTATGTGTTGATTAAGTGTCTATAATGTTTATCTATGTATGCGTTAGAATTTAATATTTTTTTTTTTTATATCAATAAAAATGCATGAGTAGTATTTATTTAAAATGAAAAAAAAATAATATGTGACTTTTAACCCTAGTGACTTGTGCTTTTTTTGTAAAATTATCTTTCAAAATATAGTTTCTGACATTATGGGTTAAAAGAATTTTAACGTAAGAAATTTATAAAGAAAATTTAAATTTAAATTTGAGCGGTAAGTTATCCAATGTGTATAACTTGAATTTTTTTATTAAAATAAGTTAATTTTTTTATAAAAGTGAAAAATTAAAAGTTGTTTTACAAGTTTAATAAAAAGTTAAAATTAAGTTCATATACATATGCGAAATATATAATGCACAAGTTCTTTTGTTCTTAATCATTCATCAATCAAGAAGTTGGAACATAATTTCTATTCAAAAAGTAAAACATTTTTTTTATTATTGTTTAGAATTTGTTTCCAAATTTATTTGATTGTCTCAATTATTTTATTCATTAACTTGTTGCAAACCTTATAATTAAAAATTTCTATTTTTCTGACTCTTTTATTTATCTACATACTTTTATTATCTTTTCTATCTATTTTGCTTTTATTAGCATTAACATACGTTATAATTATATAACGAATATAATATATTCATCCTCTGTTTAGAATGTTTCAAAATATAAAATCAGATTCCCTGCGCCACATGTAAAACTAGTAGGCTGAATTTTAATGGAAGGCTCTACAGATTACCAAAGGATAGCAGCTTGTTTGATATATGGACTTCAAAATGTATATATTTATCTTATAATTTTGTTTTACAAGAGTTTTTTATGTCGAATGGAACGTTTAATTGAATTCAAGGCTTTTTTTTATTTTGAAACTTCAATTCGGCTTTTTCGCTTTTTTTAAAATATAGCATCAATAAAAATTAAATTAGGTCAAAGTTTTCAGATAAAATTATAATTTTTTCATCCAGTATAGAATTTTATACAGCACACGAGTTTTTAATCTTACATACCTTATTTATAATCTGTTTACAAAATTCCTAAATTGATAAAAAAGAAATAAAAAATTTACCCTCAGAGGTTAACATTTCGATGGGTATTTATAAAATGTAAAATTTTCTAAATTTTCTAAAGAAAAAATTAATATGCATATACATATACATACATATATACATGTACCTATATATATATGGCTGGCTATACTACTCTATACCCTCCATCAATTAATCATTTTTTTGGTTACTTCTTTTTATAAATAGTAAAGTGACTGAAAATAAAAAAAAAAAATAAACTATTCATAAAATATATGAAATGAATAGAAAAAAAAAAATAAATCTAACAGCCTAACACAACACCAGACAACACATACCAATAACATCTTAAATAAAAATAAACCTTTACATTGTGACTTATTTGATTTTTCGTTAGAAAAATAAAATAAATAAATTTGAAGAATGAAGAATAATATGTTCATTTTTTTAATTCAATGTTTTTCTCTTTCTTTGGGGCACTACAAATTAAAAAAAATTGTGAGAGATTTTTTGTTCTACTTGCGTTATCTATATATATATAATTTCTGCTATGACTTCACGTCTATATTTAATAATATAGACCTAAATCAAATGACGATTAGGTTTTATGAAATTATGTTCGTTTGAGTAAAAACTCAATTCGTTCCTATTTAAAAAAAACAAGGTAGAATGTAAACCAACGGTTTTTAAAAGCGCACATTTCCAAAACTCAATACAAACTGTTTAGAAGTGTGACTTACACAAAAATTTGAAAATTTCATGTAATAAGAAAAAATGTGAAAATAGGACATTTTTGAAATTTTGAGGGGCTATAAGTCCGGAATCCTATATAACTAAGAAAAGCCGTTAACACACGTAAAAATATATTGTTAAACCTTTAATTTTCATGTCTTGTCGAAGAAAAATTTGTACAGGTGCCTTAGTTACAGGTGTCTAAAAATAGCAAATTTTCAATTTTTGAGGCGTAATAACTCTAAGAGGGGGTGTTACCAAAAAATTTTCTGAGGAAACTTATACTAATTCTAAAAGTTCTTTCTTGTCTCAAAATTTCAGGTTCCTATCTAAAGGGGTGCCGGAGTTATGAAAAAAGAAATTTCATGCAAAATGTGGTTTTCACATAATGGTAAATTTAAATACTAAATTACAAAATATTACATAATTTTGATATTGTTTTATATAGATAATAAAATTTTCGATCTTCTGGCGGTTTTAGATTGCAAAATTATTACGCAGAGATATATACATCTGAAAATGGGGTTTTTTTCGCAATTTTGAAGAGCGGCAACTTTGGAACCCTTTACAATTAAAATAAACCTTTAACACACGCAAAAATATATTATTGTAGCTTTAATTTTTATGTCTTGCAGAAGTAAAATGTGTACAGGTTCCTAAGTTACAGGTGTTTAAAAATAGCAAATTTTCAATTTTTAAGCCCTAATAGCTCATAAACAGGGGGTGGTCCGAAAAAATTTTCTGAGCAAACTTATACTAATTCTAAAAGTTCTTTCTTGCCTCAAAATTTCAAGCTTCTATCTAGAAGCGTGCCGGAGTTATGAAAGTAGAAAAATCATGCAAAATTTGGTTTTCACATAACGGTAAATTTAAATACTAAATTTAAAAAAATTGTATAATTTTGATATTAATTTTGAAAAAAATTAAAATTTTTAAAAAAAATTTGTTAGCTTTCAAGGAATACAGACGTACTAAAATTAACGGATAATTGTAATTAGTAATTTTTTATTTTTTACTTTTCATAAAGTTTATTATTTTGTTCGCTTCAATTTGAAATTTGATCACTTCATTATTCAAAGTGATCGTGCAGCAGTTGTTCCTACAACCATAAGCGTGATAGCAATGGATTGTAGTAAATGTAAATTAAAAATAAGAGGAGAAACAGGTGTACGGTGTGCCGGAGTGTGTAGCAAGATTTACCACTGTCAACATAAATGTTCTGGATTAGATCAGTCAACAATTGGAATACTAAATGTGAATTCAAATATTAAATTTATATGTGATGATTGCGTTCTATATATTCAAAATGTCGATATGGTGGTTCAAAACATTGAATGCTCTGTCAAAAAAAATAGTGAGTATTTAAAAGAATACAAGACGGAATTTGAATGTGCGTTAAAGAAAAATGAGCAAGAGGTAATTCAGTTATTGAAAGCTATTGAAGGAAGATATTTAGAGAGGCTTGAACAAATCAAAAATGAACAAAAAAGAGAAATTGAGAAAATGTACCAACTAACAGAGGTATTTAAATCAGAGAGTGAAAATATTAATGCTAATATAAAAAATACTATTTCTAAGAACAATGAACTATGTACTGAATTAAAAATTTTAAACAGTGAAAATAAAAAAAATGAAAATATAGGTCAAAATATTTCATTTGCTGAAATATTAAAAAGTGCAAACGTAAACAACAAAACTTTACCTGCAATAAAAAAAGGTGTACCACTGGTTATTAAACCCAAACAAAAACAAAAATGCCAAATAACCAAAATGGAATTAAATAAAAAAGTTGATCCAATAAACTTAAAAATAAAAAATGTGGAAAATAGAAAAAATGGAATGGTTCTTATTGAAACTGAAACAAAAGAAGAACGTGATAAAATAATAAATGAGCTTGAAAATAAAATGGATGATTATGAAATCAAAGTACCAGCGGAAATTAAGACAAAAATTGAAATTGTACATATGGGTATTAAATATACTGAAGAGGATCTAATAAACAAACTGAAGGTACAGAATCCTAATTTAGAACACAGTACTATGAAGGTGGTGAAAATGTATCAAGCAAAAAATATTAATAATGTAAAATATAATGTTATCATTGAAATTGATAAAGAATCTTTCCGTAAGGTGATTGCAAATGAAAAAGTATCAATAGGATGGGAGCGTTGTAAAGTTTTCGATGCTTTGCGAGTTCTACGGTGCTATAAATGTAAGGGCTTCAATCATAAAGCTGTGAACTGTACAAAAGAAGAAACGTGTAGTAAATGCCATCAAAATCACAAAAGTAGAGATTGCCATAAAGATGAAATTATTAAATGCATTAATTGCTTGAAGGTAAATGAAACTTTGAAACTTGGCTTGAATGTAGATCATAAAACGTTCAGCGTATCATGTCCAGTTTACCAGAAAAAGTTAAGTAACCTAAGGCAAAAAATTGGGTATTAGCAATCAAAGATAATTGTGAAAGAAAACAAAATTTCAATTGTATTGGATATGACCAGTGAAAACAATAAAGAGGACAAAAACAACTCTCATAATAATAATAATAATAATAATAATAATAATAATAATAATAATAATAATGATAATAATAATAATAATAATATTAATAATAATAATAATAATAATATTAATAATAACAATAATAATAATGTTGATAATAATAATATTAATAATATAGAAAATAAATTGGAAATTAAAGCAACTTTAACAAAAACAGAGGAATCTAATAAAAAACCTGTTAACAGTAAAAAAAGTAGTGTTATACTTAAATTATTAACTTTCAAAAAGAAGAAAAATGTCAACAAGAATGTTTGTGCAGTTCAAGTTAATAATAACAGTTATAATAATAAATTTAATTCTGATAAAAAATCACAAGATATAGTGTCAACAGATATCAACAATGAAAATTATCAGATTGAAAATAATAGCAATAATCAAAATATTAATAATATCAATAAGAACAATAATGTTAATAATAATAATATGAAGTTTCATGAAGATAATGCTGAAGATGTAAGACAATCTGAAGTTCCAACAGCTAAATATGCTAATTGGATTAAGGGTGAAACGTTAAATCTGGGAAGCAGTGATATTGAAATGTCTAATAGAAAAAGCTTTATAAATCCGCTAGCTCCACCTATTGTCAGATTAACAAGAAATGCAATTATATCTGGTGACAATGTTTATGCTACTTCTCGATTAAGGGAACACAGAATATACAACAATGTTAGATTATTTTTATCGTATTTTCATGATCATGATGATATCTGTTATGAGGGTATGACGCAAACTAGTCTAAAAGTGCTTATACATCAAGAAGGATTGCCAAATAACTATCAAGATCTTTCTAAATTATACTTTAGTTATCATGAAACTACAGGTATATCTCAAAAGGAAGTGTTACAAGATTTAGCTCATTTTAGGAGACATGTAGATAATAAATACAGAGAGCATCTGCAGAGAATTAGAGAATCGTGGCAAAATTATATGATTGGAAATCCATGATGCTGCATAACCTAAAGAATTTGAAGATGGTTCATTTTAATGCTAGAAGTTTGAGAAAAAATCTGCACGAGATTGAAACATTTATAAAAATTAAAACTGGTCTTGATATAATCATGGTTGGAGAAACTTGGATATATTCCGAAGAAGAAAAGTACTTTAATATTCCTGGCTATACAGCATCCTTTATCTCTAATAACTTGAGCAGAGGTGGCGGGGCTGCAATATATGTAAATCAAAATATTAGTCATAAAATTTTGGAAGTATCTAACTCCTTCTATACTATTGTAATTTCTTTAGAAGATACCAAGCCTACTATTAATATCGCCGTGTGTTACAAAAGCCCGAATGAGAACAATAAGGAATTTATAGCACATATAGATCAGCTGTTTGTTAAGTATAAAAACATAATTATGATTGGTGATACTAACATTGATTTACTCTCTGAAACGGATGTAAGCAGGATGTATATGGATATGCTGGATGTTAACTCGGTTAATATAAAAAATATAAATGATGTTAGTAATGCTACAAGAATTACATCAAACTCGGCGACATTAATAGATCATGTTCTTTCTGATTTAAACTCGAATCGATTTGGTTTTGATATCACTATGTATGATATTCCAAACTTAGATCATAAAGCAGTCTGTGTTGAAGTTAAAGCAGTTCTTAGAAAACTTGAAACGATGGTGTACAAGCAAATAACTCATACAAACTATGATAAATACGCATACCTGTTAGAAGTTTACTTACGTAGTCATAATTGCACAAATGTTGATGAATTGATTGAAGCTATAAATTATTTCAGAGACATTTGTACAAGTGCTACGAACATTAGAATCAGAAAAAATAATCATTGGATGTCAAAAGAAATCTTAAAGCTAATTGAAACTAGAAATAACTTGTATAAGAAATGTAAGAAGTATCCTAATAATGTGGAGTATAAGGTAAATTACAATGGGGTAAAAAATAAGGTTAATGCAGAGATAAAAAAAGCAAAGCAAACATATTTTAATAGAAAATTGCAAGCAGCTGGATCTAATACTAGAAAGATATGGAATGTCTTGAATTCTCAGATTATAAACCAAAAATCAGATTGTAACAAAATAATTAAGGAAATACGATATAATAGTGAACTGTTAATTAATAACAAAGACATAGCTAACGGCTTTAATGAGTATTTTAGTAATGCCGGTAAAAAATTAGCGGATAAAATTCAAACTGAAGAAGGAAATATAATAAAAAAACACGATAAATGAACGTTCTATGTTCCTGGTACCTACTAATGATCAAGAAGTGTATAATGTTATTATGAATCTAAAAGATAATTCACCTGGGTCGGATAATATAGCAGCAAAAGATTTAAAAGCTGTTGCTAATATAATATCGCCGTTAATTAGTAACTTTGTTAATGATAGCTTTCGAACAGGTGATTATCCTAGTTCATTAAAATGTAGTACTGTGATTCCAATATACAAAAGTGGTTCTCCTTTGGATACATCTAACTATCGGCCTATAACACTTACTAGCTGCTTGAGTAAAATATTTGAAAAAATAATCAATAAAAGAATATGTGAATTTATTAAATGTTCAGGGGGATTTGATATCAATCAATTTGGATTCCAAAAATCGCATGGCACAGATGTAGCTATCAACGATTCTATAAGATCTATTATTGATAATCTCGATAAAGGAAACTATGTATGCTCGGTCTTTGTTGACTTAAGTAAAGCATTCGATACAGTGGACCATCAGATATTGTTAAACAGAGTACATGAAATTGGAATAAGAGGGCTGCCTCATGTATTACTGAGAGCGTATTTGCAAAACAGATTTATCAAAACCAAAGTTAATGGTGTTTGTAGTAATGAACGTGCCATCACTATAGGAGTACCACAAGGATCGGTTCTTGGTCCTACTTTATATCTATTGTATGTACATAATATGCAATTTGCTAATATAAAAGCTGATTATAAAATATTTGCTGATGATACATTGCTTATCTATTCAGCAAAAAATGCTGAGTTGTTAGAAGAATTGGCTAATGAGGATTTGAAGAAATATATGAAATGGGTGAATGGAAATAAATTAACTGTGAATGTTGAAAAAACAAAATACATGATTTTTAAACGATGCAACAAACCTGATATCAATCCCAAAATTTGTATTGATAGCAGAGAAATAATAAGAGAAGAAAGTTATAAATATCTTGGTATTATAATAGATGACAAATTATCCTGGAGTGATCATGTTAATGGCATATTAAAAAAGATAATGCCATTACTAGGTGCTATTAGAAGAAGCGGTATTATATTAGATGATAAATCAGCTAAATTATTATTTCATGCTCACATTATATCTCATATACGATACAATGTGGGGACATGGTCATGTTGTACAAATTCATTGAAGAATAAAGTAAACATAGTAATAAATAAAGCAATCAAGATACTATACAGGCTGAATTGGCGTACTCCATCTGATAATCTATACAAAAGTACTGGTTTCCTTAAATTAGATGAATTAATAATTTTAGAAAAAGCTAAAATAATTCATAAAATAGAAAATGGTGTCACTAAAAGCAAAACGTTGTTACAAAAGAGAAGAAATATTCACAACTATAACACAAGAAATATGGGAAAGTTATGTCATGAAAAAACTCGAACCGAATTGGCTAAAAACAGTAATTTTTGCTCTTCAATAAGAATTTATAACTGTCTTCCTGAGAAATTAAAGAAATGCAGTAACATACGCAGCTTCACATTTAAATTGAAATGTTTATTAAAAAATGATTCAGTTTTACTCAAAAGATTGTTAGAATTATAAGTAAAATTAATTAAAACTAAATTAGGATATAATAATAATATTGTATATATATTTAATTTTTGTATTTATACTTTATAACAATACATATAATTATTATAATTGCTAAGACTTTTATACCAATTTTAAGTTATTGTCTAAGTCTAGTATATTGTAAAATCATAACTGTAAAATCATAACATATAAATATAATAAAAAATAAATAAATAAAATAAAATAAAATTTACAAAGATAAAAGAAATACCTGTCGAATGACGTTTTCAGATTGAAAAAATCTTAAGCAGAACATAAGATATATGCATTTAAAAATAGGGCTTTTTCAAAGTTTGAGGAGCTGTAGCTCCGTAATGGGGGGGGCTACATGAAAAAGTTGTTCCACAAAATTATTTTTTTTATGAGACCTACCTATGGTTAACATTTTTTTTCTCTATCTTTAACGGTGTAGAAGTTTTGTAAACAGACGGACGGACGGACAGAGTGAAACTAATAAGCACATTTTTTCAAAATTTTTTTGGAAATGTGCTAAAAAGATCTTCCAAATTTGGCCGTCAATGGTTTACAAAGGAGCTTAGATCTCTCAGAAATAAGAGAAACAAAGCCTGGCATAAATATCTCAAATCAAAAGATATTAATGACTATAACAATTTTGTCACATTTTTTGATAATTTTAAAACGTCATCCGATATTCTTTACAATAATTACATTAACCAAATGGCAACTATATTAAAATCTGATCCGAAAAAATTTTGGAAATTCATAAATTCTAAACGTAATTGTGATGATTACCCTACATTTATAAATTTCAATTCTCTTTCAAGTAATGAACCTTTAGTTATTTCGAAATATTTTCGTGAGTTTTTCAGCACTTCATATAGTTCTTCCTTTTCGCCAAATGAAAATTATTTCTCCTTTATGGACAGCTGTCAAAAAACATCTCTTAATGACATAAATATAAATGAAGAAATAGTTTCCAAATATCTAAATAAACTCGGCGATAATACTTTTCCCGGCCCTGATGGTATACCGGAAATAATTAAGTGTTCTAATATTCTCACTACGCCTTTAACATTACTCTTCAAAGACTCATTAAATTCCAGACTTTTTCCTCCTTTTTGGAAAAAGTCTTATATCAGACCAATTTACAAAACTCCTCATGTAACTCCCTCCCTCCTCCTCAGTAACTCCCTCATGGAAGGTTTTCAAACAGATGTTGTTTATATTCATTTTAGTAAAGCATTTGATCTATTGCTTCATGGTATTATATTACTAAAACTAAAAAAATATGGCTTCCCAGAGTTTTTCCTTAAGTGGATATTTTCTTATTTGTATGATCGCTTCTATAGCGTTATATTCAAAAATATGATTTCAGAACCATTCGTGGCAAATTCCGGTATTCCACAAGGTAGGCACCTTAGTCCTTTACTTTATATTTTATCTGTAAATGATGTTACTTCTATCATTTCTAATTTTGAGCTTCAAGTTTATGCTGATGATATGGAAATCTTTAAAAAGATGACATCTCATAAGGACGCCGTCCTTATGCAGAATGACCTTCAAAATTTTAACAATTGGTGCGTTAATAATTGTCTACTACTTAATGTAAATAAATCCCCATTGTTATCTTATACACGTCGTTCTAGTCCTATTTATTTCAACTATAACTTAGATGGTATTAGTTTACCTAAAGTTACCTCAATAAAAGACTTAGGTGTGCATTTTGATTCCCAACTTAGCTTTAAAATTCATTATAATAATATTATAAATAAAGCTAATTCATTATTGGCGTTTGTTAAACGTTCTTCTAAGGAATTTTCAGATCCGTATGTTCTTAAATCGTTGTACACTCTCTTGGAAGACCGAATCTGGAATATCCTAGTCACATTTGGGCTCCATTTTATATGGTACACATTGATAGGATCGAGACAGTACAGAAAAACTTTTTTAGATTTGCCTTACGCCACTTGCCATGGTCAAAACCTATTATTTTGCCACCATATGAACAAGGGCTAAAGTTAATTGATTTGTGTATTTTAAGTTTTAGACATGAGGTTTCTGATGTTATTTTCATTACAGAGATTGCCAAGGGTTATGGTAAATCTACTTTAATTTCTCGTAAAATTAATATTAGAAATCTTCAACGCCTTCGCTCTTGCAATTTATTTAAAACCTATAATCATAGGACTAATTATGGCAAATTTGAACCTATTATTAGGATGCTTATTATAGGTAAAAAACATAAACTTAAGATTGACTTTACACTTTCAAAACATTCGCAAAAACAGAAATTATACAATCGCTATTAATATTAGAATTTTTTTTTTGTTTTCTTGTTGCACTGTAAAGTATATACCTATATATTTTAAATTTTCAATTTTAATCTTAGTTCTAAGTTTATTTATATTTAATATAAAAATTTTATTAATATATTAAATAAAATATATATTATTATATATTTAATTTTATAATTTACTATTTATTATATATTATTATAAATTTCGTGTACACTGTTTGTGCTAAGCAGTATAAATAAATAAATAAAATATTAAAAAACAGAATTTAAAAATTTTAAAAATTAAGGTATTTTTTAAAAGAAAAACAATCGGCACGAAGGGGTTAAACAACTTACCATATCTTTACAAAAAAAAATTAAATTAAGAAGAAACAACTACTTGCACAACAAAAAACTTATTTTAATGCACGATATTTATAACAACGCCTTTACACCTACAAGCCGGGACATTCAACGAAAACTTTGACAAAAAAGTCTATTTGTGTACAAAATAAATTGAGTGTTCCGGTCCGGCTTGTAAGATATTTAGGCGTTGTTTATAAAATATTTTAAAATTTTTTATAAATATTTTTTTTGTAACTGATGTATGGATATACATACATACATACATTTCTATACAGATATTCCTCTCGTAACACTTTTAAATTTTATTTTTAGAATATAAAATATAGAATACAGATATTCGCCTTGTAAAACTTTTAGAAATTATTAAAAAAATTTGATAAGTTTGTTCGATATTGGTATTATAATACAGGCAATTACTTGTGACGAAGCTTTAGCCAAAGTTTTTTCGTTGATAGAAATATCAGCTGATAAACCATTTTGTAATTATAATAATAAAACATTTTTTTGCTTATTCGATTTTCCCCATCTAATTAAATCTCTTAGAAATACATTAATGGTACCAAATTAATTAGATAACATATTAATCCGCATACTTTCGAAAAAATGAGAGTTAAATTAGCAACACAAATATTTAGTAGAACAATGAGTGCCGCTATTAGAACAATAATTGAAACCTCTAGTTTTAAAAGTGTTACTAAAGAAGTTGCACATTTTAGTGTTTGATAAACTTTTTCGATTGTCTCAACAGTGGATCATTATATTCTGATAATAAATATCGATCTGATATTAAACTACATAGCTTGTAGTTTGAATTTTTAAAATATTGTAAGATTGCCTAAAAAGAAAAAATATATCTTTAGAGAGAATGAAAATAACTTAAAATTTATATTAATATATACACATTTTTTCATATTTTATACTTTTACAATAATAATTTTTGTACCTATGGTCGGGTTATGAAAACAACTAAAATTGATTGATAAAAAATCGAGGTAGAATCGAGGTGTTTTTGTTTTTAAGAAGCCGAAAAAGTTATATGAAGACATATATACAAATGTGCATAGATCAATTAACATACAAACAAAACAAAAAAAAACTAAAATAAAATAAAAATACACTAAAATACGATCAAGTTGATTTTAAGAAATTAAAAAAAATATCTAACTTTTTTCTACCATGTGAATACTCTATGTTGTATATAGTTACTTTATGGTATAATTCTTAAATGCAGTAAGTACACATCAATAACATTAATGTTAAATGCATTACAATGGCTTAATCAAGTCTAAATCACAGATTGAAATTGCTAGTGTTGTGTTACTCACTCATGAGGTACCTCAAACGTCCCACTCATTTTCGAAAAATGTCATAATAGCTCAAAAAAATAATTTGTACCATCTCATACAATACCTCAAAAAGTTATTTTTACCAAAATGAGTTATGAGTAGAAAAATAAAATTTTATTTTTTGAGGTATTGTGACATTTTCTACTGATAACTCATTTTGGTACAAATAATTTTTTGAGGTATTGTGACATTTTCTACTCATAACTCATTTTGGTACAAATAATTTTTTGAAGTATTGTGACATGAGGTGGTACAAATTATTTTTTTGAGGTATTGTGACATTTTTCGAAAATGATAGTGAAGTACTTACTACAAATTACAAAGTACTTCAAAAAAATAATTTGCAGTAGAAAATGAGTAGTACAATTACAATGATACAAAATAGTAGAACGAGTAGGCGACAGTTTGTGTAGAGTAGACTGTAGAGGTAGTAGCAAGTTTTTAGTAGCAAGAAAAAGTAGTACAACGAAAGTTTGTGGAATTTTGAGGTTTGTGGAATCTTGACGCACCTCATTTGAGGTATTACATTGTACCACCTCATTTTGCAAAATAAGTGCCTCATACAAACTCATTCAAAAATGAGGTATTACCCAACACTAGAAATTGCTTGTTTGTTTTCAAAATGAAAAATAATATGTTGCAGCGTTATTTGAGCAGTAGATGTATGCTAACGCCTAACATACATATATATATACATACATACCTATCTAGGTATCCCAAACAAATGTTCTTATAATATTTTTAAAATGTAATTTTATAGATCTCATAAAGAATAACTCTACACAACACAAACATAGATAATATTTGAAGGCCAACAAAATTTTATTATAATATTGCAAGCAAGTGTAATGTAAATTGCAACAGAGATCTATTTGTTTTTATTTTTTTTCTTTTTTGTTTAGAAGAATATTTTTTCTAAAAATTAAAAAATATTTTTGGATGGAATATTGTAATTTTCTAAAATATTGGTATTAACCTTTGCGACCCACAAAGGTATAGTAAATTAAGATCAAATTTAGTGAATGTATAATTACATATATTAAGGCTGGTTTTCATTAGACCGATATATTCACTAAAATGTTAGTGTAGGCAGAACATACAAAAATGATATGTGTTTGAAAGAGATTAAGCTAAAAAAATATCCATGAAAAATTTGAAAATATCCAAGAAAATAACCATAAATATCCACGAATTACATAATGTATGCAAAAATTAAACTGTCAAAAAACCCTTGCAAAAATGCAAAAATTAAACTTTAAAACATACTTACAAAAAAATTTCTACTAGGTACCACGGCATTTAAATTTTGAAGTGTCAAAAAAATAAACAAATGTTCAAATTTAAGTTTTTGGTGAGAAACTATATTAAAATTACTATATTACCGGTATAAAAATATTATTAATAAACTATGTATATTATTTTAACAACTTTATAAATCAAAAATTTTAAATTTTTAACTAAATATGAATATAAACATTAATAAATTAGATTATGTACAATTTTAACTGTCAAAGTGTTGCTGCAATATTTTTTAATAATATAATTTTTTTTCTCCCTCTTTCCCACTGATAGTGCACTATATATTTTTATCTTTCTAAAGTTGCGATAATATTCATGAAATTTCTGACGAACACTAGCCTTTATTACTATAGATAGATACGTAATTCTTTCTAGATAGCAGCTTTCTTAAAAGTTCTTTTTGATATTGAATAAGGTAGCTACATATAGTTAGTCATATTAAAAAACAAAATGTAAAAATTTAAGGTATTTTTTATAACAACGCCTTGGAAGAAGGTATTAAAGTAAATTTAAAAATTAAGAAGGTATTTTTTAATAGAAAAAACATTCGGCACAAAGGGGTTAAAGAACTTACCATATCTTTACAAAACAAAAATTAAATTAAGAAGAAACAACTACATGCACAACAAAAATTTATTTTAATGCACGATATTTATAACAACGCCTTGACATTTACAAGCCGGAACATTCAACGAAAACTTTGAAAAAAAAGGCTATTTGCATAAAGAAACTATACTATAGTATAGTATAGTTTCTTTATGCTATTTGTGTACAAAAGAAATTGAGTGTTCCGATCCGGCTTGTAAGATATTTAGGCGTTGTTTTTAAAAAATATTTTAAAGTTTTTTATGAATATTTTTTTTGTAACTGATGTATGGATATTCCTCTGGTAACACTTTTAAATTTTATTTTTAGAATATAAAATATAGAATACAGATATTCGTCTTGTAAGACTTTTAGAAATTATTAAAAAAATTTGAGAAGTTTGTTCGATATTGGCATTATTAAGAAAAATTAATTAGATAAGAAATAAAACAATAAAGTAAAACAAACTTTATTCAAAATCCATGCAAAATCTAAAACACCTGCTATTATTTACATATTATATGCATTAAAAAATTCAATAATTTAAAATTAACTTTTTACAGTTCTTTTTAAATAAATTCTTGTTGAGAAGTTTAATATTTATAGAGAGACCATTATAGCTTTTTATAGATGTATTCATAATTTTTTCAAGACCAGCTAAGTTTAAGGTAGCAGAATATCGTAAATGTTGTGCACTTCTTGTTTGATAATTGTGTACTTGAGACCCGAATATCATTTCCGTGTTAGTTATAATATGCTTTTCCATGGGGTTCTTCTTTCAAACTAAAAGAGATTTTTGACAGCTTTGTTTTGAATTCTTTGTAAGTTAATATTTTTTTCAAGTGTTACCCCATATTTCAATTCCGTATGTTAAAGTACTATGGAAAAGGCTATAGAATGTTGAAACTTTTATATGTTTAGGTATACGTTTTCCTACTTTTTTAAAGATTCCTGCTATTTTACTTGTTTTGACTTTAACTTCTAAAGTATGCAAATTCCAGTTAAAGTTTTCATCCATAACAATTCCTAGGTATTTATACTCGCTAACTTTTTCTATTTCATAGTTGTTATAAATTATTTGTAATTTTTCATTTTTAGATCTTAGAAGCATATATTTGGTTTTTTTTTCATTTACTGTTAATTTATGTTGATTCATCCAGCTGTAAATCGTTTTCATATCATAGTTTATTAACTTTTGTAACTCTGATATGTATTTTTCTGCGTAAACCATAACCAAATCATCTGCATAAAGGAACACTTTCACTTTTAGCTTTGTGGTTAAGAAGTTACTTATATAACACGAGAAAGTGTTGGGCCAAGTGAACTCCCTTGTACAACACCAAAATCAATATCCCTTAATTCACTTTTTATTCCTTCAGATTCAGAGAATTGCTTTCTTTTCTCAAAATAGTTCTTAAACCAGAGATGCTCTTTTCCGACAATTCCACACTCAAACAGACTCTCTTTCTTTTACTAAGGTTTTCTTGTATTTCGACATCAAATAGCGCAGCATTGGTATTTGAGTTTTTTGTAAAACCATATTGTCTACTGCAAATTAACTTATTCCGATTTAAATAATCAACCAGTTGTTCATTAATATAAGTTTCTAATATTTTACTGAAGACTGATGAAACATTTTTTATAAATTGGTATTACCTTAGTGATTTTTAGTGCTTCTAGAATTTCATTATTTTGTATTGAGGGATTTATCAACTTTGTTATTGGTTTCACCAGTTCTTCCTTACATGCTATCATTAAGTTAGTTGAAATTCGGTCCGCTCCTTCACTATTTGTATTTGCTAGAGAGTTAATAAGCTTTAAAGTTTCATATTCTTTGATATACTCCAGCTTAAATCTATTGTGTGTTCTCATCTTTGGTAAGTAGAATGAATGATTAAATTTTTTCACTGTTACACATCCAACCGTACAGTAAAAATTATTGAATTCAGTTTTTTATGTTTATCATTTTCATCTTTGCAATTATTAAAGAATTCATTTGGTTTGTTATTACTCAGTGAAATTTCTTTGACAACATTCCAAATTTTTTTCTGATTATTCATACATTTATTAAATTTACGGTTGTCATATTCTCTTTGCTTTTTTCTTTTTGTAAACGTTAGTCTGTTTAGCCAATAGTGATATTTTTTTTTATAAAATTCATTATTTAAATTCGTTAGATGTTTTTTATGCTAGTAATTCTTTATTTTGATTAGATCAACACATTCATCATATATCCATGGTTTGCTGTATGTATTAATTTTTTTTATGTGTTTACTGTATGTATATTTTTGTTTTAAATCATTTAATTTGTTTACTTCATTTTCATAAATGACAACGGTATCACTCGATGTGAAATCAATTCTGTGTCTATTTGTCATAAGTTGTTTTTTTATTTCATTAATGTTTGTTTTATTTATCTGAATGTCATTCACTTGTTTGTTTACTTTAGTAAAGTAATTGATTTCTAAAGAAATAATATTATGGTCAGAGATATTATTTTCAATGATATTAATATTAATTTTTCCTGCCAAATCATTAGCGATTATGTGATCTAGACATGAATTTGATACTGGTCTGGTTGGTGTAAAATGGCAGAATCTATATCCATTGCAGGCTACAAGATTACAGTAGTTATTAACTAAATTATCATGAAAGTTAAGTATATTGAAGTTAAAGTCTCCAATTAAAAATGAATTATTTATTACTATTTATGTTTTCTAGGTACTTATCAAGAACGGAGAGAAAATTTTCTACATTGCATTTATCATTGTTGGGTGGCCTATATATTGCTGTTAAATGAATTTTTTTATTTGCATTGATTACTATTGTTATAAAATGATTTATGTTTTCATTGCAGGTTTTAAACAAAGAGAAATTAATATCAATATGAATAAATATACCGACCCCACCACCACGTTTTTTTTTCTGCATATTTGTTAAAGTGTTTAATATTTACTGAGTTAAGATCGTCTTCCAAAATCCACGTCTCGGTAAAAATAGTTATATGAATTACTGATTTTATATTATCAAGAAGAAAATTTATATCATCCATTTTATTTTTAATGCTTCCAGCATTTAAATACAAAACCTTCAATGTGTTATGATGTTCGAATTTTAAATTATGTATAGAATTAATTTGATTAATTTTGGTATTAATTGGTAAAATTTCATAGTTATTTTATTATTTATAGTGTGAGTACTACAAATTACAAAGTACTTCAAAAAATAATCTGCAGTAGAAAATGAGTAGTAGAATTACAATGATACAAAATAGTAGAACGAGTAGGCGACAGTTTCTGTAGTGTAGACTGTAGAGGTAGTAGCAAGTTTGTAGTAGCAAGGAAAAATAGTACAACGAAAGTTTGTGGAATCTTGAGGTGCGTACCTCATTTGAGGTACTACATTGTACCACCTCATTTTGCAAAATAAGTGCCTCATACAAACTCATTCAAAAATGAGGTATTACCCAACACTAGAAATTGCTTGTTTGTTTTCAAAATGAAAAATAATATGTTGCAGCGTTATTTGAGCAGTAGATGTATGCTAACGCCTAACATACATATATATATACATACATACCTATCTAGGTATCCCAAACAAATGTTCTTATAATATTTTTAAAATGTAATTTTATAGATCTCATAAAGAATAACTCTACACAACACAAACATAGATAATATTTGAAGGCCAACAAAATTTTATTATAATATTGCAAGCAAGTGTAATGTAAATTGCAACAGAGATCTATTTGTTTTTATTTTTTTTCTTTTTTGTTTAGAAGAATATTTTTTCTAAAAATTAAAAAATATTTTTGGATGGAATATTGTAATTTTCTAAAATATTGGTATTAACCTTTGCGACCCACAAAGGTATAGTAAATTAAGATCAAATTTAGTGAATGTATAATTACATATATTAAGGCTGGTTTTCATTAGACCGATATATTCACTAAAATGTTAGTGTAGGCAGAACATACAAAAATGATATGTGTTTGAAAGAGATTAAGCTAAAAAAATATCCATGAAAAATTTGAAAATATCCAAGAAAATAACCATAAATATCCACGAATTACATAATGTATGCAAAAATTAAACTGTCAAAAAACCCTTGCAAAAATGCAAAAATTAAACTTTAAAACATACTTACAAAAAAATTTCTACTAGGTACCACGGCATTTAAATTTTGAAGTGTCTACAAAATAAACAAATGTTCAAATTTAAGTTTTTGGTGAGAAACTATATTAAAATTACTATATTACCGGTATAAAAATATTATTAAACTATGTATAAACAAAATAAACAAATGTTCAAATTTAAGTTTTTGGTGAGAAACTATATTAAAATTACTATATTACCGGTATAAAAATATTATTAAACTATGTATATTATTTTAACAACTTTATAAATCAAAAATTTTAAATTTTTAACTAAATATGAATATAAACATTAATAAATTAGATTATGTACAATTTTAACTGTCAAAGTGTTGCTGCAATATTTTTTAATAATATAATTTTTTTTCTCCCTCTTTCCCACTGATAGTGCACTATATATTTTTATCTTTCTAAAGTTGCGATAATATTCATGAAATTTCTGACGAACACTAGCCTTTATTACTATAGATAGATACGTAATTCTTTCTAGATAGCAGCTTTCTTAAAAGTTCTTTTTGATATTGAATAAGGTAGCTACATATAGTTAGTCATATTAAAAAACAAAATGTAAAAATTTAAGGTATTTTTTATAACAACGCCTTGGAAGAAGGTATTAAAGTAAATTTAAAAATTAAGAAGGTATTTTTTAATAGAAAAAACATTCGGCACAAAGGGGTTAAAGAACTTACCATATCTTTACAAAACAAAAATTAAATTAAGAAGAAACAACTACATGCACAACAAAAATTTATTTTAATGCACGATATTTATAACAACGCCTTGACATTTACAAGCCGGAACATTCAACGAAAACTTTGAAAAAAAAGGCTATTTGCATAAAGAAACTATACTATAGTATAGTATAGTTTCTTTATGCTATTTGTGTACAAAAGAAATTGAGTGTTCCGATCCGGCTTGTAAGATATTTAGACGTTGTTTTTAAAAAATATTTTAAAGTTTTTTATGAATATTTTTTTTGTAACTGATGTATGGATATTCCTCTGGTAACACTTTTAAATTTTATTTTTAGAATATAAAATATAGAATACAGATATTCGTCTTGTAAGACTTTTAGAAATTATTAAAAAAATTTGAGAAGTTTGTTCGATATTGGCATTATTAAGAAAAATTAATTAGATAAGAAATAAAACAATAAAGTAAAACAAACTTTATTCAAAATCCATGCAAAATCTAAAACACCTGCTATTATTTACATATTATATGCATTAAAAAATTCAATAATTTAAAATTAACTTTTTACAGTTCTTTTTAAATAAATTCTTGTTGAGAAGTTTAATATTTATAGAGAGACCATTATAGCTTTTTATAGATGTATTCATAATTTTTTCAAGACCAGCTAAGTTTAAGGTAGCAGAATATCGTAAATGTTGTGCACTTCTTGTTTGATAATTGTGTACTTGAGACCCGAATATCATTTCCGTGTTAGTTTTAATATGCTTTTCCATAATGTTATGTATATGCGTCATTTGTACCAGCATTATGTGATCCTTTAATTTTAGTATTTTCAGGTTTTTGTGTATTTCATTTGTCGGGGTTCTTCTTTCAAACTAAAAGAGATTTTTGACAGCTTTGTTTTGAATTCTTTGTAAGTTAATATTTTTTTCAAAAGTGTTACCCCATATTTCAATTCCGTATGTTAAAGTACTATGGAAAAGGCTATAGAATGTTGAAACTTTTATATGTTTAGGTATACGTTTTCCTACTTTTTTAAAGATTCCTGCTATTTTACTTGTTTTGACTTTAACTTCTAAAGTACGCAAATTCCAGTTAAAGTTTTCATCCATAACAATTCCTAGGTATTTATACTCGCTAACTTTTTCTATTTCATAGTTGTTATAAATTATTTGTAATTTTTCATTTTTAGATCTTAGAAGCATATATTTGGTTTTTTTTTCATTTACTGTTAATTTATGTTGATTCATCCAGCTGTAAATCGTTTTCATATCATAGTTTATTAACTTTTGTAACTCTGATATGTATTTTTCTGCGTAAACCATAACCAAATCATCTGCATAAAGGAACACTTTCACTTTTAGCTTTGTGGTTAAGAAGTTACTTATATAACACGAGAAAGTGTTGGACCAAGTGAACTCCCTTGTACAACACCAAAATCAATATCCCTTAATTCACTTTTTATTCCTTCAGATTCAGAGAATTGCTTTCTTTTCTCAAAATAGTTCTTAAACCAGAGATGCTCTTTTCCGACAATTCCACACTCAAACAGACTCTCTTTCTTTTACTAAGGTTTTCTTGTATTTCGACATCAAATAGGGCAGCATTGGTATTTGAGTTTTTTGTAAAACCATATTGTCTACTGCAAATTAACTTATTCCGATTTAAATAATCAACCAGTTGTTCATTAATATAAGTTTCTAATATTTTACTGAAGACTGATGAAACAGCTATTGGCCTGAAGTTGTTGATGTTATTTATGTCTCCACTTTTTTTATAAATTGGTATTACCTTAGTGATTTTTAGTGCTTCTAGAATTTCATTATTTTGTATTGAGAGATTTATCAACTTTGTTATTGGTTTCACCAGTTCTTCCTTACATGCTATCATTAAGTTAGTTGAAATTCGGTCCGCTCCTTCACTATTTGTGTTTGCTAGAGAGTTAATAAGCTTTAATGTTTCATATTCTTTGATATACTCCAGCTTAAATCTATTGTGTGTTCTCATCTTTGGTAAGTAGAATGAATGATTAAATTTTTTCACCGTTACACATCCAACCGTACAGTAAAAATTATTGAATTCAGTTTTTTATGTTTATCATTTTCATCTTTGCAATTATTAAAGAATTCATTTGGTTTGTTATTACTCAGTGAAATTTCTTGAACAACATTCCAAATTTTTTTCTGATTATTCATACATTTATTAAATTTACGGTTGTCATATTCTCTTTGCTTTTTTCTTTTTGTAAACGTTAGTCTGTTTAGCCAATAGTGATATTTTTTTTTATAAAATTCATTATTTAAATTCGTCCGATGTTTTTTATGCCAGTAATTCTTTATTTTGATTAGATCAACACATTCATCATATATCCATGGTTTGCTGTATGTATTTTTTTTTTTTATGTGTTTACTGTATGTATATTTTTGTTTTAAATCATTTAATTTGTTTACTTCATTTTCATAAATGACAACGGTATCACTCGATGTGAAATCAATTCTGTGTCTATTTGTCATAAGTTGTTTTTTTATTTCATTGATGTTTGTTTTATTTATCTGAATGTCATTCACTTGTTTGTTTACTTTAGTAAAGTAATTGATTTCTAAAGAAATAATATTATGGTCAGAGATATTATTTTCAATGATATTAATATTAATTTTTCCTGCCAAATCATTAGCGATTATGTGATCTACGCATGAATTTGATACTGGTCTGGTTGGTGTAAAATGGCAGAATCTATATCCATTGCAGGCTACAAGATTACAGTAGTTATTAACTAAATTATCATGAAAGTTAAGTATATTGAAGTTAAAGTCTCCAATTAAAAATGAATTATTTATTACTATTTATGTTTTCTAGGTACTTATCAAGAACGGAGAGAAAATTTTCTACATTGCATTTATCATTGTTGGGTGGCCTATATATTGCTGTTAAATGAATTTTTTTATTTGCATTGATTACTATTGTTATAAAATGATTTATGTTATCATTGCAGGTTTTAAACACAGAGAAATTAATATCAATATAAATAAATATACCGACCCCACCACCACGTTTTTTTTTTCTGCATATTTGTTAAAGTGTTTAATATTTACTGAGTTAAGATCGTCTTCCAAAATCCACGTCTCGGTAAAAATAGTTATATGAATTACTGATTTTATATTATCAAGAAGAAAATTTATATCATCCATTTTATTTTTAATGCTTCCAGCATTTAAATACAAAACCTTCAATGTGTTATGATGTTCGAATTTTAAATTATGTATAGAATTAATTTGATTAATTTTGGTATTAATTGGTAAAATTTCATAGTTATTTTATTATTTATAGTGTGAGTTATATTAGATATATTTGATGAAAAAATATTATCATGAGCGATTTGTAAGGTATCGACTATGTGATTAAATGGCATTAAGGTTTTCTAAATGTTTGGAACTTAAAATTCTAATTATTTTACTATTTTTCTCCTTTCTTGCTAACACTTTACCATCTTTCACCCAAGCATTATTGATTATTTGTTGCCTTTTCATATCTCTAATTTTTTTAAATAACAAACTGAAGTAAGGTGTAAGCTTCTCATTAAGAAAAACATACCCAGTCTGATTACTTTCAGAGGGATTTATTATTTCACTTTTTAAGGTTATTTTTTTTTGCATTCATAATTTTTTGTTTAGTAGTTAAACTTTTCAATTTTATAACTAGTTTTTGGGTCTCACCTGAATTTTTGGTTCTTCACTCGACTTCTAACTCATCAAATTTTTTTCTTACTATTGTTATCGAGTCCTTTTCTTGAGGTTGACCGAGTCCGCTTATTTCAATGGTTTTTATAATTTCCTCCGTTTCATTAGTTCTATATCAATTTTAAGATTATCTACTTTCTTCTCAAGAATAAAATTATCATTTCTCAGTTGTATATATTTATATAATACATTAATGGATTAAGATTTAAAAACTTCAGGTGGTATTACAAGCTTTAAAATTCTCATAGAATTATGGGAAGTTCAAAAAAATTTAAAAACTAAGATGTGTACCAAATTAACTAGATAGCATATTAATCCGCATACTTTTGAAAAAATGAGAGTTAAATTAGCAACACAAATATTTAGTAGGAACAGTGAGTGCCGCTATTAGAACAATAATTGAAACGTCTGGTTTTAAAAGTGTTACTAAAGAAGTTGCAAAAATTTTGTACATAAACAGTGGATCATTATATTCTGATAATAAATATCGATCTCATATTAAACTAAATAGCTTGTAGTTTGAATTTTTAGAATATTGTAAGATTGACTAAAAAGAAAAAATATATTTTTAGACGGAATGAAAATAACTTTAAATTTGTATTAATATATACACATTTTTTCATATTTCATACTTTTACAATAATAATTCTTGTACCCATGGTTGGATTACACTTAAAATTGATTGATAAAAAATCGACGTAAAATCGAGGTTTTTTCTTTTTTAAGAAGTCGAAAAAGTTATATCAAAAAATATATACAAATTTACATACAAAAATAAAAAAAGCAAAACTAAAATACAAATAAACTAAAATACGATCAAGTTGATTTTACGAAATTAAAAAAACTGTCTAACTTTTTTCTTCCATATGAATAATACTCTATGTATATAATACTTTATGATGAAATGATCATTTTTTACTAAATTAATAAATAAAATAAAAGTAAAGATGAAGCATGTGGGCCATGTGCAGAAAACATAACACAAGGACATGTAAAGAAAAAATAAACATAAAATGAATAAACTGTACAAGGGCAAATAATTAAGGAGTTACTTTCTCATGTGATCACAAAACAGGTGCGAATAATTACAATATCCAAATCAAAAAAATTAATGTGAAGAAAGAACGTATTAACTATTTCTCGTAAGTATTCATTAATGAAAGACAAAATAAACCTTAATATAAGGTCTGTCTGCATACTTTCCTGACTATTTTTGTTTTGAGAGAAAAGAGTAAAATTTCACGTTTTTCTCATTTTAATGTCATTTGTAAGGAAAAGTACGAAGACAGAAAACTGACTAAAAATGTTATAGTTGACACTTCATACTTGCAATTGACATAAAATGTTTGGTTATATTACAATTGACAACAATAAGGTACAGGTTTTTTTTTCAGTTTTTTTTTTAAATTCAATTGTTTTAAATAAATTATTTATTATTAAAATTGGAAAAAGAATTAATTTTCATGGAAATGCTTGATAGTGATTCAGAAAAAAGAAGAATCAGAAAGTTGTAGTAGTGAGACCAAAATAAATTAATCATTAAATAATAAAACATCTAAAGTGCGTTTCGTTTCTTACTCGTTTCAAAATGGCCGGAATAGAGTTCTACTTCGAGAGCAAAGCTAACTTAAATATCACAAAGTTACAAAGGTCGAACTGTCAAAGTCTTATGAAGTGTCATTATTATATTATTATTTCAAATTTTTATATTATAAATTTACATATTGAAATACTTGTACACGAAATAGTTGAACTATACTTAAAACAAAATTTTTTTTAAGACTCCATTATTTGTTTGTAATAAATACATGTTATAAACGAAAACGCATAAACTGCACTCGGCGTAAGAATGAAACTCACTCTGTTAAAATATATTTTTTTGACATTTGAAAACTTTATAAATTTATAAAGTTTTTGCCCGCTAAAATTTTCCTGGCTAAAACTTTATAAAAACTTGATAGGGGAAGTGTGTCACGTGATCAAAAATTTAGTCAGAGAAATAGTCACTCTCAGTACGCAGACAGTTTTAAAAATTTATAAAGTTTTACATTTTTTGTAAAGTTTTTGAGTACGCAGACAGACCTATATTTTACTTAAATATCTGCAGTATTCGAAATTAATTTTTAGATAGAACTGATAACTAAGAATCATTACAGATAACATTACAGAAACTTAGCTCTGCGACAATGAATTAATAATATGTAACATTCCAAACTACAATGCTACCCATAATTGTAGAAACGATAGGCGTGGAGGGGGAATCGTTATTTTCGTAAAAAAAAAACACTTTAAACTACAATGAAATCATCAAAGAAAAGTACAACATGACAGTTATTAAGAAAAAAAATTTAAAGATTCCGTTATTTACTTAAACCTTTGATAAGGCCCAATTGAAAACTGCAATACTTTCATTAACATGATAGAAAAAAACTATGTGATAACAAAAATTGTATTTTCTTCGCTGATGTTAATATTAATCTTTTGGAACAAACAAACACGGTCATAAAATATACACACTTAATACAAACAAATGGATACACTTTTGTTACCAAGATCCTGCCTACAAGAGAAGAGTTCATACATTAATCACACCATTTTAAACATCGAACCAACACAAAATTTGTTTCGAACTGGAAGATATGGTTATTAGTGATAAAAATACAATTGCAATAATAACAGAAATAATATCAAGAAAACAGCTAATGAAATATCAAACAATACCGAAAATAAATCGTAAGAAAAAGATAGTTAAAACGTACTTAATAACAGAACAATAAATGAAATAAAGGAGCTAATTAAAATAATTCAAGAAGTATAAGAAGCACTGAATAACGACCAAGCTAGTGAAAAAACTAAAGGATAGACAAAATACCTACAAAAAATTTAAAACCCAAACTAATAACCAAAATATAAAGGATAAAAAAATTAAAAAAAAAAAACTCATAAAATAAAATAAACAAAATTACATAAATGATCAAATAGATAAATCTGAAAATAATGATAAAATGAAATTAAAAAATTCTACAATTACTCCAGTTCACAAAAAAGAAATTATAGCTGTGAAAACTACAGATCTATCTTGGTACTTAATGCATTTAGGAAGTTATTTGAAAAAGCAATACACAGCAGATTAGAAAATTTCATAAACACCACCATCGGTTTTGCTAAAAATCAGTCCGGTTTCTTGTCAAGCGATACGGAATCTGCAATAGCAGCAATAGAAAAAATATGTGATGCATTGGATAAAAAAGAAATAGCTGCAACCACATTCATTGATTTGTCAAAAGCGTTCGACCTTGTTGATCATCAAAAACTACTCAATATTTTAAACGACATTGGTATACGAAGTGTAGCTAACAAGTTAATGGAAACTTATCTCAAAAGCAGACCTTATATGGTAAAACTGAATGGTGTATGCAGCAGTATTGCACATCAACATAAAAACTTGCTACTTCAAGACAACATACAAGATTTATACTGATGATACTAATTTTATAACCCTCAACCACAGCAAATGAATTAGAAGAAAATATGAAAATGTACTATAAATAGGCAAGCGGAAACGGATTTAGTATAAATATTCAAAAAATAACTACGTTATATTTAACACATCAGAAGGCTGATATTGACATAAATATTAAAATCAACAACATTAAAATATAGAGTCGAACATACAAAATATCTAAGTAGGCTTGACTATAGACGAAAACCTGAATTACAATAAAATAAGCGAAATAAAAATTTCAATTGTAAATCTAATAAGTAAAAACGAAATAAAAACTAATAAGTAAAAAAAAAGATTTGACCACATTACACAGGACATATAATATCAAGAATTCGATACAATGTGTGCAGCTGGAGTCAATGTAACAAATTTCACTTGGAGCAAATAGAAAAAGTCATGAACGGGGCTATACAACTCCTATTTACGAAAAAAAAAACTCGATATCCACTCGCCAACTATACACAAATACAAATCAAATGGAAATAAAACTTTACAACAAAATACCTGATGAAATAAAATGTTCCAGAAATATTCACACCTTTAGAAATAAATTAAGATATGTAATGAATTTAAGATAACCACATACTATATTTTGCAAGTTATTTAGTGTTTTAATAGGTTTTGGTTAATTTAAATTGTATTATAAAAAAAAAAATAAGGTAAATTATACTTTACAGCGATGTTAAAAAAGTATAAAAAAAAAAAAATACAAGGTACAATATACTTATGTACCGTCTGAGATTCTAACTTATTAAATTAAAATTAATTAATAAATATTAACAAAAATACAACAAAGGCGATTCTTTTATTTCAAATACAAACGAAGAACGAAGTGAAAATAATTTAAAATAATTTAAATTGCTCTATTGAGTGAAAAATAGCATTTGTAACTTAACAATTTATGTGCAAGAACGGATGGTGCTATATGTACATATGTAGGCCATAGAAAATTCCATTGGAAAGATTTTAATTCAAATTCTTGTGGAATATTAGAATTTTGCTCTCAAAAATGCAGATTTTAATACCAAATTTCGAAATATTATTCAACTTTGATTTCCATTTACTAAAACCTAGTTTCTAATATATTATAGTCATTTATAATGCACGATTTGCTTTTGAATAATTCTAGAACGTACTTTCTATTTAAAACTTACTTGCGTTTTCGATAAGTTATTCCAAACAAATACTTCCCCAAATAAAAATGGAACCACTTCGTCACTTTTAAAAAGTTCCAATTCTTCATGACCATCATCCAAATTTTGCAATAAACTTTTTTTTAAATTTAAATCAATTTTTATATCTTCTAGCCTAGCATTGTGTTTCGCAAATTTATTAATTTTTTGTTGATCTTCAAATGTTATGTGAACATCAGAATCCTAAAAAATTAAATATAACGAGTAATCTATATTTTTCTATAAAAATTAAATTTTACAGGCTGAAAACCTTTACTATTACTCATTTGCGTAGAACTCATGGCCATTTTAGGTTTTCGTTTTATTAACTAAATTAAATTTGACGCATTTTTAAGAAATTCCGAACGAACAGAGAAATCATACTAACAAACGTTGTATTGTCGCATTTGTAAATCGTATTGCCGTGTAGAATTTCGATGTCAAACTCAAAGCAGTCAATATAATCCAAAAAGAGTTTTATAGAACATAGATCTACAATTCACCAATAGATCGGAATGAAGATATAGTTATCTCTTTTTGTTGCGCTTTGCTATCTTTGCATAGATATAATTAACTAGATAGGCAAAATAACAAAAAAAATGAAGTAATTTTTTAAGTAACAGCTGTTTTTGTATTATTTAGTTTCTCCCAAATGTTCCCGCTAAAAGAAACTATCACGCCCGTTTTTACTTTTATATTTTATTTTACAGAAATCAAAAATATTTAATTTCCAATAATATTCAATTAATTTTTAATTTAAATCAAACATTTTTAATTTCAAAATTAATAAAGCGTTAATTTTAAATATATTTATTATATTTGCATCACAATAAAATTGAATACTTTTTCAAAATTCTGTAGTTCAGTTTTTATATTCTGGTTAAAATATCATATTAAATATATTTAGTCATTTGGCCTTATATTCGGTGGCAACGAATGTACACGAGTACACTATTTGATATTTTCTTGTGAAAATGCTGAAATATTTATTTTTTCTAAAAATTAAATAGAAATTTGAATATAGAATATTGAAATTTAAATAATAGAATATTGAAATTTTCTAAAATATTCAGGTTTGTAATTACCTTTTCGGACCCACAAAGATATAGTAAGTTAAGATTAAATTTATTGAATTTATAATTACATATATTATGACTATAGAATAAAGTTAAGTACCAGCTTGTCGTAGATGAATATCTAAAGGTTCAAGCGGGTAAGGACGGGAATAAAGATATTCCTGGTACAACAACTGGCCAGAAGCGTAATAGATCTCAAGATGAGATAAACAACGCAGCTAAGAGGGCCAATAGAAAACGGGGAACTAGCGCATTGGCATTAGGAGGCGCTAAGTGTGAGAGGAACCCTAAGGAGAGAAAGGTTACTTCTGAAGTTGTTGCCAAGAATAGGCAATCCTACAAAGAAGTAGCCATTAATCACCCAAACGTGGCACTGATTGATGAGATATCGAATAGTGGGAAGCCAATCACGGATAGAGGGAACGGGATAGAGGCTCATCTATCCGGGATGGTAATGGAACACGTTTTGGAGCACCCGAAGGAACCTCTCATTTCGTTCGACTGTGCGTAAGTTTTGAGAGGATGCAGAGTTGTCAAATGCGAAGATCAGGTTTCTTTGGCTTTCCTGAGCAAATTTGTCGCTAAGGCTAGCGATTAATGGACTGGCTTGAAGCTCAAGCTTATCCCGGCTGGGGATATTCCGAAGAGACCTAGGACGCGCATTTGGTTAAAAAACATGAGCGTGGACAATGGAAAGGTTCTACAATGTCCTAAGCTCCAGCATCCGAAAATCCAGATGAAAAACTGGAGGATTATAAAGGCCGAGGAGCCTCAAAAAAACAGCAAGTTCTTCCTGCTCATGATAAATGAGGAGTGCCTAGGGGAACTCGAGAAGATTGATTACAGGATGAGGTTCGGCATAAGGTATGCCATACTAAAAATTTTCAAGGCTCCAGCCGACGAAAAGGATCCAGAGGAGGATTTAGCTTCTAAGCTGATAAAGGATCTCACGATCGACGGAGATCCTCTTACACAGGATCCGACACCTGGTGATGTTGGTGCGATAAGGGGAAATAATGCCAAAGGTAGTGCAGACTAATCTCAGGACCTCGAGAAGTGCTCCGGATAATCTGCTAGTTTTCCTCAGCGAGGAAAATATAGGCATCAGTCTCATTCGAGAGCCTTGGGTCAGAGATACTGATATCAAGGGCCTACATCATACAGATTACAAGGTTTTTCACAAAAAGGATACAGGTAAACCTAGATCTTGTATTTTAGTGAAAAAACAATTCAATGCGATATGTAATACACCCACTTTTATCTTCCCAAGTTCGGACATATATAACGGGTGGGAAGAGGTAATAGACATTACCTTAGCTACTAACATTAATTCCATCAGAGTTGCAAACTGGTCTGTGTCTAGTCAGAACTCCTATTCTGATCACAAATATATAGTCTTTGATGCGAATCTTCAGATGAATATTCTCAAATTCTACAGAAATCCTAAAAGAACTGACTGGGTAAAATTCAACCGAACATCCGAACATCAAAACATACCGAACCGAACATCAAAATTGAAACGATCGAATAACTGGATACAAAGATTGAAACTTTTGAAAAGGCTATGGTAGTAGCCTTTAAAATCTCGTGTCCAATTTGTCGCGGAAAGAAAACCTATCCCACTTGGTGGAACAAAGCCTTAGCCTGCCTTAAAAGTCTGACTAGGTTTATTTTCAACATTTGTATTAAACATAAATACTGGCAACCTTACAAAGATTACCTAAAAGTATACAAAAAAGTCATCAAAGAAGCCAAGCGGCATACTTGGATGGAATTTTGTCGATCTATCGAAACTACGAAGGATTCAGCTAGAATCTGTAAGATTCTGTCAAATGATAGATCCTGTCCGTCCTTAATCAAAAGAACGGATGGGAGCTGGGCTAGTTCTTCAGCTGAATCTTTAGAATTACTAGTTAACACCAATTTTCCCGTATACAGTAATGATAACGGTAATGTAACTTCACCTAATAGAGATCCTGAACTTCAAGGAATCCCATGGGAGGAAGTAAGTAAAATTATATCTCAGGAAAAGGTTTCTTGGGCTATAAAATGTTTATCCCCATATAAATCCCTTGGCATGGATGGCATAATTCCGATTATGTGGCAAATGTCGTTAATGCTGTCTACTTCGTGGCTTGTCTCCATTTTCGGTAGTTGTTTAAAACTTAGTCATGTTCCCTGCAGTAGGAAGAGAGTCCGAGTAGTCTTTAATCCAAAGGTAGGAAGAAAGGGCCATGACTCAGCGAAAGACTTCAGGCCACTTAGCCTGTTCTCCTTTTTTTTAAAAACCATGGAGAGTATTTTGGATTACCAGATTAGGCAAAGCTTTGAGGTAGCTCAAATATCGACATCCCAACATGCGTACTTAAAAGATAGGTCTGCAGAAACGACTCTCCATGAAATGGTCAGCACAGTGGAACATTCCATTAGGTATAAACAATATACCTTAGCCACTTTCTAAGATATTGAAGGTGCTTTTAACAATGTTAACGCCCAATCCATTGAAGAAGCTCTCACCCAGGTGGGGACAGAGCAGTTTCTGAAGCGTAGGATTATCTCCATGCTTAGTTCTAAAATAATTCACGCGAAACTGGGAAACAGTAGTGTTACTAAATTAGTCAACAGGGGTACACCACAGGGAGGTGTAATATCACCTTTGCTATGGCTAATGGTTATAAACAAAATTTTAATAGTACTTAATGAAGAAGGAATTAAAATAGTGGCGTATGCGGATGATGTGGTGATACTGGTATCAGGCCAGTTTATATCCGTGATCAGTGAGATCATGAATAGAGCTCTAAGCAAGGCTCGCAACTTTACCACAAGGTGTGACCTTGGTGTCAACTCAGAGAAGATTGAAATGGTACTCTTCACGACAAAATCCAAAATACCTGCTCTTGTCCTACCGAAACTTAATAATTATACTCTAAAGCTGACTACCAGCGCTAAGTATCTAGGCGTTATTCTAGACTCAAAGCTCTTCTGGAAATCTAATATCAAGCATAGAGTTAAGAAGGCTTGCGTTGCTCTCGATGCTTGCAACAAAACCATAGGCAAGAATGGGGAATGCAGCCAAAGATGGCGCTTTGGACGTACACAGCCGTGGTTCGCCCAATCCTTACATATGGATCGCTGGTGTGGTGGTCAGCGATGAATAGGAAATACAATGTAACAAAACTAAACAGAATACAGAGATCGGCATCAGTGGGCATTACAGGGGCATTACGATCGTATCCGACTGATGCTCTGAATACTATTTTATTCCTTTTACCCACGGATCTATACATCAAATAGACAGCAACGCGCAGTGCAGTACGACTCAGACAATGTGGGTGGTTTTTCACTAAACCATATGGCCACGGTCATATTCTGGAAATATTACAAGGAACTACATACCAACCCTGACCGACTACACTATTCCCAAACTAAACTTCGGGAACAATTTAGCCGTAGAATTTACGACTAGAGCGTAATGGAATGGCGGAGATGTAACAAGAACTTCGATGTAACTATCTTCACCGACGGATCCAAGATGAAAAAAGGAGTCGGTGCTGGTATCTTTTTGGAGAAACTCAACGTTTCAAAATCCTACAGACTCCCCGACACAGCAAGCATCTTTCAGGCGGAGATACTAGCAGTTAGAGAGGCTGCTCGAATTCTGAACGGAAATAACACACAAATGAGAACGGTCGCCATCTGTGTGGACAGTCAGTCCGCGATTAAGGCCCTTAACACGAACATTATAACTCACAGCTTGTTAGGCAGTGCCAAGAGGACCTTGCCCTCACAAGCGAAAGGCTAAACATAACCTTCTTGTGAGTGCTGGGGCATATTAATATTGAAGGAAATGAAAAAGCTGACGAACTAGCAAAGAAAGGAGTCACTCTGAACACTAACTCTCCTGAAAGAGTCAGTTGTCCAATCAATACCGTAAAGGAACGGATCCTCTCTTTGTATATAGCGAAATCGCAAAATAGGTGGAGTAATCTGAGTACAACATTCAACAAAAGGAGATCAAACGAGTTGATATCCAAATCGATAAAAGATTGCCAGACTAGTGGCAATCATCACACGTCACTGGCCAGTAGGTACGCATGCAGCCAATGTAGGAATCCTCCACAACACCTGTTGCAGAAGTTGCAAAGAAGCAAACGAAAGTGAAAATCTAGAGCACCTTCTTACTAATATGTAAGCATTTTAAATATTGCAATGAATGCATAATGATATAACAAGCTCAAGTAATAACTTCTGATGAATTAAATTTTAAATGTAATTTATGTAGATTAGTAGTTGATGATTTTATGACGGCTTTTGCGTAATTTTTTATTTTTATTAGAATTAATTATTTTTTTTTTAATAATAATTGAAGACAATCCTGTTTTTTGATAAATGATCAATTTAATTAAACTTAAATAAAATATAAAATATTAAAATATTAAACTTAAATATTTCCAGTTTCAAGTTTGTCCTTCTAGAGGTATGGAAACTGAAATGCTGTCTTCTGAACTTTATAACCTATAAACTTTGACAGCTTTTCCTATTTTCAAAATTTTTGGAAAAAGCGTATAACCCTGATTTGGCAACTAAGTCTAAAATCCCTCCTAATTCAGAATCTAACATCTGTATATATATGTTCTGGGTAAAGCGTGTAACCCTGCTTTTGAACCCAACTCTAAAATCCCTCCTAATCTTGATAATCTTGCATATTTTTTTTTCCTAAGGAAGGTGTGAATCTACCAAAGACACCAAGAATTTCCCCCTTGGTAGTGTCAGATTCTTACTGACTAAAACCACCTCCCCCTTTAGCCAATATAATGGGGTGAAACCGTTATCTGTGAACGCAGTATATTGGCTAGGGAGTAGGGATAGGAAAGGATAGAAAATGAATACGGAAACATTGAATTGGGAGTGGGACTGTAAGGAAACAATGAATCCGCCTATTATTAATACTATTTTGCTAACAGTGACTATAGCCGTTACAACAGTCACAACTAAATATATAAATGTTTCGTAAAAGGCGAATAACCCTGATTTTGTAAACAACTACAAAATCCCTATTAATGCCAAATCTCGCATATACATATGTATATGTAAATAATATGCAGAAAGGGAATACCCTGCTTTCGTCGCCAACGCTAAAATTCATTCTTTTTTTCGGGATTTTGTTGTTGATTTTTGTGGATTTATATATGTTATGTTATAATTTGGGGGATTATTTCATTTTCATAATTATGTAAAAAAATGTCATTTTAACAGATAACATCTTACAAGAGTTTGGGGAATTATTTCATTTTAATTTGGGGTGTTACTCCACTTTATTGCGGGAATATTTCATTTTGAATTTGGGGCGTTATTTCATAATGAAATAATCTCCAATTTGTTTGGGTGTTATTATATTCTTTTTGGGGGATTACTTTTTGCGAGGCTATTTCCGGGAGCCCCTATACTTACATAAAAGCCGGAACATTCAACGGAAATTTTGAAAAAAGGCTATTTGTGCACAAAATAAATTGAGTGTTCCGATCCGCCTTGTAAGATATTTAGGCGTTGTTTATAAAATATTTTAAAATTTTGTAAGGATATTTTTTTCTAATTGTAATTTTTTTTTTGGATATAAGTACATATATATATGTATACAGATATGCCTCTAGTAACACTTTTAAATTTTATTTTTAGAATATAAAATATAGAATACAGATGTTCCTCTCGTAACACTTTTAGAAATTATTAAAAGAAAATTTGATAAGTTTGTTCAATATTGATATTACAATACGGGCAATTACTTGTGACCAAGCTTTAGCCAAAGTTTTTTCGTTGTTAGAAATAACACCTGATAAACCATTTTTTAATATAATAATAAAACATTTTTTGCATATTCGATTTGACCCATCAAATTAAATCTCTTAGAATTACATTAATTAATTTAAAAACCTCAGACGGTATTTGTTTTGTGTACTACAAAAATATATATAAGCTGATGCACAGTAAACTTTCTAATCAAATAACGTCCAATTTAATCTTATATGAAACGCACTGTTATAAAAGTTTTTAAACATTAATAATTAATTTTTATTTTAAAATAAAAGCACTGTTTCTTTTTTTTTTTTGATTTTTTGTGAACGAATGTTACAATTTCTTTTAAAATTTGGGTTTTTATAAACTCAAGTTAAATGGTTTAACGATTAACGTTTAACTCGAGTTCATTAACCTTCATTTTATAATATTCAAGTATATAAAAAAAACACTATTCATAGTACTATAGATTATTACATAAGCAAGTATATAAAGTTACATAGTAATTGAAATTGACATTGAAATGTTTAGTTAAAATCAAATGTTGGTAGTGCTGACAATCAATAAAAATTAATTTTGACATAAAAATATTTTATACAAAGTAAGTATAATTTATAAATAATTTATTTCAAAATTAATAAATTCTAAAATTTTAATTAATTGCGGTTGTTGATGTCCAAAACAGATGCCAGATCCACCGATGGCGACCCCGTTCAGTTTCTGATGTTGCTGAATAATTTCAGGTAAGTATAAATTGTAGTAACCAAAAGGTAATGATTCTTTGTAAGTATTTTAATTTTTAGGTTGAAGACTGAACATTCTACCCCCTTGACATTTTATGACAGATGAAAGCTAAAGATGAGTAAGATTTAATGTATCGTTCCCATTTTCACATAGTAATGTATAATTGAACTAATAGACTTGATTTACATTCTTTTTTAGGTTATGTCATATCTGGATGACTAAATTGCAACCTACAATTGTAACAACCACTAGTTCGAATATCATATCAGCTCATCATGTTCATTTTGGAATATAAAATGAAAATAACAAAATTTGAGTAAGCATTATTATTATAAGGTATATACATAAATATTGTAAAAGTATAGATGTATTAGCCATAAGCATAGGTGATAGTTGTTATTATATTTTAATCAGTGTTGGTATCACTTTCAATTTCTTTGTTATCAAACGGTAGTACGCACAATTTTGTGCCCGTCGTTTAATTAACGCAGTTTTCGTTTTAACGGTAACGACGCGTACCAGACCGTCAGAACCGAGATCCGTTTCGAGAACACGTCCTAACAGCCAACGAGTAGCGGGTAGGTTTCCATCATATACTTGCACTAAATCATGTTTCGCGATATTATCTTGTTTAACTAACCATTTAGAACCTTCCAGAATTGCTGTACTAAACGTTGTCCATACTGCCGCAGATCTAGTTTTGTTCTATTTATGTTTGTTAAGAGTGGTTCAGGTGGTGCCTTTAGTACATCTCCGGTTAGAAAATGCGAAGAAGTTAGCATGTTGATATCATTAGGTTCCTGAGTCATTGGGCATAACGGTCTCGAATTCAAAAAGCTTCAATTTGGGTTAAAATGGTTGAAAATTCCTCATATGTTGAAGTGGAATTTCCCATAATCGTTTTTAAATGCGTTTTTGTGGATTTAACTCCAGCTTCCCAAAGGCCGCCAAAATGTGGAGAACCTGGTGGAATGAAATTAAATTCTATTCCTTCATTTTCGAAATTGGAGGTCAAGTCGAATCCCAGTTGTTGCTTCATTAAATTATACTGCTTGACGAGTTCTTTGCTAGCTGAGACGAAATTTGTACCATTATCACAGTATAATTTGTAGCATTTGCTTCTTCTTGCAGCAAAGCTTTTCTTTCTTCTTCTTGCTTTTTGTCAATAACAAGGCAAATATTTGTGAATAATAAATCGTATTGTATTCCTGGCGTTGATGACCCAAAACTTTCGTATGAGATAACTCAAGAGTAATTGTAGTCCACCGTGTAAGGTTTCCATATGTAACTTTTCCATGAGCAATTTGGTAAAACGAGATTTATCGGGTAGAATTATATGAAACTTTTCATTTTAAGTTAAATTTATATTCTGTAAACGACCACCAACTCGTAAAATTCGGTTATCATCTAAAAAAGGATTTAGTTTCAATAATTTACTCTTCTTGAAGTTGTTCGTTTAATCAATAGTGCTTTGATTGCTTCACTAAAATCATTTTCTTGAATCACTCTAATTATCTTAATTTATAAATCGTAATACGTAACTCTAATTATTTTATCATATGATGAATAGTTGTTAATAAGAATCAGAAATTCGTTATTTGAATTTTGTGATGTAATATTGCAATATGTTTCCATCTTTCTCATTTCATGGTCGGTTTCTACGATATTCCCTTTTGAGGGCCACTCATTACTTTGTTTGTTTAGCCAATCTGGTCCATGCCACCACAGTTTTGACGGAACATGACCCCATATATTTTGACCAAGACGCTGATGTATATCAGACACACGGTTGGTTACAAAAGTGTTCCATCTGCTTTGATGACCTTGTAGCTATGATAAAATGATCTCAGAGTCGGTCCAAGCTCGTATAATAGGTTTAATTTCCAACTTAACGTTCTGCATTACGTAGTTCATTAATTTTACTAAAAGCGAAGCTCCACATAGCTCCAGTCGTGGCAACGAAATCGTCTTTATAGGTGCCACCTTGGTTTTAGCCATTATGAGCGTTTTACGTTTTGTACCCTTGTGATCAGTGACGCATAAATAAACGATGCACTCGAAAAGCTGTGTAATTTACATGCCTTGATGTTTTGTGATATATGACACCAACGATCTATTTTAATATTTTTAATTTGCGTAAGAGTCTCCCTGTAATGCAACCATTCTCTCTTGATCTCTCTTTTAACATCGTCATCTCAGTCTAAACCAGATAACCATAGCTTTTGAAGTAGAATCTTGGCCAGTATTATGCATGGTGCTATCCATCCCAAAGGGTCGAACAACTTCGCAATTTCCGACATCATCTGCCTTTTAGTCCAGACTTCAGATTTATTTTCGTATAGGAAAAGACGTCAGCTTGAGGGTGCCAATGATCCCTAATGTTTTCAGAGCTTCTTTGTTCAGACATAAAGGTATATTTACCTCTCGGTGGCTTTCAGGCACAGCATTTAATAATTTCTCATCATTGGATGCCCATTTGCGTAGAGAAAAACCTCCAGCTTTCATTAATTCTATTAATTCCTTTTGTAATTGTAGTGCCTTTCCTGTAGTATCTGCACCTGAAAGTAAATCGTCTACATAAAACGAATCTATTGCCTTTTCAGATCCCAAAGGAAAATTCAATTTTTCATCTGTGGCTAGTTATTTCTGAACTCGTGTGACCAGATAAGGTACCGACTTTGTTTCAAATGTTTCGGTTTTTAATTTGAAATCTTCTATGGGGGCATTTTCTGAACTTCTCCAAACAATTCTTTGATACTCTGCATGTCGAGGTGCAATTCTAATTTGTCGATACATTTTTTCTATATCCGCACTAATTGCAAATTTATACATCCTCCATCTCAGCAGAAGTGTAGTTAACTCGTCTTGAATTACAGGACCCTTCATCATCTTATCATTTAAAGAGATACCATTACTTGTTGCTCGAGATGCATCAAATACAACCCTCAACTTGGTTGTAGTGCTAGCTTCCTTTATGACGCTATGGTGAGGTAAGTAGTTGTGTTCAAATGCTTCTATTGGTTTTGAACTTGTATCCCTTTTTATTTTTTCCATATGATCTAATTCGATATATTCATTTATACACTTGGCATACTCATTTTTAAATTTTGGGTTTTTCAAAACTGACGTTCCATGGAAAGCAGTCTACCGATTGCGATATTTCTCGATTGTCCCAGTATTGCATTCTTTTGAGCATGAAATGGTAGCTGAACTTCGTATCTACCATCTGATAAGCGTCTATGAGTCTGTGAAAAATGCTTTTCACATGCTGCTTCTTCTTCGGTTAATAATTTTTTTGAAGATATTTCTTCTAATTCGAAAAAATTTTCTCAATTCATCCTCTAAATTTATATGTTTATAAAAATTTGAAATGGCACTTTTATTTTCTGGTTGATGATGGATCTCTCCTGTTAAGACCCATCGAAAGATGGTTTTTTGAGCAATGGATGTCCCCTTGGCACTTGGCAGAATTTGTGTTAATTTTTTCATGATTAATCTCTCAACATGAATTTTTAGATTTCCATTAAACGGCTTGATGTCGAAAGTGGCCCGTTTATTAATTTGGTGTAAATTTTCTTGACCTATGCCTTGAACAGTCACACTGACAGATTGTTTGCGCATTTGTAAGCTTTGTGCCATTTCTTCTGTTAGGAAAGAAGCTTGCGATCCCTGATCTATCGGAGCCCGTACTATCGTTTCCTCACCAGACGATCCAACTATTTTCACGAGTGCTGTGGCCAGTAATATTTGGTTGCAAGGATTTCTTTTGGCAACGTACGATTGTTATTTTATTGTTATTGTTATTTGTTATATTTTTATTTTTGATTTATTTTATTTATTCATTGATTTATTCGTTTGTATTAATATTCTGTGTCAACACCATATGAATTATTTTTGTTGAGGTTCTTCTGTGATATCCAAACAAATTTTTTATCGCTTTATTTTGTATCTTCTGCATTGAGTTTAGATCTTTGATGTACCATATCTGTATTGCGTACGTTATCGTGCGTACGTTATGAAACATACTATAATGTAGTGATCTTTTCATATTTTGTGGTATCCTGTTGTTAATTAATTTGAAAATACCTGCCATTCTTCTTGCTTTTTTTAACTGTTCATTTATTTGCAAATTCCAACTCAAATTATTATCTATTATAACACCTAGGTATTTGTATGCAGCAACTTCCTCCAGTTTGTAATTGTTGTAATCAATACTAATATTTTGGGTTAGTTTGTTCTTAAATATTACATATTTCGTTTTCTTTGTATTCACAGTTAATTTATGCCTGCTTATCCAAGCATTAATATTTAATAAATCTTCATTTATAGCATTTTCCAAGCATACAGATGACTTACCACTATAAAACATTGCCAGATTATCTGTGAAATTAAATGGTAAACCATATATAAAAGGTTTACCATTTAATTTCATACTAAAGAAGTCACTTATATAACAAGAGAAGAGTGTCGGACCTAAAGAACTACCCTGTATTACCCCATAAGATACCTTGTTCAGATCACTTTTTATTTTTCCACACTCAGTGAACTGCATCCTATTTGAAAGATAATTTTTGAACCACATGTATTCCTTACCTTTGACCCCGTATTCATATAGTATTCTCAACAGTATAGTTCTGTCAACAGAATCAAAAGCTTTTTGCAAGTCAAAGAAAACAGCAACAACTTGCTTTTTATCACCAATACCTACTTGTATTTGAGTAACTATGTCAAATAATGCGCCTTGTGTACTAGAGTTCCTTTTAAACCCATATTGTTTAGTACTAGTTAATTTTTCATTTTCTAGATAGCTAACAAGTTGCTCATTAACATAAGTTTCGATGATTTTGCTGAATATTGATGAAATAGATATTGGTCTAAAATTGTTGATATCAGTGGTATCACCTGAGTTCTTATAAATAGGAATAACTCTGCTTATTTTCCTAATGTCAGGCAGTTCGGCATGATGAAGTGATAGGTTTATTAAACATTTAATTGGATCATCTAGTTCCTCCTTACAGAACTTGATTAGATTAGGTGGAATTTCATCTGCACCTGATGAAGTAACATTTGTAAGTTTATTTATTAATTTTGAAGTACTGCTTATATCTATTGATTTAAATTTAAACTGACTGTCAGTTCTAGCTTTTGGAAAATAAACCATACTTTTTTTTTCCCATTTGCTCACCAATACTATAGTAAAATAAATTGAAATTATTAATTTTTTTCAGTTTTTCTTCATTATTAAGTGCAACATCTGAATAGAACTCATTATTATACGTTTTTGGTCCATTAATTATTTGTTTTATATATTGCCAATTTTTTTTTATAACGCCATTTGCTTTTCTAAACTGCTTATTATCATATTTTTCTCTTTTTATTTTCTTTAATGTTGTACATTTATTCAGCCAAAACTTATATTTTGATTTAATATACTCAGAGTTTTTGTTTTGTACTAATTTCTTATACCAATAATTCTTTCTTTCTATAAGCTCGACACATTCCTTATCTATCCATGGAACTGAATATCTACTACTTTTTTCATTAATTTTTCTCACAACGGTAGCTTTTTTCATTGAATTTTTAATTGTAGATGTGAGCTTGTCTGCTAAATACGATCCAAGGTTGTTTGATGCGACACATTCTGTAACCCTTTGATATTCTGGGCTTTCCGGGTTGAGTTCACAGTTATTAAATCTGATATTTGGAGAATTAGTAGAATTATTGTCCAGATTTGGATTTCTCGTCTGTGTTGAAACATTGGATGTTGACACGTTCGAGTTGAGATGCAACAATGTATGATGCAATTTTTGGCAATGGCGACATCTATGATTGCTAGGGCATCTTTGCGACATTTGTCCATGTGACAGGCAATTCCAACATAGCTCTTTATTCCAAATGACTCCCACACGTTTCTTTGGTGTAAATCCCAAAAATTGATTGCATTTCCTTAGCAGATGAACACCTGCGCATATTGGACAAATTGTAATTTCTTGAGCTGACACATGATGGCTGGTGGTCCGAAATTTGCTGTTTACAGATGATTTATTTTTTTCCAACACCGCTTCCGCTAAGGCCTTGAATCTATTCTCCATGAATTTTTCTAATTCAGCCCAAGATGGTAGTTCTTTATCCTCACTCATCACTTGTTCCCATAACTGATGCGTCTGGGAGGGTAATTTTTTCACTGTCAGGTATACGGTTATAGGCTCCCATCCATCAACATCGATAAATAAATTTTTCATTGCTAACATGCATTCGTTGGTAGTATCTAGCAATTTCCGAATATCGTGTGGCCGCTCTTGTTGGAGTACGGGCTGCGACAATAACCTTCTCAGTTGCGTGTTGATCAACATCCTTTTATTCTTATACCGATAATTTAGAATGTCCCGCACTGCTTGGTAATTGCAATCTGTAACCAAAAAATGGCTTATTAAGTTCTCTGGCTCACCTGATAAATGTAATTTTAAATACTGCAGCTTCTGAGCTGGGGACAGACTTTCATTCGCGTGAATTAACGATGTGAGAAGATCGTGAAACGAAGGCCACCTTTCGTATTCTCCAGCAAATTTTTGGGTAATTTTATGTAGTTGTGACGTTGCTCCTTTTGTTGTTGTGTGCTGTCCAACAAACTCAAATTAGACACATCTTCAGTTTGGGCATTCACTCTGTTTGAAATATCCCCGTAAGCAGTTAGAACCAGCTCCTGCACGACTCCATAATGGTCTTCTGTTACGTACTCCTTTCCGTTGAATTCCATTTTTTGCTCATCTTGTACGACATTTAGTAACTCTTTGTGTTTCGTCTTAAAGTCAACCCACACTTCTGCTAACTCTTCTAGTAATTTTTTTATAATATTTCTCAGTTCTCGTGATGGATTTTCCTCTATTGAAACTAGCCACAAGCGCTACGATCATCCCCTTTTGAGATAATTGAACCTTAAGCAACTTTTCAATTTTAGTAGTTTTTTTGGATTTTGGATTAAGCATACAGTACCTTTTCTAAATATTTATTCTTCAATAGTACGATAGTAAGTTTCCTAACCAATCTCAAATGTACTTTTACTTTTACTCAAACTGTGGTGGCACGATCTCAAACTTACTCTTAAATTTACTGTGTTAAATTAAGTTTTAATTGTATGTTTTTAATTATGTATAAAAATATGCTCTATAATGTATAAAAAATGGTGTTTTTTTTTCTTGTTAAATATATATAATTATGATTTAGTGCTACTTATACGAAAATATTTAAATATAAATATATAAAATGAATGAACTTACAGTTTTGATTCTCCTGTTGGCTGTACCAGTAGACCGATTACCGTACCGATTCCCGCTAACCGTTATTACCGATGTCGTTATGCGTGTAAAAAAGTTAGTTTTATCACTGATTGTTAGTTTTTTTTTGTTAACACTAAGTATTATTTCACTGATATGAATTGATGTTGAATATTTTACTATTGTCACTGTCTTAATGTTTAATATTATCACTAATCTTAATATTCAATATTGTCACTAGTTTTAATAATTTTAATTATTTTTTATTTTTTGGAGTTAATTTCACTATTTAGTATATTTTTTTTTTTTTAAACGTTCATATAATTTTAATTTAAAAAAATTGCACTATGATAATTCAATTTAATTTCATAATTTAAATCTATCCGGCTCGAAGGATCAAATGATTTGTGCACTACAAAAATAAATATAAGCTTACGAACAGTAAACTTTCTAATGAAATAACATTCAATTTAATCTTATATGAAACGCACTGTTATAAAAGTTTTTAAAAATTAAAACGCACAGTTTTTTTTTAACGTTAACGTTTAACTCGAGTTCATTAACCTTCATATTATAATATTCAAGTGTATAAGAAAAGAAAAACTATACATAGTACTATAGATTATTACATAAGCAAGTATATAAAGTTATATAGTAATTGAAATTGATATTGAAATGTTTAGTTAAAATCAAATGTTGGTAGTGCTGACAATCAATAGAAATTAATTTTGATATAAAAATATTTTTGACAAATCAGAATATTTACAAATAGAAATATACAAAGTAAGTATAATTTATACATAATTTATTTCAAATTTAATAAATTCTAAAATTTTAATTAATTGCAGTTGTTGATGTCCAAAACAGATGCCAGATCCACCGATGGCGACCCCGTTCAGTTTCTGATGTTGCTGAATAATTTCAGATAATTATAAATTGTAGTAACCAAAAGATAATGATTCTTTGTAAGTATTTTAATTTTTAGATTGAAGACTGAACATTCTACCCCCTTGACATTTTATGACAGATGAAAGCTAAAGATGAGTAAGATTTAATGTATCGTTCCCATTTTCACATAGTAATGTATAATTGAACTAATAGACTTGATTTACATTCTTTTAGATTATGTTGTATCTGGATGACTAAATTGCAATCTACAATTGTAACAACCACTAGTTCGAATATCATATCAGCTCATCATATGCATGTTGGAATATAAAATGAAAATAACAAAATTTGAGTAAGCATTATTATTATAAGGTATATACATAAATATTGTAAAAGTATAGATGTATTAGTCATAAGCATAGCTGATAGTTGTTATTATATTTAAATCAGTATTGGTATCGCGTTCAATTTCTTTGTTATCAAACGGTAGTACGCACAATTTTGTGCCCCGTCATTTAATTAACGCGGTTTTCGTTTTAACGGTAACGACGCGTACCAGACCGTCAGAACCGGGATGCGTTTTGAGAACACGTCCTAACAGCCTACGAGTAGCGGGTAGGTTTTCATCATATACTAGCACTAAATCATGTTTTGCGATATTATCTTGTTTAACTAACCATTTAGAACGCTGTTGCACACGAGATATATATTCCTTTTGCCACTGCTTCAAGAATTGCTGGACTAAACGTTGCCCATACTGCCACCACTCTAGTTTTGTTCTATTTATGTTTTGTTAAGAGTGGTTCAGGTGATGCCATTAGTACATCTCCGGTTAGAAAATGCGAAGGAGTTAGCACGTTTTTTTTCTTTTTTAATTCATATTTAAAATAAAAGTAGCTTAGTTTAATTTATAAATTATTTTGATATTAAGACCTTAGCCGGAGCAGTCTGATCATATAATTTACATGTTTAAATTTTTTATTTTTGGTATTATGACAAACATAGATCATGTAGATATGTACTTATTTAATTTTTTCCATTTTTCTGTGATATTAAAAATGTAATCATTAAACATTAAAATTTTAAGAAAAAACTATCAAAAAAAAAACAAAAAAAAAACGAAAAAAAAATTTATAACACAATTTTTTTAGTAACAAGTACATTATATAAAAATTATATGATATAGGTACATTTAACATAAATAATTGTTTTTAATCTCATTTTTTTTTATTATTTACTTATTATCTTTTTTTTTCTTCATATTTTCTTTATATATTTTCTATTATTATCTATTCTTCACATCTTATGATAAGTTCTTTGATTTTAATTTTGAAAATGCGTATGGTGACAGTATTTTTTAAATCAGCTGGTAAATCATTAAAAGCCTTCAAACATTTTTGGTTATTGGCACGGAATAAAGATGAATAGAAGTTTGATTTATTTCTTGTATTGTAGTTATGAATGTCGAACATTCTATTTAATAAAAAATTATGTTTAATTTCATTATTTATAATTTATTTTAAACGCAAGCATATACAGTTCATATTTACAGATATTGGTAAAGCTTAAATATTGTTCTGTACACAATAAACTTGTAGGAAATCTAGTTGGATATCCATGAATAGTTTTGATGGCTTTTTTATGGAGTATGTCTATTCGATTTAAATTAATTGGAGAGATCCTACTCCATATTGGATTCAGGTATATTAAATTAGAGTGAATATATGAGCAGTATATCATATATAGCGTCTTTGCATCCACGTAGTTTCTCAACCTTCTTAGTATGAATATATAAGGAGACATTTGTTTAACAATGTGGTTTATATGTTTGTCCCATCTTTTATTATTGTCTAAGACTAACCCCAAATAGTTGAATGGTTTAACTATTTCAATAGGAGAATCTCTGAAATAGTACTGCTGTGTTTGAAAAGACCTAACATAATTTTTGTTTTATTAATGTTTAATTTTAAACGATGTTTTTTGAGCAACTTATCTACTATTTCTAAATCAAGTTTGGCGGAGTCTATTAGAGTACCTTCCTTTGATTTGGCGTATTTTATTAGGGCATCGTCTGAATAAAGTTGAACTTCCCCATTAAGATGTAGTTGCGTTATATCGTCAATAAATAATTTGAACAGATCAGGACCAAGTATGGAGCCTTGTGGTACATCTTCAAAGACCATTTTCAGTTCACTGAGTGTGCCTGCAAGATTGACTTGCTGGGTCTACCTTTTTGTGCAATTTTTGTATTAATATGTCATGGTCAACACAGTCAAAAGCCTTCTGAAGATCCAAAAATATACAACCAACGTACTTGCTTTCATCCATATTTGTTGAGATGAAGTGGGTCAGACTTAGACATGCCGCTGTCGTATTAGACTTTTTCTCAAAGCCATATTGTTCATTGTTGAGAATATTATTATTTACCATAAAAGTGTTTAATCGATCTTTAACAATGGTTTCAAATATTTTAGAGAAAAAATAAGTTCTTAGATATAGGTCGGTAATTTGTTTTATCCATTTTGTCACTATTTTTATACACGGGAGTGACTATCGCCATTTTTAGGGATTGAGGGAATGTAGATGTTTCGAATAATTTATTTATAAATTTAACAAGAACGGGACATAACATTTCAGCATATCTTTTAATAAATTTTACTGATATTTTGTCAAGTCCTGTAGCTGCTGCTGCCTTTAATTTACTTATAGCTTTTCTCACTTCATCTAAATTAGACGGATTCAGCTCAAAATTATTACGAATATTTTTTGAAAAACTATTAAGATATTCGAAATCTATTGGTTCATTTGGTATATTTATCTTATTAGTTATATTCACAAAATACTCATTTATACAATTAGCAATATCACTTTCCTCAACGATTTTGGATCCATTATCGTATTTTAAGACCTTAATACAACATTTGGACGGACAAGACATTTTATTTAACATAATTTCTTTACAAATATCCCACAACTTTTTACAACTATTGGGATTTTGAGCCAATTCATTGCTGTAAAATCTTTGTTTAGTTGATAAAATTAACTGCTTAGTTTTCCGTTGATATTTTGTATATAATCCCTCTATCCGTTTATCCTGTAGATATATTTTCTTAAATTTATAGTAGGAGTCACGAATTTTAATCATGTTCAGTATTTCTTCCGTCATTCAAGCATGTTTATGATGTTTATTATGTTTAATAATGATTGTTTTAGTGTTTATTCGAATTACTTCGCTAAGTTCATGAACTAGTTGGATAAAGTCCGTTAGTTCATCTAATCTATTCCATATATCATGGGAATTGATAGAATCATAATCTAGTACAGTTTTGGTGGTGGTACCGTTTTGGAGAATGGGTTTCATATCTATACTTGCTAGTAGAAGTTGATGATCGGATAGCTCTGTGTTTAATACATGTAAATAATATTTAACTTTGGTTAAGTCAGTAATAAGATGATCAATTAGGTATGGTTTTTGTATTTACTCCATATCGAGTAGCATAGTCTTCCGATATTTTATTACAGATCAAAAACCCGTTGCTAAGGAGTGTATCCGTGTAATTTCTAACTGCTCTATCATTAAGTAGATTTATATTAAAATCTCCTACGATAATAGAGTTTTTATAATTAGAGGTATAATCATTTGAATAAAAATATTATGATTGGTATTATAAGATTTGTATACTGCAATAATATTTATATCTTGGCCTAATAATTTTACAATTAAAACATTTGAATCTTGGAATTCTTCTTTACCAACTAAAGTGTTAGATATATTATCATTTACATAGATAGCTACACCTAGGTAGGATTTGGCTCGATTTGAAAAGTAGGATGAGAATCCTGGAATATTGAAAAAAATATTTTCAGATTCGTTAAGCCAAATTTCTGTCAAAACTATTACATGAATATCCCAAGAGTAAGATCCTATTAATAATTCCAGGTCAGGTAGTTTATTACGTAAACTGCGTATGTTTAGATATAACAAATTGAAATTTTTTTTATATTGAATTTCACATTCAAGGTTGTCAACCTCTGTAGAGTAACATGTATTGTCTACAAATCTGGTCTATCCATTTTGGATTATATTAAAAAATAATGTGTTAGAAGGAGATAACCGAACTGCATAAAATTCATAAAATTATTTGATAATGTTGACATACAAGTGATTTTTTTTAAACTAAAGTGATATATTTTAGAAAAATTTATTGTAAAAATATATAATAGAATAGATAATAAGATTTAAGAAAATTAATTGTAAAAATATAAATAATGAAATATGTTAAAGTTTGTTGAAAATTATGTTGTGATTTAATTGTGCATATTAATAATGAAATAGAATAAGTAGGATTAAGATAAATTTGTTTTCTCTTTATTTTGTTGACATAAATATATGTGTTACATACATACAGTTTATAAATATATTTCCAATGTTGACATATCAGTGCAAGTGTTTTTTTTTAAACTAATGTGATATATTTTAGAAAAAATTATTGCAAAAATATAAATAATAAAATGTACATATTAGATAATAAGATATTGAAAAATTAATTGTAAAAATATAAATATAAAATTAAAATGTTAAAATGTATTAAAAATAAAAAAGAAATGTCTTAAGAAATGCAAATAAATTAGTGTTATTTTTTTAACTATAATATGAAGGAAAAAAAGATAATAAATGACAAGATGATAGGCTATGTTACTCAATAATTTTTCAATTATAAGAAAATCAGTTAATGAAATTATTTTAATAATTGAAGGAAAATTTAAAAACTGATAGTTATTTAACATAAAAGTAAAGAAATTTAAGCGTTTTAAAATTTTAAAATTTTTACTAATTATTGAGCTTATTTTTAATAAAATTAATATCATTAAAACTTTGAATTCTGAATACCTTTGAATCATCATTTTTCCGAATGATTGTAATTTAATTTGTTTAGCCTCATAGTATAACTTACTCTGTGATATGTTCTCGAAAAATAATTTGTTTATTTCTATCACTTTCAAAACCAAATTCAGTATTAAATAGATGTTTGAAAACTTTTTTTTTCGTAAGTATGTATCTCACTTTTACTACTTTCTGTTCTTAGTTCCAGTAAGTATAAGGTTTCCTCTAATATTTGGTTGTTCTGATTAATTAAATCAGCCATTGAACTTTGCATTGAATCAAACTTTGCACTGAGAAATATGAGTGATACGCGAATATCTTTTACGGCAGTTGAAAGTTGTTGCAAACAACTAGCCATATTATCACCATCTTCCTCCACTCGTGTAATTATATTATCGATTGGGGTGGTATTGATTATTTCACCTGGTAGAAGAGTATCATCTGCAGTTCCCGGGTCATTTGTAGTTGTATTGGAGTGCAACGATTTCCGTCTGTCAGGGTTACAAATCCTGCATATGAAATATTTACTTTTTTCTATGTACTCTATATCCGTTTGCCTCAAATTTGCACATTTTTCATGTATTAAACAATTACAGATGAAACATTGAATTTTTAACTCGTTCCTGTCTACTTTTAAATTGCGATGACACGGCATCTTAACAATGTAACAATTTTATTGCGTAAATGGTTTTTTATGTTATCAATTCATTTTTTTTTTTTGTCAATTTTAATTTAATTTTTATATTTAAATTTATATTTAATTTTTTTTCTTGTTTATGTTTCATTAAATTAGTTATTGAAATTATTTTCAATTTAATCACTTTTTATGATTTTATGTGAATTTTATTATAAAATAATTATGATTTATAAGAATTAATTAATTGTTTAAAAATTTAAAAAAGAAAAAAGTGGTTTTTGAATATTTTTTCCGCGGTTTAAAAACAAAACACGTCTGATCAGTTTGACAGCTATACCACGTTGAGATCATTAGGTTCCTGAGTCATTGGGCATAACGGTCTCGAATTCAAACAAGCTTCAATTTGGGTTAAAATGGTTGAAAATTCCTCATATGTTGAAGTGGAATTTCCCACAATCCTTTTTAAATGCGTTTTTGTGGATTTAACTCGAGCTTCCTAAAGGCCGCCAAAATGTGGAGAACCTGGTGGAATGAATTTAAATTCTACTTCTTCATTTTCGAAATTGGAGGTCAAGTCGAATCCCAGTTGTTGTTTCATTAAATTGTACTGCTTGGCGAGTTTTTTGCTAGCTGAGATGAAATTTGTACCATTATGACAGTAGCATTTGCCTCTTCTTGCAGAAAACCTTTTATATGCAACAATGTAGCCGTTTACGGTAAGATCAGTAACTAGCTCTAAATAGTTTTTACTGCTATACAAATGAATAGTGCAACGTAAGCTTTGTAGTGTGGTGGTTTTCGTTTATTATGAATTTTTAATTCGAATGGACCACAGTAATCTAAACCGGAACATGTGAACGGTGGAGTGAAGTTGAGTCGGTCTGGAGGTAACGCCTCATCAACTGGCTTTGTGGTTTTACTTTTTGTCGGTAACAAGGCAAAAATTTGTGAATAATAAATCGTATTGTATTCCTGGCGTTGATGACCCAAAACTTCCATATGAGATAACTCGTGAGTAATTGTAGTCCACCGTGTAAGGTTTCCATATGTAACTTTTCCATGAGCAATTTGGTAAAACGAGATTTATCGGGTAGAATTATATGAAACTTTTCATTTTAAGTTAAATTTATATTCTGTAAACGACAACCAACTCGTAAAATTCGGTTATCATCTAAAAAAGGATTTAGTTTCAATAATTTACTCTTCTTGATATTGTTCGTTTAATCAATAGTGCTTTGATTGCTTCACTAAAATCATTTTCTTGAATCAATCTAATTATCTTAATTTATAAATCGTAATACGTAACTCTAATTATTTTATCATATGATGAATAGTTGTTAATAAGAATCAGAAATTCGTTATTTGAATTTTGTGATGTAATATTGCAATATGTTTCCATCTTTCTCATTTCATGGTCGGTTTCTACGATATTCCCTTTTGAGGGCCACTCATTACTTTGTTTGTTTAGCCAATCTGGTCCATGCCACCACAGTTTTGACGGAACATAACCCCATATATTTTGACCAAGACGCTGATGTATATGAGACACACGGTTGGTTACAAAAGTGTTCCATCTGCTTGGATGACCTTGTAGCCATGATAAAATGATCTCAGAGTCGGTCCAAGCTCGTATAATAGGTTTAATTTCCAACTTAACGTTCTGCATTACGTAGTTAATTAATTTTACTAAAAGCGAAGCTCCACACAGCTCCAGTCGTGGCAACGAAATCGTCTTTATAGGTGCCACCTTGGTTTTAGCCATTATGAGCGTTTTACGTTTTGTACCCTTGTGATCAGTGACGCATAAATAAACGATGCACCCGAAAAGCCGTGTAATTTACATGCCTTGATGTTTTGTGATATATGACACCAACGATCTATTTTAATATTTTTAATTTGCGTAAGAGTTTCCCTGTAATGCAACCATTCTCTCTTGATCTCTCTTTTAACATCGTCATATCGTTATCTAAACCAGATAACCATAGCTTTTGAAGTAGAATCTTGGCCAGTATTATGCATGGTGCTATCCATCCCAAAGGGTCGAACAACTTCGCAATTTCCGATATCATCTGCCTTTTAGTCCAGACTTCACATTTATTTTCGTTTGGATGTAATGTATAGGAAAAGACGTCAGCTTGAGGGTGCCAATGATCCCTAATGTTTTCAGAGCTTCTTTGTTCAGACATAAAGGTATATTTATCTCTCGGTGGCTTTCAGGCACAGCATTTAATAATGTGTCATCATTGGATGCCCATTTGCGTAGAGAAAAACCTCCAGCTTTCATTAATTTTATTAATTCCTTTTGTAATTGTAGTGCCTTTCTGTAGTATCTGCACCTGAAAGTAAATCGTCTACATAAAACGAATCTATTGCCTTTTCAGATCCCAAAGGAAAATTCAATTTTTCATCTGTGGCTAGTTATTTCAGAACTCGTGTGACCAGATAAGGTGCCGACTTTGTTTCAAATGTTACGGTTTTTAATTTGAAATCTTCTATGGGGACATTTTCTGAACTTCTCCAAACAATTCTTTGATACTCTGCATGTCGAGGTGCAATTCTAATTTGTCGATACATTTTTTCTATATCCGCACTAATTGCAAATTTATACATCCTCCATCTCAGCAGAAGTTTAGTTAACTCGTCTTGAATTACAGGACCCTTCATCATCTTATCATTTAAAGAGATACCATTACTTGTTGCTCGAGATGCATCAAATACAACCCTCAACTTGGTTGCTAGCTTCCTTTATGACGCTATGGTGAGGTAAGTAGTTGTGTTCAAATGCTTCTATTGGTTTTGAACTTGTATCCCTTTTTATTTTTTCCATATGATCTAATTCGATATATTCATTTATACACTTGGCATACTCATTTTTAAATTTTGAGTTTTTCAAAACTGACGTTCCATGGAAAGCAGTCTACCGATTGCGATATTTCTCGATTATCCCAGTGTTGCATTCTTTTGAGGATGAAATGGTAGCTGAACTTCGTATCTATCATCTGGTAAGCGTCTATGAGTCTGTGAAAAATGCTTTTCACATGCTGCTTCTTCTTCGGTTAATAATTTGTTTGAAGATATTTCTCCTAATTTCCAAAACTTTCTCAATTCATCTTATAAATTTATATGTATATAAAAATTTGAAATGGCACTTTTATTTTCTGGTTGATGATGGATCTCTCCTGTTAAGATCCATCTAAAGATGGTTTTTTGAGCAATGGGTGTTCCCTTGGGATCCCTTTTAACACCTTTCAGCATTATTTGGTTAAAAACATCCGCACCCAATAATAAATCAACTGGTGCCGGATTGTTGAATTCTGGATCAGCTAATTCCAAATCAATAATGTGCTTCCACTAATGATTTTTTATATAAGTACTTGGCAGAATTTGTGTTAATTTTTTCATGATTAATCTCTCAACATGAATTTTTAGATTTCCATTAATCGGCTTGGTGTCGAAAGTGGCCCGTTTATTAATTTGGTGTAAATTTTCTTCACCTATGCCTTGAACACTCACACTGACAGATTGTTTGCGCATTTGTAAGCTTTGTGCCATTCTTTCTGTTAGGAAAGAAGCTTGCGATCCCTGATCTATCGAAGCCCATACTATCGTTTCCTCACCAGACGGTCCAATTATTTTCACGAGTGCTGTAGCCGGTAATATTTGGTTGCAAGGATTTCTTTTGGCAACGTACGATCCAAGGTTGTTCGATGCGACACATTCTGTAACCCTTTGATATTCTGGGCTTTCCGAGTTGAGTACACAGTTATTAAATCTGATATTTGGAGAATTAGTAGAATTATTGTCCAGATTTGGATTTCTCGTCTGTGTTGGAACATTGGATGTTGACACGTTCGAGTTGAGATGCAACAATGTATGACGCAATTTTTGGCAATGGCGACATCTATGATTGCAGTTCCAACATAGCTCCTTGTTCCGAATAACTGCCACACGTTTCTTTGGTGTAGATCCCAAAAATTGGTTGCATTTCCTTAGCAGATGACCATTTGCTCATATTGGAGAAATTGTAATTTCTTGAGCTGACACATTATGGATGGTGGTGGTCCGAAATTTGTTGTTCACAGATGATTTATTTTTTTCCAACACTGCTTCCGCTAAGGCCTTGAATCTATTCTCCATGAATTTTTCTAATTCAGCCCAAGATGGTAGTTCTTTATCCTCACTCATCGCTTGTTCCCATAACTGATGAGCCTGGGAGGGTAATTTTTGCACTGTCAGGTATACGGTTATAGGCTCCCATCTATCAACATCGATAAATAAATTTGTCAATGCTAACATGCATTTGTTGATAATGTCTAGCAATTTGCGAATATCGTGTGCCACGCTGCTTGGTAATTCCAATATGTTACCAAAAAATGCAGTACTAAGTACTCTGGCTCGCAGCTCTTGTTGGAGTACGGGCTGCGACAATAACGTTCTCAGTTGTGTTTTGATCAACATCCTTTTATTCTTATACCGATCATTTAGAATGTCCCACGCTGCTTTCTAATTGCAATCTGTACCAAAAAATGGCGTATTAAGTTCTCTGGCTCACCTGATAAATGTAATTTTAAATACTGCAGCTTCTGAGCTGGGGACAGACTTTCATTCGCGTGAATTAATGATGTGAAAAGATCGTGAAACGAAGCTTTAAAGTTCTCATAGAATTATGGGATGTTCAAATAAATTCAAAAACTAAGATGTGCACCACATTAACTAGACAACATATTTATCCGAATACTTTTGAAAAAATTGGAGTTAAATTAGCAACACACATAATTAGAACAGTGAGTGCCGCTATTAGAACAATGATAGAAACGTCTGGCTTTAAAAGTGTACACATGATGAAAATATTTGTCTATATAATACTGCGAAGAAAATAAAAAAATTAAGCAGTGTGTAAAACCGAAGCTTTTAATTTAAAATATAAAATCGCAATAATATTTTCAATTAAATTTTGATTTTTTTGTGTGTAACATTTTCTTAATTTTATGCTATCTTTTATGTTTTCCAACCAATAATATAAATATATGAATGAATTTATAGCTATATAGTTATAGATTTATTTTTTTTTTAATTTTAAAGTAACACAATATCCACATATATTTGAAAAATTCAAAATTTAATTGAAAATATTATTGCGATTTTGTATTTTAAATTGTGTATTTTAAATATTTAAAAACAATTAAAGTGGCCTTTCATATTAAAATTTGTTGTTCTTTTTTTCTATTTGTTTTTATTTCTGTTTTACTTTCTTTTGTTTCCTGTTATCTAAGCTAAGGTACTTCTTATATTGTTTTTTAAATATTAAATTTTTACAGTAGTACTCATAGATAATATGTGGTATTATTACCTATGACCTATACTTAATTTATTACCTATACTGACAGAACATTCTGAATTTTTTCTTGTTCGTTTATGTTTACTGTGTACGTACATATATGTATTTAACAAATAGGCTTTAAAAATATTTAAAAACAATCAGTAACATTTTTAATTCTTTTTTTTCTATTCGTTTATATTTTTCTTCGCAGCATTACATTTTACTTTTTTTTTGTCTTTTGTTATCTACGCTAAGGTACTTCTTTTATTTTTTTTAAATATATGTAGATATTGTGTTACTTTAAAATTAAAAAAATAATAAATCTATAACTATATACTTATCAATTCATTTTTTTTTTGTCAATTTTAATTTAATTTTTATATTTAAATTTATATTTAATTTTTTTTCTTGTTTATGTTTCATTAAATTAGTTATTGAAATTATTTTCAATTTAATCACTTTTTATGATTTTATGTGAATTTTATTATAAAATAATTATTATTTATAAGAATTAATTAATTGTTTAAATATTTAAAAAAGAAAAAAGTGGTTTTTGAATATTTTTTCCGCGGTTTAAAAAAAAAACACGTCTGATCAGTTTGACAGCTATACCACGTTGAGATCATTAGGTTCCTGAGTCATTGGGCATAACGGTCTCGAATTCAAACAAGCTTCAATTTGGGTTAAAATGGTTGAAAATTCCTCATATGTTGAAGTGGAATTTCCCACAATCCTTTTTAAATGCCATTTTGTGGATTTAACTCGAGCTTCCTAAAGGCCGCCAAAATGTGGAGAACCTGGTGGAATGAATTTAAAATCTACTTCTTCATTTTCGAAATTGGAGGTCAAGGCGAATCCCAGTTGTTGTTTCATTAAATTGTACTGCTTGGCGAGTTTTTTGCTAGCTGAGATGAAATTTGTACCATTATGACAGTAGCATTTGCCTCTTCTTGCAGCAAATCTTTTATATGCAACAATGTAGCCGTTTACGGTAAGATCAGTAACTAGCTCTAAATAGTTTTTACTGCTATACAAATGAATAGTGCAACGTAAGCTTTGTAGTGTGATGGTTTTCGTTTATTATGCGTTTTTAATTCGAATGGACCACAGTAATCTAAACCGGAACATGTGAACGGTGTAGTGAAGTTGAGTCGGTCTGGAGGTAACGCCACATCAACTGGTTTTGTGGTTTTACTTTTTGTCGGTAACAAGGCAAAAATTTGTGAATAATAAATCGTATTGTATTCCTGGCGTTGAAACTATACTTGTAACCTCATTCATATTGAATTGAAAATATTATTGAAATTGAAAATATTATTGCGATTTTATATTTTAAAATGTGGAAAATACTTTAAATTAAAAGCATTGGTTTTACACACTGCTTTATTTTTCTGAATTGAATTCTGTATTGAATTCGCAGTATTGAATTTTTTGTTTTTTCAATTTTTCTGTTATAAACGTTAAAGACTTTTTAAATAATTCTTATAAATATTTGATGAAGTATGACTTTTACGTTTTCTTATTGAAAATATTTAAAAACAATCAAAGTAGCCTTTCGTATATTTCGCTTCGCAGCATTCCATTTTACTTTTTTTTGTTTTCATGATAAAGTAACTATATACATACATAGAGTATTTACATGGAAGAAAAAAGTTCGTAATTTCGAAAATCAACTTGATCGTATTTTAGTTTATTTTTATTTTAGTTTTTTTTTGTTTGTATGTCAATCGATGTATGTACATCTGCATATATTTCTTCGTATAACTTTTTCGACTTCTTAAAATAAAGAAAAAACCTCGATTCTACCTCGATTTTTTATCAATCAATTTTAGATGTTTTCATAACCCAACCATAGGTACAAGAATTATTATTGCAAAAGTAGAAAATATGAAAAAATGTGTACATATATTAATATAAATTTAAAGTTATTTTCATCCCCTCTAAAAAATATACTTTTTTCTTTTTAATCAATTAAATATTTTCTAAGTAATTCTTACAATATTTTAAAAATTCAAACGCCAAGCTATTTAGTTTAATAGCAGACTAAAGCATATTTATTACCAGAATGTAATGATCCACTGTTGAGACAATCAAAAAGTTTATCAAACACTAATACAAAATTTTTGCAACTACTTTAGTAACACTTTTTAAGCCAGACGTTTCTATTATTGTTCTAATAGCGGCACTCACTGTTCTAATTATTTGTGTTGCTAATTTAACTCTATTTTTTCAAAAGTATTCGGATGTTGTCTGTATAATGTGGTATACATCTTAGTTGTTCTATTTATTTGAACATCTCATAATAACTTAGATAACTTTAAAGCTTATAATACCATCTGAGGTTTTTTAATTAATGTAATTCTAAGAGATTTAATTAGATGGGGAAAATCGAATATGCAAAAAATGTTTTATTATTATAATTAAAAAATGGTTTATCAGGTGTTATTTCTAACAACGAAAAAATACCAATATAATAAAAATAAATAAATAAAAATACAATATGGTTGTAATACCAATATCGAACAAGCTTATCAAATATTTTTAATAATTTCTAAAAGTGTTACAAGACGAATATCTGTATTCTATATTTTATATTCTGAAAATAAAATTTAAAAGTGTTACGAAAGGAAAATCTGTATAGAAATGTATGTATGTATGTATTTCCATACCTCAGTTACAAAACAAATTCTCTTTCTTGTTTCTATTTACTAAATATTGTCATAACAATTAACTAATTTAACTCCAATTAACTAATGAAATTTAATTTTAGAAAATGCATACCAAGGAAAAGATTGGAACTGGATCTAGTTGTCATAGTATAAACAGTAACAAAGAGAATTTTCTTAAGAATAGCAGATTCATTTAATGGCCAAATTTTGAACTTTGTCATTTCTTATATCCAATTTATCCAACAAGCCACATTTATAACATTCCAAAAAATTAGTAAAGTTTTATTTTTGTATATAGTGTTAAATACTTAACTGATGAACTATAACATTTCATTAATAAAATAATTAATCTATAATATAATATTTGATTAATATACAAAAAAAAATGTAAATTATTCTATTTAGAACCCATTAATTTGCAAAAATTTAATATAATTTCCGGAATCCGCTTTGTTAATCTTTTTGTTGGAATATTAGCAATTTTTGAAAATTTCTTTCTAAAAAATGTATAACAATTTGTGTATCGTTAGTAATTTGTTGTTTAATCCTAAAACTAAACAAGTAAATGTAACAGTAAGTCGATGCAACCGACTTATTAATACCCTACACCTGAATAATTCGAATTAAATTAAAAATCCATAAGTTTTTTGGCAGCTGCTTGAACTTCTTCCCTTTTCTGTCTTATTCAACTCGAATTTCAGGAACGTAAAAGAGGCATCCTCTTGGGATATGCTTGACACCTTTGTAAAAAATTTAAGTTTCAATCTTTATTAATTTCGAAGATTGTTAGTCCTTGAGAGGTGTGTGGCAGGTACCCGAATTGCCACTCCAATTCATCGAATCCATCTCAGGAACATAAAGAAAACATGCCAGAACCCCATTGAACTAAATTTAAAGGTTCTACTTTTGTTGGTATTGGAGATATGCTCGTTGCTCTTGTGCTCGTCCGGAAGTTTCCAAAATACGAATCCATGGTTCAATTTCTTTCAAATGTCAGTTTCCAATTTTACAGAAAAGGAAACATAACAGAACACCTTTGTACTAAAAATAAAAGTTCTATCTTTGTTGGTTGTGGAGATATACTCGTTTGCTCTGGGGCTCGTCCGGAAGTTTCCAAGATTCGAACCCATGGACTAAATCCTCACAAATTTCAGAAACATAAATCAAACATGAAGGAACACCATTCTGCCTAATTTAAAGGTTATATCTTTGTTGCTTTTGGAGATAATATCATTTGCTCTGAGGCTCGTTCGGAAGCTTCCAAAATCCGAACCCAAGGACCAAATCCGCTCAAATTTCAGAGACCTAAATCAAACATGAAAGAACACCATTCTGCTAAATTTAAAGGTTATATCTTTGTTGTTTTTGGAGATAATCTCATTTGCTCTGGGGCTCGTTCGGAAGCCTCCAAAATCCACACCCATAGATCATATCCTCTTAAATTTCAGAAACATAAATCAAACAGGAAGGAACATCATTGTAAAAAATTTAAAGGTTCTATCTTTGTTAGTTTTAGAGATAATCTCGTTTGCTCTGGGGCTCGTTCGGAAGCTTCCAATGTACAAATCCATGGTTCAAATTCTTTCAAATGTCAGTTTCCAATTTTATAGTTTTGGAGCCCCAACTAGCGACTTTAGTTAGATCATCGTTAACCGTATTGGTCATAGACAGCCTAGCTATGTCAATTGCGGGGGTTGTGGCATTTGACTTTCTCGCAAAATTATAAGATGCCACCAGAGTGCTGTCGTCGCTGAAACTGTAAATTGGATTGAAGGTTGAAGATAGAAGATCGTTGACAAAAATCAAAAAGAGAGTAGGTGCAAGGACGGATTCTTATGGAACGTCAGCGTTTATTTGAAATGTGTCAGACGTGTAGCCGCCGACCAGAATACGAAAACAACGATTCGAAAGATAGTCTTCAATCCATTTGCATAAAACTGAACCAAGACTTAGAGCTTGACATTTGTTCAACAGAGCAGCATGCCATACTTGATCAAAAGCTTTCGAAATATCGAGAGCAACAACAATACATTCACAAGAGTAGTGAATCGGTTGCTTCTAAAACCGTTTTGGCGATCATGTAAGATCCCCCTATCGTCTAAATATTTCTTGAGCTTAGAGTTGATAGTTTCCATAACTTTGGAATTGATCGAAATGATAGCTGTAGGTCTATAGTTTGAGGGTTCGCTTTTGTCATCTTTTTTGGGAATTGGGGAAACATGAGAAACCTTCCACTGACTGGCATAGATACCAGTCGAAAACGAAAGGTAAAAAAGGTTGCGCAAAGGTTTCGAAATGGAGAAGGCAGTATTTTTTGGAACCATGGCAGGGATTCCATCAGGCACAGTGGACTTTTTATCATTCAGATTCTTCAGAACTTTCCTGAAGTTTACATGCATACTACATATTAAACTATATGCAAGCGCATACTAAAATAATACATTATTTTTTATACAATTTCAATTATTATATTTATTTAGTTTTAACTAACAAAAATACTTTATTCTTTAATTTAACAATTTTCAATTTAAATAGCCAGTTAGTTCCTTAGAAATTTTAATTAACAATTTACTTATTAATTACGTTAATTTACTAATAAAAAACACAATTATCGTAGAATTATCTAAAATACAAATATTATATTGTTTTCTAACTTTATTAACTAAAAAAAGGTTAGGTAAAAGATTATTTACTACACTTTTCACTTTAGTAACCACTCACAATTATGTAATTTTTATTTTTACTTTAATTAGCAATTTTAATTTTATTAATAATTCACTTGGTACTATTTTAATCTTATTTCTTATAATTAGTTATTATATTTATGCATATTTTATTCAATAAATTCACTTAAATTAAAACAAAACACATATTATAATATTTACCTTTTTGGTACCTCACAATATTTACACTATAAACTTAACCAATTAATTTTTTATGATTTACTTTTTTCATTTTTCGATTATAATTTTTATAATCATGTGTCAAATTATGTGTTAAAAAATATTTTTTTTTTATTTTTTCAACAATTACTAGAAAATCCCCTGTGCAATTGCACAAATTCTATAGATTCAAAAATATTTACGTTATCATACTGACTCCCTTAATAAACTACCTAAAAATTTCATTTTTACATCAGCACCATTAAAAAAAACGTTGAAATCACTTACTACTTGTAATAGAAAAAAAACATAAAACAAATCTAAACACAGAAAATTAAAAATGTTAGGTACAGTTTATTAATTTATTCTCGCCGTTTTTTCGTGGCGATAATTTTTGACAGTTTTTTAATTATTGAGAAAAAATGGTCCAAGCTAAAAACACATTCAGAGTAAAAGTTCGTGCCGATATCTCAAAAATTGTTTGAAACACATGTATAAAGTGCACAATAAAAACCGGCGAGAAACCAACCAGCACCAACCGCTACGACATTTTTTTTTGTTACATTTAAAACACTCCCAATAATCGAAATAATTTTAATATTTGTTAAAATTTTACTCTCTATTTTTCTTTAGTTTTAAAAAAAAAAAATTTATGTCGATGAAAAACAGTTGTTTTCGCCGCTAAATTACTTCAATTACCAAAACTACTTTCAAGTTTTTTGCGTTTATTTTTTTTTTGCTTGAAAAAAATTTGCTGAATTTATTTTATTTAAATGTACTTTGGAAGAGGTCTTTGGTATATTTAATAAAAGATTCATGTCTCTGATAATGTAATTTCATAAATTTTCGGGGTCTTTTTTTGTGACGGTCGTTTTCGACAGCTTTTTAATTTAATGGTCTAATAATAAATTAGTACAAAATTATGAATCTATTGTGAGAAAAGGCTTCTAAAATGATATTTTCTATGTTATTTTTTCTTTTTTTTTAAGAAAAATATCCATTTCTATAATATTTAGTAAGTTTCTGATTTCTGTTATGAAATATAATTAGCTAAGTCTGCCGAATTTTATATTAATAAAAAAAATTCGAATATTTTATATTATATCAAAAATTCAGCTTAAAAAATCAAAATTCCAACCTAAATAAACAAAACTACTATAAAGTCTGTTGCGAAGCTTTTACCAGCTTTTATAATAGTGAAAACAAAATCAAGAATTAAATCGGCCTATTATTTTTTTCTTATAAATATAAGGCTTACTATAAACTTTGCTCTTTTCACTTTCAGGTCTTTTAATTTTAATAAGAGTATTTTCATTTTTTTCAAAACAAAGAGTCATTTGAAATCTGCCAACAGAAGAATAATAATTTATTTTTAATTTACCGCTGCGACCAGTTCATAATGGATGTGGCGGTCAAATTTAAAAATTAAAAATTTGCTTTAAATTTTGTGTCGAAAGTACTTTTTAAAAAGTAAACATTTGTGTCTCTGATAAGACTTTTAGTCGAAGATTTGTGTCTCTGATAATAAAATTTTAAATTATTAAATAAAATATTTTTTTTTTACATGTTGGCAAGGTCTTATCATTATATTGTGTATATTATCAGAAATTCAATCATTAATTTCAGGTATTATATTATCTGATCTGATTAATAAATTTTATTTTTTTCCATGGCTAACAATATTATTAATGGTCTAATAATAAATTAGTACAAAATTATGAATCTTTTGTGAGAGAAGGCTTCTAAAATGATATTTTCTATATATTTTTTTTTAAGAAAAATATCCGTTTCTATAATATTTAGTAAGTTTCTGACTTTTGTTATGAAATATAATTATCTAAGTCAGCCGAATTTTACATTAATAAAAAAATTTCGAATATTTTATGTTATACCAGTTCTACCGAAAATTTAGCTTAAAAATCTAAATTTCAACCTAAATAAACAAAACTATTTTAAAGTACGTTACGAAGCTTTTACCAGCTTTTATACTAATGAAAACAAAATCAAGAATAAAATCGGCCTATTATTTTTTTCTTATAAATATGAGGTTTACTATAAACTTTGCTCACTCTCACTTTTTCACTTTCAGGTGTTTTAATTTTATTAAGAGTACCTATTTTTATTTTTTTTTTCAAAAACAAAGATTGAAAATGCCAACAGAAGATTAATAATTTATTTTTAATTTACCGCTGCGACCAGTTCATAATGGACGTGGCGGTCAAATTTAAAAATTAAAAATTTGCTGAATTTATTTTGATTGAAAATGTGTTTTTTAAGTATGTACTTTTCCTTTTTTGACTGTACTCACTTTTAATGAAGGATTTGTGTCTCTGATAATACTTCTAGTGTAAAATTTGGTCACTCGTAATAATATTTACTAAATTTATTTATATTTTTAATGAACGGTTTGTGTCTCTTGATAATACTTTGAGTCAAAAATTTGTGTCTTTGGTAATAAAATTTTAAATTATTAAATAAATATGCAGAAATATCATCATTGCCAGTTTAGTTTACATTCAGTGTGAGTGTTTTATTATAGATATAAAATATATTTTTTTACATGTTGGCAAGGTCTCGCCAACATCTTGTGTATTATATTATAGATTCAGTGATTGTTTTTTTAACAGCTTTTTATTAACTTGGTTGGGTAAATGATGGAATCTTAGAAGCCATTTTAAACACACTTCCCGTTGAGCTAGAGACTTGAAATTTTCTTTATTAGATCAGATTCCGATGACAATACATGATTTTAAAATAATAATATCGAAAAACATTAGAGAAATTAGCTTAATTTCAAAATTAAATTTTCATACAAAGATATAACAGAATTATTACAGAACCGAAATAAAACATTTTATCTAAATTTACTAAACTCACCAATGCCAATACCAATACGTATACATAAATGTGTTTTTTTTCTATAAAAGACTATTGTTTTTTATGTAGACCATTGCATTGTATGCGTATATATCCATAGGTACATACTTCAAAAAATGTAATAATATGTGCTTCGAAAATATTTTTGATTTGAAAGCGATGAATTTGAAAGATATGAATGTGTAAACAAATTAATGTGCCGCAATTGAGAACACAGTGTAAAATTTAATATGAATTTACTTAAAATTTAGTAAGCAAGTGTTAAATTTAAGTTTTTTTTTCATCAAATCAATTGATTTTTAGTATACATTTTTATTTATATAAGCAGCGTGTGTTTATTTATAATATTTATATAGATATGTATTTTTCCTTTATTAATTATAATTAAAATAGGGCTTTTCTTTCGAAACTCTTAACATATTAAAATCGCATATTATGGCCCTAACATTGATATCTAAATTGGGAGCTACCTTTAAATTAAGATATATTAGGGAATGATGATCTGCACCACTAATGCCTTTTTCTGAAGTATAAAAACTAAGAATATACTTCCAATTATGTAAAAACATTAAACAACAAAAAGAATATATTAAAAATAAGAAATCCAGTCTTTTTTAAAAATAGTAAATAACAACAATATTTTTCTTTTCAATAACAATAATTATGAATTAATCATAAAATATATGTTATGTACATACATACATCGTACATATCTACATCGTCTAGAAAAAGCAAAATAATTTTTTTTTAATTCAAAAACATTAGCATTTAGTTAGAAGTAAGCAATTTAATATATTCTCAATTACATACTTTTAAAACCAAATTTTTTTACTACATATCGCTGTTAGGCAAGTGCAACCTCGTAAATCGTAGTTTTTTAAAAAACACTTTTTTTTTACAAATCGATTCAAAAATTATCAATACACATACCTTCATTTTACAGAAAGTTATATTTTTATTATTTTCCCCTAAATTTGAAAATAGTGGCACCTCGCATTTTGTAGAGGAATTAAAATAAGCAGTGAAAACTCGTATAATTGTATATTATAATTATACGAGTTTTCACTCTGTCAAAATTTTATAAGGGGATTTCCGTGATAATATTTACGAGTTATCACAATATTAACAAAGTTAAATTATTGTTTTTAGCACAGTTTTGAAATTAATGTGTTATAAATGAGTTCTAGTAATTCGTTTAGAGCAATTTTTCCTGAAGAGGAAAGTGAAATGTGTGAAATTATAGAAAATCCTATTGAAATTATAAATTTGGACCTATATGACACACAAAAGGACAACCCAATTAAAATTGAAAAAAATGAAAATAATAATGAATGTAAGTGCTTAATGGTTTCCAATTTTTTCAATAAAAATAGAGTAATTATAGTAATAAAATGTTCGTAATAGGCCAAAACGTCTCTAGAAGTTCAAGGAATTTACTACAAATTGAAACTGATAATTTACTTGACTTATCTAAAATACTTGACTATCGGCTTTACATGATACTGATAATGATTCATTTCGAAATTGACCTGATTTATTCAATGATTGCCATTTAGAAACAGATATTGGATCTGAAACTCAATCAATAGTTTTTGCATCTGAAAGTGATATAGAAACACATCTGTCCTCTAAAACACCACCGGCTTCACATGATTTTTATAATGATTCAATTCAAAATTCATCTGATTTATTCAACGATAGAAATATAGAAACAGATATTGGATCTGAAACTCAATCAATAGTTCGTGCATATGAAAGTGATATAGGAACACATCTGGTATCTGAAACAACACCGGCTTCATATGTATCGACAACTGAAGCACAAACTGATGGAATAAATATTCTAGGAACAAGAAAACGTAAGGCTAATAAAAAGGAATGGGTTGATTTCCAAAATAAAAACTCCGTGAAAAAGGAAAGAAATATATAGGCTGGGAAAAAACTGAGAATGGTATGAGAAAGAGGGAAGAAAAAAAAAACGAAAGGAAAATGGGTCCAACATGCACTTCAGAAGCATGTAAAAAGTCCAAAAGATTCAAGTGCAATGAAATAACAGAAAAGGAAAGACAGGAGCTGCATACTTACTTTTGGTGTAAAATGTCATGGAAACAAAAGAAGACATATGTGTCTACTTTAATTTCAGAAAAGACGGTTAAAAGCAGACAAGATTCACAAAGTATATTAAAAAGAAAATTTTCTTTAGAATATAATATTAAAATAAAGAACCGTGAAATGTTAAGGGTTTGTAAAAAAATGTTTTTATCGACTTTTTCTATTGGAAAATGGTCAGTTCGAGAATGGGTCAGAAATTTACATAAAGAAGTCACTAAAACCAATGAAACGAACAAACAAACGCGATTAAAAACTACTACAATAGAAAATCAATTCTTAAAAAATTTTTTTGATAAAATTCCTAAATTACCTTCTGATTATTGTAGACAAAAAAGTTGTAATACAAAAAAGTTGTACATAGTACCTTCTACCTTCCTTACGTAGTACCTTCTACCTTGTACCTTCTCATTATTGTAGACGTAATACAAAAAAGTTGTACGTAGAACCCACATTCAAAAATACTTTTAATAGCTTATATGAGGAGTATAAACAATCTTGCGAAATTGATGAAAACTATAATTTCAAACCTCTTTCTAAACGTAGTTTTGACAGAATGGCTGAAGATTCCTGAAGTAAATCTTTAAAGTAAATTAAATATTAAAAGTGAATAAATAATTATTATCAAAGTATTGTACATATAAAGAAAATTTATAGGAAAAGTATTAAACATATTTACAAAGCAAGAATTTAATAAAATCAAAAACAATTCAAATTAAATATTAAAAGTGAATAAATAATTATTATAAAAGTACTGTACATATAAAGAATTTTTATAGCAAAAGTATTAAACACATTTACAAAGTAAGAAAATTTTTAATAAAAGCAAAAACAATTCAAATTAAATATTAAAAGTGAATAAAAAATTATTATAAAAGTATTGTACATATAAAGAAAATTTATAGTAAAAGTATTAAACATATTTACAAAGCAAGAATTTAATAAAATAAAAAACAATTCAAATTAAATATTAAGAGTGAATAAATAATTATTATTGTTTAAAATAATTATTTTCTTATTTTTATTATATACTAGTTTAATATTATTCTTATTACTATTCTTATTATTCTTTACATAAAACATTGCTTTTTTTAATTAGAAATCACTGAATCACTACACTATTTATTTATTTTTCAAATCTTTGTTTTATTTTTTACTAATTAGATTTTTTTTTTAATTTATTTTTAAAATCCGCGCGAATGTATGTTACACGAAAATTCTCATTGTTTATAAGAAGAAGAAGATTGGCGGCCATTTAAAAAAAAATTCCATAATAAGCAGGCCTGTCAGTATATAGGTGATCTTTAGCGTCAACCGCTGTCTGGTTTTATAATTCTATATATTCTTAAATTATATTTAAAAGAACATTAATATATTTTAATAATAATAAAAATAATTAAATTTAATAAAAAATAAATAAAACAAAAATATAAAAGAAATTAAATTTAACAAATTAATAAAAGAAAAAAATAATAAAAACAACAAAACCAAAACAAAATAATTCCTTAACTTAAGGTTTCAATTTATATTAAAATTCAATTTATAGTTGTATTTAACATTAAAATTTAAAATTTTAATTCTTCATGGAAAAAATATATGGAAACTAATTCCATTGCCCATTATAATACCTTTCTTGATATCTATAATAGATTTAAAATTCTATTTGATACTTTATATAAAAATTATATTAACAGAATTAAATCAAAATTTTATTCCAATGCGCAACATTTTTTTAATTTTGTTAATTGTACACATAGGATTGATGGTCACCCATCGGCTTTGCGATACGAAGAAATAACATCAGATAACTCGCACACTGTTTTCCAGTGTTTTTGAACCAAATCAGTCATATTTAGAAGACCTAGTTCCTCCATATCCTTCAAATTTTGACATTAAGACCATTTCAATAGCGGACGATATCTTAACGCCTCATCTCCTAGTTCTAAAAGATAACTTCAGTTACAGCTCCGACGTAGATGTACCAATAGTGTTAAAATTCTATGCCATTTATATATAAAAATTAAAAAAAAACAAGTAGACATGGTATTTACTGCTATCAGTAAAGTGTTCGATCTAATTCGCTAATAAAATTATCCTTGAAAAACATAAACCAGTACGGTTTTCAAGTCATAGCGTTAAATTGTTATGGTCTTATTTATCATATAGGTCATACCAAGTCCTTTTGCAAATTCAGGAGTACCCTAAGAAAGCCATCTAAGATTTATATTTCGTTGTGTCGACCTATGACAGTCTCCTATGTTTATCCAATTTACATCTTCTTAGTTTTGCTGATGATACCAAAATCTCCAAAACTATAACTTTCACTCGCAATTGTGAGTTGTTGCAATATGCTCTTAATCAATTTGGTTCATGGTGCAGGAAAAACAATCTCGACATAAATTTTAGTAAATACCTAACTATAAGCTTTTCAAGGTTACGAGCTAGCTCAATCAATTATGATTACGTTTTAAATGACCAACCTTAAAGAACAGAACGTACTTTTGATTTGAGACTAGCAGTTTGAGATAGTAGATTAGTTGAGATAGTAAATTAGATTTCAATAGTCACTACAATTCCATAATAAATAAAGCTAACTCAACTCTTGAATTTATTATGCGGTGGGTTGGTCAAAAGAGTTTTCTGATCCCTATATCACTAAGCAGCTTTTCTTTACTTATGCAAGACCTATTCTTGAATACTCAAGGCAAGTATGGTATCCATATCGTGATATAGACATTTAACTTATTGAATCACTCCAAAAAAGATTTCTTCATTTCGTTTTACGCAAACTTGCTTGGGCTAATCCTATACGTCTTCCTCAATATGAAACTAGACTTTCTTTAATTAATTTAAACTCCCTGCAGTCACGCCGTCCAGTGCCGGATATAATATTCGCTCAGCAGATTGTTCGCTGTTATATCAACTCCCTTCTATTCGCGAAAAAATGGGGTATAGAAACAATCCAAATAATTTGAGATCGGTCGAGCTTTTTAATGTGTCACACCACTCTACAGCCTACAACAAATTTGGGAGTATTATGTGAGTATGTTAAAAGAGACTAAATCAAATCAAAGTGTGAGCTCTTTTTTTTTTTTTTTTTATTTATTATTAATTTCAGACAATTTACATAAAAAAAATTGTGTATAAGAAATTAAATTCTAAACTAAACCTAAATTAATACTAAAAACTAAAAGTTTATAAATCACATTACAATTTTTTTTTTTGCTCTTGAACAATAGTTAATTTCTAAAGCTTTTTAAATATTTCTTAAGTCTATATTAAATATTTCTTAAATTTAAATTCATGTAAGTTTTGGCTGTGTTTTAGTTGGATAGGTAGAGTGTTAAACATCTTTATTGCGCTGCATTTTAATCCTTGTAGCTTCTTAGTTGTAGTTGCTTTGGGTACCACAAGATGTCCTCTATATCTAGTGTTGTAGTTGTGCACATTATCTCTTGTTATAATTGTTAATGAAGATTTCATTTTCTTGTTTATTATTTTATACACATATTTACATTTTTCGAAGTATATTAACTGGTTTATGTCGAGTTCATTTTAGTGATGTGAACTATCGAGTGATTTTGACTATCGATAGTTAGTAACTGAATGATTTTAACTATCGAATGAATTTAGTAACTAAAAATAGTAATTACTATTTTTTGAACTACTTTTTTTTTCGATAGTTTGATAGTATGAATGATTTTTATACTGAATAAATTTAGTAATAAAAAATAGTAATTACTATTTTTTAAACAACTTTTTTTTCGATAGTTTGATAGTATGAATGATTTTTATACTGAATAAATTTAGTAACAAAAATAGTAACTGAAAAATGAAAATAAAGTGTTAATAAATAAAAATAGCAATAACTATTTTTTCAGTTACTTTTTTTTCTGAGCGAATGAATTACTAAAAATAGTAATTACTATTTTTTAGAAAACTATCGAATGAATGATTTTTTTTCAACTATCGAATAAACCGATAGTTTTTATTCGATAGTTCACATCACTAGTTCATTTGTGGTTACATACAATTCCTTTCTACTCAATCTAGGGTTCAATTTGTATAATGTTTTTACGATTTTTTCATGATCATACCCATTTGATTTACATGGAATTTTGTACTGTTACTCCAACTGCATATATTGTAACGAATTTTTGACAAGATGTACTCATTGTAAATTAATTTGGCGGCTTTGATTGGAACACCACCTGCTCTTTTGATTGCCATTATGATCGGTATTATGCTTTTCTTTAATTGTTTTATATGTCCCATTTAAGATTTTCATCTATAGTCATTCCGAGATTCGAGATATTTCACATGTTGAACTCGTTCTACCGTGATCCCTCTTGTTTTTATTGTAATTTCATGATATCTTTTTCTAAGTGTTTTAAATACACAATATAATACGTCTTTTTGGGATTCATACAGAGACCATTAACGTCCAGCCAATCACCGTATACTTCCATGTCTTTATTTAGGTTATTTTCTAATTGATTTAAAGTCTTAGACTTACATACAAAATTTGTGTCATCTGCATAAATTGTTTACTTTGATACCAGGTTACACTTTGAAAGATTCATTACATATAATAAATAAAGAAGTGGGCCCAGTAACGATCCCTGTGGAACTCCAGTATTAATCACAGACTAAATAATACTAGTATAATAGCAGACTAAAGCATATTTATTACCAGAATGTAATGATCCACTGTTGAGACAATCAAAAAGTTTATCAAACACTAATACAAAATTTTTGCTACTACTTTAGTAACACTTTTTAAGCCAGACGTTTCTATTATTGTTCTAATAGCGGCACTCACTGTTCTAATTATTTGTGTTGCTAATTTAACTCTATTTTTTCAAAAGTATTCGGATGTTGTCTGTATAATGTGGTATACATCTTAGTTGTTCTATTTATTTGAACATCTCATAATAACTTAGATAACTTTAAAGCTTATAATACCATCTGAGGTTTTTTAATTAATGTAATTCTAAGAGATTTAATTAGATGGGGAAAATCGAATATGCAAAAAATGTTTTATTATTATAATTAAAAAATGGTTTATCAGGTGTTATTTCTAACAACGAAAAAATACCAATATAATAAAAATAAATAAATAAAAATACAATATGGTTGTAATACCAATATCGAACAAGCTTATCAAATATTTTTAATAATTTCTAAAAGTGTTACAAGACGAATATCTGTATTCTATATTTTATATTCTGAAAATAAAATTTAAAAGTGTTACGAAAGGAAAATCTGTATAGAAATGTATGTATGTATGTATTTCCATACCTCAGTTACAAAACAAATTCTCTTTCTTGTTTCTATTTACTAAATATTGTCATAACAATTAACTAATTTAACTCCAATTAACTAATGAAATTTAATTTTAGAAAATGCATACCAAGGAAAAGATTGGAACTGGATCTAGTTGTCATAGTATAAACAGTAACAAAGAGAATTTTCTTAAGAATAGCAGATTCATTTAATGGCCAAATTTTGAACTTTGTCATTTCTTATATCCAATTTATCCAACAAGCCACATTTATAACATTCCAAAAAACTAGTAAAGTTTTATTTTTGTATATAGTGTTAAATACTTAACTGATGAACTATAACATTTCATTAATAAAATAATTAATCTATAATATAATATTTGATTAATATACAAAAAAAAATGTAAATTATTCTATTTAGAACCCATTAATTTGCAAAAATTTAATATAATTTCCGGAATCCGCTTTGTTAATCTTTTTGTTGGAATATTAGCAATTTTTGAAAATTTCTTTCTAAAAAATGTATAACAATTTGTGTATCGTTAGTAATTTGTTGTTTAATCCTAAAACTAAACAAGTAAATGTAACAGTAAGTCGATGCAACCGACTTATTAATACCCTACACCTGAATAATTCGAATTAAATTAAAAATCCATAAGTTTTTTGGCAGCTGCTTGAACTTCTTCCCTTTTCTGTCTTATTCAACTCGAATTTCAGGAACGTAAAAGAGGCATCCTCTTGGGATATGCTTGACACCTTTGTAAAAAATTTAAGTTTCTATCTTTATTAATTTCGAAGATTGTTAGTCCTTGAGAGGTGTGTGGCAGGTACCCGAATTGCCACTCCAATTCATCGAATCCATCTCAGGAACATAAAGAAAACATGCCAGAACCCCAATGAACTAAATTTAAAGGTTCTACTTTTGTTGGTATTGGAGATATGCTCGTTGCTCTTGTGCTCCTCCGGAAATTTCCAAAATACGAATCCATGGTTCAAATTCTTTCAAATGTCAGTTTCCAATTTTACAGAAAAGGAAACATAACAGAACACCTTTGGACTAAAAATAAAAGTTCTATCTTTGTTGGTTGTGCAGATATACTCGTTTGCTCTGGGGCTCGTCCGGAAGTTTCCAAGATTCGAACCCATGGACTAAATCTTCACAAATTTCAGAAACATAAATCAAACATGAACGAACACCATTCTGCCTAATTTAAAGGTTATATCTTTGTTGCTTTTGGAGATAATATCATTTGCTCTGAGGCTCGTTCGGAAGCTTCCAAAATCCGAACCCAAGGACCAAATCCGCTCAAATTTCAGAGACCTAAATCAAACATGAAAGAACACCATTCTGCTAAATTTAAAGGTTATATCTTTGTTGTTTTTGGAGATAATCTCATTTGCTCTGGGGATCGTTCGGAAGCCTCCAAAATCCAAACCCATGGATCATATCCTCTTAAATTTCAGAAACATAAATCAAACAAGAAGGAACATCATTGTAAAAAATTTAAAGGTTCTATCTTTGTTAGTTTTAGAGATAATCTCGTTTGCTCTGGGGCTCGTTCGGAAGCTTCCAATGTACAAATCCATGGTTCAAATTCTTTCAAATGTCAGTTTCCAATTTTATAGTTTTGGAGCCCCAACTAGCGACTTTAGTTAGATTATCGTTAACCGTATTGGTCATAGACAGCCTAGCTATGTCAATTGCGGGGGTTGTGGCATTTGACTTTCTCGCAAAATTATAAGATGCCACCAGAGTGCTGTCGTCGCTGAAACTGTAAATTGGATTGAAGGTTGAAGATAGAAGATCGTTGACAAAAATCAAAAAGAGAGTAGGTGCAAGGACGGATTCTTATGAAACGTCAGCGTTTATTTGAAATGTGTCAGACGTGTAGCCGCCGACCAGAATACGAAAACAACGATTCGAAAGATAGTCTTCAATCCATTTGCATAAAACTGAACTAAGACTTAGAGCTTGACATTTGTTCAACAGAACAGCATGCCATACTTGATCAAAAGCTTTCGAAATATCGAGAGCAACAACAATACATTCACAAGAGTAGTGAATCGGTTGCTTCTAAAACCGTTTTGGCGATCATGTAAGATCCCCCTATCGTCTAAATGTTTCTTGAGCTTAGAGTTGATAATAGTTTCCATAACTTTGGAAATGATCGAAATGATAGCTGTAGGTCTATAGTTTGAGGGTTCGCTTTTGTCATCTTTTTTGGGAATTGGGGAAACATGAGAAACCTTCCACTGACTGGCATAGATACCAGTCGAAAACGAAAGGTAAAAAAGGTTGCGCAAAGGTTTCGAAATGGAGAAGGCAGTATTTTTTGGAACCATGGCAGGAATTCCATCAGGGCCAGTGGACTTTTTATCATTCAGATTCTTCAGAACTTTCACTACAGCTCGATTCCTGAAGTAAATCTTTAAAGTAAATTAAATATTAAAAGTGAATAAATAATTATTATCAAAGTATTGTACATATAAAGAAAATTTATAGGAAAAGTATTAAACATATTTACAAAGCAAGAATTTAATAAAATCAAAAACAATTCAAATTAAATATTAAAAGTGAATAAATAATTATTATAAAAGTACTGTACATATAAAGAAATTTTATAGTAAAAGTATTAAACATATTTACAAAGTAAGAAAATTTTTAATAAAAGCAAAAACAATTCAAATTAAATATTAAAAGTGAATAAATAATTATTATAAAAGTATTATACATATAAAGAAAATTTATAGTAAAAGTATTAAACATATTTACAAAGCAAGAATTTAATAAAATCAAAAACAATTCAAATTAAATATTAAAAGTGAATAAATAATTATTATAAAAGTACTGTATATATAAAGAAATTTTATAGCAAAAGTATTAAACATATTTACAAAGTAAGAAAATTTTTAATAAAAGCAAAAACAATTCAAATTAAATATTAAAAGTGAATAAATAATTATTATAAAAGTATTGTACATATAAAGAAAATTTATAGTAAAAGTATTAAACATATTTACAAAGCAAGAATTTAATAAAATAAAAAACAATTCAAATTAAATATTTAGAGTGAATAAATAATTATTATTGTTTAAAATAATTATTTTCTTATTTTTATTTTACTATTATTCTTATTACTATTCTTATTATTCTTTACATAAAACATTGCTTTTTTTAATTAGAAATCACTGAATCACTACACTATTTATTTATTTTTCAAATCTTTGTTTTATTTTTTACTAATTAGATTTTTTTTTTAAATTTATTTTTAAAATCCGCGCGAAAATGTATGTTACACGAAAATTCTCATTGTTTATAAGAAGAAGAAGATTGGCGGCCATTTAAAAAAAAAGTCCATAATAAGCAGGCCTGTCAGTATATAGGTGATCTTTAGCGTCAACCGCTGTCTGGTTTTATAATTCTATATATTCTTAAATTATATTTAAAAGAACATTAATATATTTTAATAATAATAAAAATAATTAAATTTAATAAAAAATAAATAAAACAAAAATATAATAGAAATTAAATTTAACAAATTAATAAAAGAAAAAAATAATAAAAACAACAAAACCAAAACAAAATAATTCCTTAACTTAAGGTTTCAATTTATATTAAAATTCAATTTATAGTTGTATTTAACATTAAAATTTAAAATTTAAATTCTTCATGGAAAAAATATATGGAAACTAATTCCATTGCCCATTATAATACCTTTCTTGATATCTATAATAGATTTAAAATTCTATTTGATACTTTATATAAAAATTATATTAACAGAATTAAATCAAAATTTTATTCCAATGCGCAACATTTTTTTAATTTTGTTAATTGTACACGTAGGAGTGATGGTCACCCATCGGCTTTGCGATACGAAGAAATAACATCAGATAACTCGCACACTGTTTTCCAGTGTTTTTGAACCAAATCAGTCATATTTAGAAGACCTAGTTCCTCCATATCCTTCAAATTTTGACATTAAGACCATTTCAATAGCGGACGATATCTTAACGCCTCATCTCCTAGTTCTAAAAGATAACTTCAGTTACAGCTCCGACGTAGATGTACCAATAGTGTTAAAATTCTATGCCATTTTAAATACTATAAAAATTAAAAAAAAACAAGTGGACATGGTATTTACTGCTATCAGTAAAGTGTTCGATCTAATTCGCTAATAAAATTATCCTTGAAAAACATAAACCAGTACGGTTTTCAAGTCATAGCGTTAAATTGTTATGGTCTTATTTATCATATAGGTCATACCAAGTCCTTTTGCAAATTCAGGAGTACCCTAAGAAAGCCATCTAGGATTTATATTTCGTGTGTCGACCTATGACAGTCTCCTATGTCTATCCAATTTACATCTTCTTAGTTTTGCTGATGATACCAAAATTCCCAAAACTATAACTTTCACTCGCAATTGTGAGTTGTTGCAATATGCTCTTAATCAATTTGGTTCATGGTGCAGGAAAAACAATCTCGACATAAATTTTAGTAAATACCTAACTATAAGCTTTTCAAGGTTACGAGCTAACTCAATCAATTATGATTACGTTTTAAATGACCAACCTTAAAGAACAGAACGTACTTTTGATTTGAGACTAGCAGTTTGAGATAGTAGATTAGTTGAGATAGTAAATTAGATTTCAATAGTCACTACAATTCCATAATAAATAAAGCTAACTCAACTCTTGAATTTATTATGCGGTGGGTTGGTCAAAAGAGTTTTCTGATCCCTATATCACTAAGCAACTTTTCTTTACTTATGCAAGACCTATTCTTGAATACTCAAGGCAAGTATGGTATCCATATCGTGATATAGACATTTAACTTATTGAATCACTCCAAAAAAGATTTCTTCATTTCGTTTTACGCAAACTTGCTTGGGCTAATCCTATACGTCTTCCTCAATATGAAGCTAGACTTTCTTTAATTAATTTAAACTCCCTGCAGTCACGCCGTCCAGTGCCGGACATAATATTCGCTCAGCAGATTGTTCGCTGTTATATCAACTCCCTTCTATTCGCGAACAAATGGGGTATAGAAACAATCCAAATAATTTGAGATCGGTCGAGCTTTTTAATGTGTCACACCACTCTACAGACTACAACAAATTTGGGAGTATTATGTGAGTATGTTAAAAGAGACTAAATCAAATCAAAGTGTGAGCTCTTTTTTTTTTTTTTTTATTTATTATTAATTTCAGACAATTTACATAAAAAAAAATTGTGTATAAGAAATTAAATTCTAAACTAAACCTAAATTAATACTAAAAACTAAAAGTTTATAAATCACATTACAATTTTTTTTTTTGCTCTTGAACAATAGTTAATTTCTAAAGCTTTTTAAATATTTCTTAAGTCTATATTAAATATTTCTTAAATTTAAATTCATGTAAGTTTTGGCTGTGTTTTAGTTGGATAGGTAGAGTGTTAAACATCTTTATTGTGCTGCATTTTAATCCTTGTAGCTTCTTAGTTGTAGTTGCTTTGGGTACCACAAGATGTCCTCTATATCTAGTGTTGTAGTTGTGCACATTATCTCTTTTTATAATTGTTAATGAAGATTTCATTTTCTTGTTTATTATTTTATACACATATTTACATTTTTCGAAGTATATTAACTGGTTTATGTCGAGTTCATTTGTGGTTACATACAATTCCTTTCTACTCAATCTAGGGTTCAATTTGTATAATGTTTTTACGATTTTTTCATGATCATACCCATTTGATTTACATGGAATTTTGTACTGTTACTCCAACTGCATATATTGTAACGAATTTTTGACAAGATGTACTCATTGTAAATTAATTTGGCGGCTTTGATTGGAACACCACCTGCTCTTTTGATTGCCATTATGATCGGTATTATGCTTTTCTTTAATTGTTTTATATCTCCCATTTAAGATTTTCATCTATAGTCATTCCGAGATCCGAGATATTTCACATGTTGAACTCGTTCTACCGTGATCCCTCTTGTTTTTATTGTAATTTCATGATATCTTTTTCTAAGTGTTTTAAATACACAATATAATACGTCTTTTTGGGATTCATACAGAGACCATTAACGTCCAGCCAATCACCGTATACTTCCATGTCTTTATTTAGGTTATTTTCTAATTGATTTAAAGTTTTAGACTTACATACAAAATTTGTGTCGTCTGCATAAATTGTATACTTTGATACCAGCTTACACTTTGAAAGATTCATTACATATAATAAATAAAGAAGTGGGCCCAGTAACGATCCCTGTGGAACTCCAGTATTAATCACTAGTTCAGAGCTAACAGTGTTTTCAATTCGCACACAATGAATTCTATTTGACAAATAGCTCTTAAATAAGCTATTTGCTATACCTCTAATTCCCAAGTCTTCAACAAAATCTAGTAGCTTTCCAATATTGACAATATCAAATGCTTTACTTAGATCAATAAACATTGCCGCAACATAGTACCCTTCATCTAATGCGTCATGAATTTGGTCTATTGTAACCGACACAGCAGAATCTGTACCACTTCCTTCTGTAAATCGATATTGATTCGAATCGAAGCCAATAGTTTGCTTAATAAATGATCTTATTCTTGTAACGATAGCTCTTTCATATATTTTACTGATTGAATTTAACAGCGATGTAGGCCTATAATTTCCACAATCCGGTTTTTGTCCACCTTTGTGAATTGGCACAATGACGGCCTGTTTTAAACACTTTGGATAAATTCCATTTGCAAGGCATGAGTTTACCATTTTACATAGAATATTGTTGATAATATGTATCAATTCTTGTAGATCTTTTACAGTAATTTTATCAGCCCCTAGAGCTGAATTTCTATGAAGATTCATAACAATTGTAACAATTTCAAGTTCTGTCACTGACGTTAAATTTACTGATCTTAGATTTATGGAATTGCGCATTGTATTTAGCACTGTGCTATAAAAGAGAATAGATTATGATGTTTTCTCCTATTTCATTAAAATATTTGTTTAGAGTATTAGCAGTTTCAATAACACTTGTGGTAATTTCTCCATTTTCTTTAATCAGATTACCAATATTGTCGTTCTTTTCATCTTCTTTATTTTTTATTGTGAAATTTACAACTTTCCATAGTTTTCTATTATCATTTCCCGCTTTTTCAATGCAGTTGTTAATGTGACTACTCTTAGCTTCCAGAATGACATTTTTCATCTTTTTTTTATATTTTAAGTATTTTTCTTTTTTAACCATGTTATTTTGATCTTTTTTGTGCGCTTTGTATAACAAGCGTCTAATTTTTAATTTTTTAAGAATAGCTAGTATTATCCAATTATAATTTCTTGATCTTATCCCATATGTTACTGTATTGCATTGTTTTGCTTCTTGTATGATTCCAATAAGTTCATCAACTTCAGTAATATGTTTTTCAGTTAGTTTATTAGCAACTCTATCACGCAATTTATGATAGTCTGTTCTGGTATGTGAAACCTTTAAATAAGGTTTTAATGACGTTTTTATCAGTTGAATACGCATTAGGGCACTCTAATGATGAGATATTTCATTATCTTCATTTTTTTATGAAATTTTATGTTGATCGTCTATATTTGATATAATATAATCAATTAACGTATTAGTTGTAGCTATATGTCTTGTACTATATGTTTTTTTTAAATTTTTTTATTTTTTATTTACATCAAAAGTCACTCAAAAGAACTGCACGAGGTTCCTCTGAATAGTGTTGGACTCTAACCAACCAAAACCACTCCCTTTAAAACCAAACTATAGGATTGGACCTTTAATACATAATCATATAATGTACAGCTTGGTTTTGGGGAAAAGGATGGGGGAAGGATTATTTGGGTGTTTGAATATAGGAAAATTGGGATTATGGAGGATGAAGGGAAAAATTTGGATAGTTATTTTGAAGAAAGATGTTAGTGTTCTTCTTGAATTTCGATATATCGTACACAAATGAATTACCAACTTTTGGGAACGTTCGAACGAACATGGGAACATGCGACGTGCGCATGACAAACGAATTTCCGAATGCTGTATTGCGCCATCTTGCCAGTTCGACAGTGTATGGGTGGGCATCTGTTGCACTCCTCGTTTCACGTTGAAAAACTTTGAGTGGAGGCATCAATTGTTTTATTTCTTTAGAACAGGTGTTCACGCCTACAAGGTATCTATAAAAGAGGGTCAATGACCCAACAGTACGGCGTTGGCAAAGTGGAGTGAGCGTTGAGATAACGCTGGGGTCGCCAATAAGGCGAATAGCTCTGTTTTGCACTTTGTCGAGATAACGAAGCGCTGTTCGGGGTGCTCCAGCCCAAATATGTGCGTTATACTCCATTTTCGGCCTAATGTACGTTTGATAGATGTTGAGAAGATCGGAAGGAGAAAAGTAAGCTTTACAGCGATACAAGAAACCTAGACATTTAGCAGGATTTTTAGCTATACCAAAAATATGATTTGACCAGGTCAATTTCTGATTTAACTCGATGCCCAGAATGTTTAAATCTGTTGAGGGCTGCAAAGCTTCACCCTGAAAAGTCAGGTTGGGTGTAGTAGTAGCTACTTTGCGCGAGATTAAACAGCATTGCGTTTTTTGGTGTTTGGTCACCCCATTTTTGGATTTTCGCTAAATCATTATTTAGCTCACTGATAGTGAAGTTTCTTGCTGTTCTATTAATTTGGTGATTAATACCACAGCGACTATGAAATTCATTGGAAGCTACAAGGGTGCTGTCATCTGTGAAACTATGGATTGGATTGGAGGTAACTGAAAGTAGGTCATTGATAAATATTAAAAAGAGAGTGGGGGACAAAACCGATCCCTGAGGGACACCAGCATTAATTATAAAATTGTCAGATGAATAACCATCGACAAGTAGCCGAATCATTCGATTCGAAAGGAAATCTCCAATCCATTTTAGAAAGACTCTACCTAGTCCTAACGCTTTGCATTTTGCTAATAAAGCATCATGCCAGACTCGGTCGAACGCTTTAGAAATATCCAGAGCCACTACATCAGATTCACCAGAATGGTGAAGGCTGATATTCAAGTTTTCGCAAAGGTAAGTCATGAGATCACCGGTTGAACGACGGGCTCTGAACCCGTATTGTCGATCATGAAGCAAACCGATCCAGATTCAGATCGGTTATCTTCTACGATCCAGATATTTCAAAAGCTTCTGCTTTACTATTTTTTCCATTACCTTGGAAAGAATCTAGGTTATAGCCATAGGACGGTAGTTAGAGGGATCGCTTTTATTACCTTTTTTTGGAATTGGGAAAACATGAGCAACCTTCCATTGAGTAGGGTGAATACCCGAAGTAAAGGAAAGATAAAAAAGGTTGCGTAGAGATTTTGAAATACTTGAATAGGTATTTTTAAGAACCTTGTTAGTGATACCATCTGGACCGGCTGATTTTTTTGCATTAAGATTTTTCAAGATTTTCATCACTGCTCTTGTCCTAAAGTATATTTTACCGAAGGAATAGTCAACTTCAGGAACAGTTGGTGGCTTTAAAGTTGACTGAGGCAGTGTCGAGTTGGAAGAGAACTGCTTGCCAAACAAGTTCGCTTTCTCTTTGGAATCTGACACAATCGTGTTATTAATATCAACAAGCGGAGGAAAAGAAGACCCGCTAGCGTCTTCTTTTAAACTTTTTGCAAATGACCAAAAGGATTTGCTATTCTTAGGCATGTGGATAAGTTTACGTTTCAACTTTAGGTTGAATAAGAATTTTTGCCTGTTGATAACTCTCTTGCACCTGTTTCGAACCACTATATAGTTTGCCCTGAGAGCCTCCGACCTATTGTTTTGATACAGTTTAAAAGCCTCCTCCTTTTTAAAAATGGCTTCACTACAAATGCGATTGAACCAAGATTTGGATTTCCGTCTAATAGTTCTCACGGAGTGAGGAATAAATAACCTCATTCCAAATAAAATTGTTTCACAAATCGCATTTGCAGCAAAGTCAACATTCCTATCGCGGAAGCACAATGACCAATCAAAGGATCTGAAAAAATTGTTAAGACCCTCCCAGTTCGCATGGCTGTATCGCCATACTAATTTCCTCGGAGGAGTCCTTTTATTGGTAATTGGGCCTGCCCGGAAACTTGTTTTAACTAAATAATGGTCGGAGCCACCCAGGGGGCAACCAACTGAAACCACATATTTTTCAGGGTGTGCGGTCAGGAACAGATCCAAGAGGTAGCTATCTTGATCAGCACGATCCGGGATCCTAGTGGGATTTTGGACAAGTTGAGAAAGATGGAAAAGAGATGAGAATAGTTCAACTTGTTTCCCAATTGAGTTTTGACTCAGAGAGGTGTTACTAGAAAAGTGAAGCCAGTCTCTATTATGAATATTGAAATCACCCGCCAGAACAATTTCAGTTTCTGGATATGAATCCAAAATTTCATTGATCTGGTTTGAGAGATTTTCAATTTCCACAACAGTTTCCTCTTCACTTGAGTTGGGTGATCTGTATAAGAAACAGAAATACATGACTTGCTTTCTAACATTTTACCCAAACATAGTGGAAAGTTGGGCTAGAACATTTGAATTTATTAAGAGTGTTGAAAGCTGTGTCATTTTTAATATAGATGGCGATACCTCTTTTAGACACGAAATGTGAAACGAGTGTGTAGCCAGTAATATTAAAATTATCATTCTGGCCGTTAATTTGAGTTTCACATAGGGCAAGAATTGCTGGTTTGCTAGAATTTAAATGGCAAGTGACGGCATTGAAATTCGTCTGTAAACCGCGTATATTGCAGAAATCTACATTAAAATTGGTAATTTTGTAAAATTTTAAAAAACAATATAAGGAAAAATCAACAAATTGAAATTTATAATTAGATAAAAAAGTGAAATATCAAATTAAAATTTAAATTGATAAAGAAACAGTAAAAATTATAAAAATTATATGTATACGATATGAATACCGCGAGCTTGACAACACAATTTGTTTGTGAATTAAATTTAATTAAATTAAATTAAATGTTTGCCTTGAATGTGCAAATGATTTATAAAACGTTCAACAGTTTTTAGCATACACTGTGAAGTGACCTTATTGAACGCAGTTACAACCAAAAAACACACCCAAAGCAAACCTTACGTGCAATACAAAAAAAGAAAAAAGAGCACGTTATAGCAAATAAAAATTATTGATTAATTAAGTTGATATTTATACACACTATTATAAATAATAGTAAAATTTACAATAATATTAATCTTCTCAAGATCTTTTATGAAAAAGTAAAAGTAAATTAGAATAAGTAAATACCACCAGAAATTACAAATTACAGTTTAAGTTATGGTGGTATTAATTATTGAGAAGAGAAGAATTGGAACACTGACATCTATCAACGGGATGGAGTGAGAAGGATATTGTTTTTGCTTTGTTTACAACTAGGAGATGTTAGAAAGAAAAGAACAAAAAAAAAAAAATTGAAATTAAAATTAATTAATTGTAAACAAAGCAACCTTGCGCGTTGAATTAGAAAAATTTAAAAAAAAATAAAATAAATTAGTCAATTTTGAATATACTAAATAATAAATAAATATAAAAAAAGTGAAATTAAATAACAAAATAAAATAAATAAATAAATGTGATATTAAAAAAGAAATGTGTTATTAAAAAGAATGTGTTATTAAAAAAGCAAAAAGAAAAAGTACTTATCTTACTGCCGCCATTGGAAGTGCAGCCGAGTTTTAAAACGTGTTTTATATTTATTTTGTACACATAATTAAAATTAAAGCAAAATAAAAAATATAGATAAAATAAAAAAAAAAGTGAATTTGTTAGTTAAATTAAAATTAAAATAAAATAGATTAAGTTAAACTTAAAAATTGAGTAAATATTATTTATATTTTTAATTATTCGTAAACGATGTTGTCAAACCGACGGTCAAACCGAGAAATGGTGATTTTATGATTTTATAGCCGCAAATGTTTAACATATCTACATATTTAATAACAGTGTTTGCTTTTTCAAATAGATTTAGATTTACATCAGCAAAAAAAATACAGTGTGAGAATCGATCTACCTTTTTTTGTAAATATTCAATAAATATAGTGCTATTTTCATTAGGAGCTTTATAGAAAGTACCTATTTTTAGTTTAGGTTGCATGTTTAACATTTCAATAACAGTGAAGTTATAGTTTTCATCCTTTTCAACTTTATTATATTTAAACTTATTATTGACAAAGATTGCAGTTCCACCTCCTCTTCTTTCATATCTACAGTTAAATATTGCATTAAAGTTTCGTATGTTATATGTATGAACCTCATTTTCAAAAATCCACACTTCCATAAGAACGACGATATCAATATCTTAATAACTATAAATTAATACTTCAAGTTACACTAATTTTTTTTTTATTTTTTTTATTTATTAACTTAGTCATATTCATATTACAAAAGAAATAATTCAATTAAGTTCTAAGCCGGAGCTGTTTGATCTAAAAAATGTTTTTGTTTTAAAAAAAAGAATAATAACATCTATCACAGCATTATAAATTCAATTAATATAACTAAAAACTATTTTATGATTCAATAAAATGAAAATTTCAATAAAATTAAAACAAATTCAATAAAATTAAAACAAATTCAATAAAATTAAAAATTTAAACTTATAAGAACTTTAAATAATTAAAAAAAAAAAAAATATATATTCTTTTAAGCATCATTACAATACATCATACATTATACATACAAAAAATGAGAAAAATAATACTAAATGAATAAAAATTGTGTATAAAATATTTAAAGAAATATGTGCGTAAAAAAATATTTAAAAAATGTTGATAATCTTATTTTTCATTTACGTTATTTTTAAGACTGAAGTAAAATATACTTTTTTATTTCTTTTTTAAACAAACCCACCTCCTCTGTGTTTTTCAGTTCAACTGGTAACTCATTATAAATTTTAAAACAATTGTAAAGGCAGTTATTTTTCTGATTATTCGTTTTGAATAACGATAAATAATAGTTTGACTTATTCCTAGTGTTATAATTGTGGAAATCTAGCTGTCTTTTTAAAATGAAATTATGTTTTATAAAGTTATTTATTATTTTAAAAGCTATCATATACAGTTCTTTTTTGCAAATATTTTCCAGGCTCAAATATTGTTCATTATACAACAAATTACTAGGAAACATAACCGGGTAATTGTGAATTGTTTTGATTGCTTTCTTGTACGCGACGTTTAACGGTGCTAATGAAACTTGAGGCGCTCTACTCTATATCGGATTAACATAGACTATATTCGCTAGTGTTGCTAGTGTCGCATTGCTAGTGTACGATAATGGCGAAGTCTTCTTGAAATGAAAACGAAACTAGTAATTTTCGTTATTACATGTTCTACATGATCTTTCCATTTTTGCTTCACATCAAGTACTAGGCCAAAGTAGTTAAAAGTCGTCACTGTATCTATGGCAATATCATTCATAAGAAAAGTCTATTAATTTAAAGTTATTAATTTTCTTATTTTCAAAAATCACGATCTTCGTCTTTCTGATATTTAATAATAGCTGATGTTTGGTAAGCCAATTATTGATAGTTTTAAGATCATCCTCAATTGCAACCTTTAATTCATTCTCGTCATCAACAGCATACTTCAAAACAGCGTCATCCGCATATAAAAGTAACGAGCCTCGCTATGTCAGTAAGTAATTTTCGCTATGTCGTTGATATAGATTTTGAAAAAATCAGGTCCCAAAATAGACCCTTGGAGAACTCCTTTCTTTATTGTTTCAAAAGAACTATAAGAATGTCCTAACCTAGCAAGCTGTGCCGATTGTGTAGATATGATTCGAAAAACTTTAACTAAGCAACTGTAAAATTTGTTAGGTGAAATTTGTATGTTCGAATTTCATGATCTATACAATCAAAAGCTTTTCGCAGATCTAAAAAAATACACCCAACATACTTTTTCTTATCTGTGTTTTTGGAAATGAAATTAGTTAAATTTAGACATGCGGCTGTAGTGTTGGAATTGGGCTCGATACCATACTGCTTTAATTATGACCTTAAAAACTTTCGAGAGCGCACTGTGAATAGAAATAGGTCTATAATTAGAGCAGGTTTTTTTACAGCCATTTTTAAAAATGGGAGTAACAATTGCCTTTTTGAGACAATTAGGAAAACTGGAAGTTTCAAATGACAAATTAATAAACTTTACTAAAATTTCACTTAATTCTTCAACAAACTTTTTAATAAATTTTGTTGAGATTTTGTCATACCCCGTTGCCGCAGCTGAATTTAGTGAAAGTATTACTTTTTTAACTTCCTGAATATTAGTATCGAACAAATTGAAATTAGATGATAAATTCTGATATTGTTGTGTGATTCTGGATTCACATCTTTATTAAAAATAATACTTTTATAGATATTCCAAAGATTTTTATTATTATTAGGGTGCTTGGCAATTTGTGCTGAATAAAAATTCCTTTTTGCATCAACAACCAGTTCATTTACTTCTTTTTTAGCGTTGTCGTATAACATTTTCTTCTGTATTTGAAATATGAATCGCGAACTTTCATTTTTTGCAGGATTTCTTCCGTCATCCATTCATCCTTAAAGCACTTTCTGTTATTTTTGAATGGTATAGTTTTGGTATTAGCTGTAATTAAACGGGTAAGGTCCTCGACAAGGTTATCAAAGTTGTTAATGGATTTCAGACTATTCCAAGTTTCCTGACATTCAAATATATCATAAGATAAAACTGTTTTAAAAAGATTTGAATTTTCTATTTTTGGTTTTATGACTTCGCTTATAAAAAATAACTGATGGTCGGTAAGACAAGTATCAGAAATATGAAAATAATATTTTAAGTTAATAATGTCAGATACAAGATGATCAATGACGGTGTTGGAACTTTTTCTTCTAGCGAAATCTGTAGACACTTTGTTAAATATTATATACCCTTTACTAGGTAAATGTTATAGTAGTTAACTACTTCACCACCGTTATTTTTTAGCAAATGTAACAATGATAGAACAATGATAACCCTGATTTATCTCGTCAATTTTATTTATAAAGTCCCCAACATTCGTCTTGTGATGTTTACATACTGATGTGATGTCTATAAGAAACGTGGATGAATTAAACTCTTCCTTATATACTAGAGAACTGCCGATTTTCTTGTTAACATAAATTGCAGAACCAACTTACGGAACTTCAAGATTTGAAAAATATGCCTCATATCCAGGAATATTGTAATAGTAATTCTCAAACTCTCTTAACCAAATTTCTGTCAAAACAATAGCATGAATTTCACACTTATAAGAGTTTATTAATATTTCTAAATTATTTAATTTATTTCGCAAGCTTTGAATATTTAGATAAACAATATTAAAATTGTTTTTGTAATTGTAAATGTTATTTAATTTTAAATCAGAAAAATATTCTACCTTTAAACAGTCTTTAATATCTACCACTTCAACCGTAAGCATCGCTGGTATCGTTAAAAATAAAATTAATAAAGTGTAAGAGAAAACAGTTGACGTTGAAAAACAATATGACAAACGTGAAAATATCAAGTGTCAGTACGTAAATTAAACCAAAAACCTATGGAGTATACAATTTAAACAAGTAAATAAAAAAATAATGAAAATTTAGTGTAAATTGATAAGATAAAATGAAATAAAATAACAATTAAAAGTTTAATTAAAAAAAAGAAATTGAAGGGTAGAGTTACTTTTAGGTGGGTCGGTAAAAAAAAAGCCACGTGACTCGGACCCCCCAAAATAGGCCGAAAACCGATAGTATTTTACTGCTACAATTAGAATTTTCCGAAAAAATGACCTTTTTTGCATTATTTATCCCGAAAAAAAATTTTTTAATTTTTTTCATACAAAAATCGACATTTTTATTATGAAAATAATAGACGGCTGGCATTTTGACATTTAATACATTCTTATAAGCTTTAGTATATACATATATGGAAAGAATTGCCAAAGAATTATACAATTTATTTAAAAATCAAAATGGAAATTTTTAAATGATAAAAATGAAAGGGTTGTACAAACAATTTTTAGGTAGTCCACATAATTAAAATTTAAATAAAATAAAAAATTATTGACATCTTTATAATGAAAATGTAAATAAATTAATTTTAAGTTTTGTAAATGATAAAATAAACATATTTTATAATTTATTTCAATGTTTAATTGTTCTAAAAGTAAATGTCAACATTTTTAGTAATTTTTATGTAAATGAAAAATTTTAATTTTATACAAAAATTTAAAATTTTGACAGTATATTGTAAATGTAAAGTTTATATTTCGACATTTTTATATTGAAAATGTAAAATAATTAACTCTTTCATATGAAAACTAATTTTTTAAAGTCAAAAATATAATTATTCTTTTATATTAAAATTAATTTTTTAAAGTCAAAAATATAATTATTCTTTTATATTAAAATTAATTTTTTAAAGTCGGGGGCTGCCGCCCCCAAACCCCCGCTAACAATTTAAGAAATCCTCCTTTTAATTCGGCAAGTAAATCTATACGGCAAGCATCATTTAAACATTTTTTTGCTTGCATGATATCAAAAATAAAATTATTCTTTTATATTAAAATCAATTTTTTAAAGTAGGGGGCTGCCGCCCCCAAACCCCCGCTAACAATTTAAGAAATCCTCTTATTAATTCGGCAAGTAAATCTATACGGCAAGCATCAATTTAAACATTTTTTTGCTTGCATGATATCAAAAATAAAATTATTCTTTTATATTAAAATTAATTTTTTTATCTAAAATATAAAAAATTAGCTAAAAAAAAGTACTTTATTAACAACCTTTCAAAATAAATTTTAATAAATTTTGTATTACTTACATTTTATCTACAATTATTTTAAAAATTTGTTATTTTATACATATATTAAAAAAATTGGAATGTATTTTTTATTACTATTATCTACAATTATTTATAAAAAATTTTTATTTTATACAAATTCCAAATATCTAAAATATAAAAAATTATCTAAAAAAATTTTGTACAACCTGTTTTATTTTCATTTAAAAACACTTTTCAAAAATTAAAGAATTCCACACCGGCAGCACCTTTCACAAATGCATGAGTGTTGGAACGTCATACAGCCATTTGATAGATTTAATATTAGAATTTTACATAAAAAGTCGTAAATTTTAAACTTAAAAAACGGCAAAAATAAATCAAAAAATAAAAAAAAAAGGGTACCCATCGAACAAGAAAAGGTGAAGGAATTTAAAAAAAAAAATAAGGTTCAGACCATTACAGAGGATTTTACAGGCATTAGAAGTTGACCCACCTAAAAGTAACCTTGTCCAAATTGAATATTAACAAAAAAAAAAATTTGATAAATATGATGTGTAGAAAAATAAGTAATTAAAACTAGTATGTAGTATGTAATTTGTAATGTGAATAATGTATGTAAAATTATGTAATTGGATATGTAAAATAAAATAATGTAAAGAAAGAAATATATAAAATAATAAAATTTGTTTGTGTAATAAAATAAAGATATAAAAAAAATAATGTAAATAAAAGAATGTTTTTTTAAAATAAAAATATCAAATATATGATCGTAAAAATAGAAACTTGATTTTGTTTTTTTAGTTAAAGCTATAAATAGTGTTTTTGATCTTAAAACTAGGTGTATTATGTGTTACAAAAAAGTGAAATATTTTACTTCGCAAATTTTTTTTTAATTATTTCCAAATCATTAAAACTATTAATTTTAAATATCTTACTTCTTTCTTTTTCTTGGAAGAGAATATTGTTGTCTTTAAACCATAAAAATTCAGATCCATAGACTTTTTTAAGTTGTTTAGCTTCGAAATACAGTCTTGATTGTAATTGTGTGAAATGGTGCCGAAAAAATATTTCTCTATTGTTACATCCCTCTAAACCAATTTCAGCTGTAAAAATATGTTTGTGATTACGTTTCTTTGCTAGAAATTCAGCATTAACAAGAGAAGAACAAAGTTTGACCAAGGTTATACTGCATTATTAGAATCAACATTACTTTTTTTGATAGGAGAAATGTTAGTTATGTTTTCTTTCTTTAAGTTGGAATTGATGGTTTGATCTATTTTAAGCACTACATCCATTGGACAATTTAAATTCGGTGGTAAACCAGCTAAAATAATGTTGTTCATATTTTTTGCGCGTTGAGATTCATCGTAACGAAATTCAAGGTAGTTCACTTTTTTTTCTAACTCTTGGCATTTACTTTTTGTCACACTAACTTCAGCTTTCAGTTGTTTATTTTCTTCCATCATTTGTTTCTTTTGTTGCACCGAAAAACCCATTTGAGATGACAAGTGAATTAAAGATTTGTTCATTCGCATAACAATGGTCCCCAATGTTTTCAAAAACACAGCTAAATTCGGTAGCGTACAATCGTTAGAATTAAAATCAAGAACATTTTCAGGAATCATATCGAAATTGGTAGCACGAAGATTATCAGGAACAAAAGTTTTTTCATACTGATATTCATTCCCAACTTCCTTATCATTCTCAGCATCCTCATCATCATCATCAATTATTGTAATATTTGCAAGAGACGGACATTCTTCACAACTCCAACTCACCTTTCTATAACATCCCTGTAAGTTGATTCACTTATGTTTGCACATTTCACATGATAAGAAGGCTGACACGGACCATTGCGTTGCAGTCCAACATTTTTCAAAGTAAATTTTCTTTTGCAAATTTTACATATATGACTGTTTGAACTATTGGATGAAGCCATTTTGATAACTTTATTTCAGCGCGCGAAGACAATAAATATGTGTATAAGTATATAAATGTTTAACGATAAAATGTTTAGTTTAAAATTAAAAATAATAAAGTAGCACCCAGTTTAATACAAATTTTTGAATTAAAAAAAATTTTAAATTTTAATTTAAAAATAATTTAAATAATTTTTATTCCAGAGCGAAAAATTGTGTGCTTGTTACTTTGACAGACTTTGACAGATTTTTATGTCTTATGCTACAAACGTTTTAGTATAAAATATTAAGTTTAAGTATAAAATATTAAGTATAAGTATAAATATATATTTATTTTGTTTGATTTTGTATTCATAAAACTTGTATTATTAATCATTATCATACAGAAACTATACTATATAGAGAACTCACGTAGAACAAAAATATTAAGCATTTTTCTACGATTTTGAAACATCCCATTGGGATGTTTCGTGCGATTTTGTTGATATTTTTTTTTAGTATATATTGAAATAATAATAAATAAAATCGCACGAAACATCCAAATTTGCTTATAGTATTATACATTAGCTGGGATATTTTGTGTGACTGTATTGTATACTATAGTAATAAAGTTAAGTAACAATACAACAGAGAAAAGAAGTAGAAATAGAAATGGATAGGCAAATAGTGCAAATAGGCACATATAGATACATAAAAAATAAAAATGTTGCATGCTTTTAAATGAATTTTTTTTTGAATGATTGTTCGTATATACATATGTAAATATGTATTTTGTAAGTATATATTTTTATAAATTTTTTTATTCGAGCGGACTTTTTTTTTTCTCTTTGTTGTTATTTTTGTTTGGTAATAAAAATTTTAAGGGAGCATATTTATTAAAGGGCTTCAAAGTGCAAAACTAAATTTAAAAATGTATACTTATTATTTATTTTTTTTATATTTTCAATTGTCCAGCTACTTGAATTTTGTAGGAACTATGAATTGTCTTGAATAATTGAATTAAGTTATTTAGTATATTTTTTGTTTAATGTTTTTGTTATATGTTTTGTAATATTAATATTATGTTAATTAATTCAACTAATGTAATTTTATTTTATATTTATTTATTTTTTTATTGTTTTAGCTTTTAATTTTGAAAAACTTAAACCTTTAAAAACTTAACTTTATATTTTCTGTTCTAACTTTTTATTTTTTTCTTAATATATATTCTTTTCTAGAATCTATTAAAATACTAAAAATCTATTGATTTGATGAAAATCAAATCAAAAAACTTAAATTTAACACTATTGCTTACTAAATTTTAAGTAAATACATATTAAATTTTACACTGTGTTCTCAAGTGCGGCATGTTTATACTACATTCATCTATTTCAAATAAAATGCTTTTAAATCAAAAATATTTTCGAAGCATATATCACATTTACATATTTTCATTTTTCAAGTATGTACCTATGTATATGCACCTCTATGTGTATTACATTATACGTACGTATGCATATTACAGTATGCATTGGTGAGTGTGTAAATTTAGATAAAGTGAAATTGAAAAAGTGGTCAAAAAATTTTGTTCTAGATGAGTTAATAGTATAGTTTCTTTATGTCATTATGGATTACTTATCATATAATTTCTCCAAGATTCTCTGATTTTTTGCAGATGTTATCTGTACTTATTATCAATATGCCGCCTGTATGAAGATAAATCGTTAGCAACCTCTTCATTAGAAATACCTATACTTGCATGATACTGTTTATTATAGATTACTCAATTGTTGATAGTCAGTCGGTAGTGCTTCCTGGTTGATAAGTACTCTGATGTTTGTTTGAGTTATTCCATCATAACAAATATCATTCTGGTCATAAAAATAAGACAAGTTATTATATATTCCGTGTTCACAAAAACGTAAGAGAGCTTATATACTATCTCCTTTCTGAATCCCATTTTTGGTCATTCTAACTATTGGAGGAGTCCTTGGATCAATGAAAATGCTTTTTTTGTTTCTTCTATGTTTTTTCTTAGTGAGTTTAATGTTTCTCCTTTAATCCAGTTACCTTGATTGGTATCTCTCTTTACTTCTGTGTTTTTATTGCTAACTTTATTCTCAATAGTAATACTCTTAATATTTTTACTAGACAAATTGCCTTGTTTGCTATTAATTTCCCTACTACTATCGTTAATATTATTAGTATCGTTGTTATAACTAGAACTAATATTTACGCCATATTTAAAGTTTTCGCAAGAAGAACTTTTGTTTTTTTGTTTACCAATTTTTGAACTTATTCTTCTCCAAAATTTAGGAATGTAACTAAATATTTTTATTGCTTTTTCTTTATTTTTGACATCATTAATTGGATTAATACTATTGTTGATATCGCAACTAATTGCATTATTACGAGTAACACGATTTATTGAATTTTTTATAGGTTTATCCATAATAGATTCCTTTTTATTATTTATATCAATAACGGCATTTTTATTTTCTGCATATTTGGTACTAATAAAATTTACTTGCTTAACAAATTTCTGTGGTTGGTAGTAACCAATCGTTTTTTTTCTTTGACATAATTTCTGTTGATAAGCCGGATTAAGCTTACTGAATGTTTTATGATTAACATCCACATTTAATCTCAATTTCATTGTATTTTAGGCAATTTATGCATTTAATAATCTCATAATTTTTACAGCAGCTAGTCTTACGGTGTTGGTGACATTTTAAGCATGTTTCACTATTCGTGCAATCTGCTGATTTATGGTTAAATTCCTTACATTTGTAGCACTTCATAACATTTACAGCATCGAATACTTTGCATCTTTCCCATCCAATACACACTTTTTCATTTTGCAATATCTTAGGAAAGCTCTCCTTATCGACTTGAATCACTGCGTTGTACATCTCTGTTAAATTTGTTCACAGTGTGTACCTTTATAACCTTAAGGTCCGACATTTCCATAAAAGGATTTTGCATTTACAATTTTTGAACGATTTCCTAGTCACTGAATTTATAATTCATATTAACAATCTCAAATTTTGGTTTTATATCAATTGGGATTTTAATTTCATAATTATCATTCATTTTCTTTTCCAACTCTTATTTTATTTTATCACGTTCTTTTCTACAGTATCAGTTTCAATTAAAATTGTTCCATTTGTTCTATTTTCAATATTCTTAATTTTCAGATTTTTTGGATCAACACTTTTATTTAGATCAGTTTTTATGTTTTCACTTTTTTGCTTACTTTTCGGTTTTACAATCAATGGCAATTCTTTTTTCATTTTCATTTCACAATTTTTTGATTTTTTTATAACATCGGCAAATGACACTGTTTGACCCACTTTTAATTGTTTATCGTTAACCACATTATTTAGTTTATTACTTATCTCATCATTTTTTTTTATTGAATTTAAAAATTGTTCATTAGCTTTTTCATTTTGATTTTTGAAGACTTTTGTATATTTAGCCATCTCATCTAACTCCTTCTGTTGGCTGGTTTTTATTTCGTCTAATCGCATCATATAATTGGTTTCAATTGCCTTGGAGAACTCAATCACTTCCTTTTCATTATTTTTTATAGCAGTTTCAAACTCTTGCTTATACTCTTTCAAATACTCATTGTTTTTCGATACCGCAGTTTCCATATTCTGTAAAACTAAATGAACATTTTGTATGTATTGAATACAATCTTCACAAATAAATTTTATTTTTTATTTGCAAATAACAAATTTATTGTCGATTGACCTAATCCTGAACATTTCAAGGCCTCGTAATAAATTTTTTTGCAAACTCCAGAACATGCTATACAAGTTTCTTCCTTTATTTTCAATTTGCACTTTTCGAATGGCGCCATTTCCAATTTTATTTAAAATATTATTTCCAATTAAAAATTAAAGAAAAGAAAAGTATATTTGTTGCTATTTTATAGTTATAATTTTCCGATTAAAAATACACGTCTATACCGGACAAAATAGCCATTATGACTCTTCGATATTAACGTTTATAAATTAACAAAAATAACTAACAACAGACCAGAGCCAGAGCCAGACTTTACGTGAGAATGGTAAGTTCTCGTAGTAGGTATAATTAATCTCTAATTGCAAATTAACTTACATGTTTGCAGTGCTAGATCGTTTTTTTGGTATTTAAAAAAAAAAAAATGTGTTTTTCATTAGACTTAATTAGTTTATTTGTTTAAGTATATTTTGATATTTGTTGTACTTGTATGCATATCATATTTAAACAAGTAAAGAAAAAAGCACGGGTTCTCAAAAAAGCGCATTTCCAAAATTATATTCCATAATAACTTTTGGGTAAAGAGTAGCTATATTAAAAAATAAAATATGAAATTAAAAAAAAAAACTTTGTGATTTTTATTAAAGTTTTTTTGGTTAGAAAAAATTGGAAAAATCAGATCACAGTTTCGTCAATTTTAAGGTATACCTATATGATTAAGAAAAGATTTTAACGCAAAACAAAAATATAATGTTGGAGCTTTAATTTTTGTATATTACTTTAAAAAAAAATTAGACAGGTGTTCAAGTTGCAGGTGTTTAAAAATAGTGGATTTTCCCTTTTTGACCCTTTACAGCTCCTAAACGGAGGCCGCCACATAAATATTTCCTGAAATAACTCACACTTATTTCCAAAGATCTACCTCCTCTCAAAATTTAAAACTTCTAACTTAAACTGTTTGAAAGATAGAAGGAGTCCATATTAAAATACCGCATGGTAAAGCCACATATTTATTTTACATATATTTATAAAGTTTATAAAACTAGCCATCGTTTGGCGTTTCCAGATTGAAAATATGCCTTATAGAACTTGTGTTACAACTTAAAGATAGAGCTTTTTCGAACTTTGTACGGCTGCAGCTCCGTAACGGCTAATTATATAAATGGTGACATACAACAAAAATGTTGTTAATGTTTTTGCCGTTCTTATCTGTATTTAAAATATCATCGCTCTATTTCAAACGCCGAAAAAGAAGAAGTCCGAATAGACGGACAGAGTGAAACTAATAGGCAAATTTTTCAAAAAATTTTTTAAAAAAGGGCTAAAACACGTCTTGTTCAACTGGAATATATATTCTTACAAAATTAATTTTAAATGATTTTTGTTTTTACTATTAATTTATTATAGTATTATAATTTTTGTAATACGTACAAAAAATAAAAAAAATAAATAACAAAAAATTACATACCATAAGTCATATTCTCAAATATGTTGTGTTGTATAAGAAACTCTTGGCAAAATTGTACGTTATATACATAAGCATATACTTTTTTAACATACTGCACAATTTTTCTTCATATAATAAAATCTTTATTAAATATGAAAACTAGTTATCAATAATAATTAGTATCGTTATCATATTTTTTTGTATTTAAAACCCGGTTTACTTTTGTTTTATAATATGTATTTAATCCATTGCCTACTTTTTGTTACAATTTTTGATGATACTTTTTCAATTGTTCTAGAAACCGTCGGTTGGTGGATTCCCACATCAATTCCCTCACCAATTTGCAACCTAGGATCACCAACATTTCTTAAAAATGTAAGCAATTTGTAAAAATTTGTTAGTGCAGCGCCTCTGGTTTCATCATTTTCTTCCAAAAATGAGCCCACTAAAAATTTTATATTATCTTCTTCAAATAAATACAAATTTTTACAATTATATCCATGAAATTTTCTTTGGATGAATCAATTATTATAAACTCTGCCATTTCGAATTCGAGCAACTAAATAGCCAACTCATAACTCTCGACTTAAAAACTAAGAAAAATGATAAAAATTTAATTTTTTTGCATATCTATATCAAATTAAACTTAGGTTAAAGGAAATTTTAATTATTAAGCAAGATCTCACTCTCTGAGAAAATGATACAAGGACGAACTCAAACTCAAGTTTTTTGTATGGCAAACCGAGTTTTTGCTTAAAAAAGTGAGACTTGGGCTCAAGCTCAGTTTAATGCATACGACCCAATAAATAGTTACTAACAGGGGTAATAACCAATAAGTATTAAGTTTTTCTAACATCTAATATAATTTACTAATATACTAACCGTTATAAATGATTAGTTTTTCAGCAACTGTGCCCGTATTAAGCAAATATCTGATATAAAAAAAAAATAAAAAAACCTTTTTCCAAACTTAAATTTTGTATTTATGTATTATGTTTGGATTAGTACTAACTATACAAATTGTAAAATAAATAAAGCTGGTATATAACTCATAATATAAAAGAATAAAAATTCGAAAAAAAATTTACTTAAAATTTGTCCAATTCTAATTTAATTTTACACTCATTTTTCAAATAGGTTACTTGAACATTCAAAATAACGGACAACCGCCAAAATGAAAACTTCGTATTTATGTATTATGTTTAGATTAGCACTATATAAATTGTAAAATAAAATAACGCTGGTATATCTATTATAATATAAAAGAATAAAAATTAAAAAGGACTTACTTAAAATGTGTCCAATTCCAATTAAATTTACCTAACTTTTCAAATAGGAAACTTGAAAATTCAAAAAAAACGGACAAAACGGGCATTCAACATTTTATTAACTTTTGCAAATTGTAATATTAAAAATCTGTAACCTGTTCTAATTTATAAAATAGGTATGGAAATTGTGAAAAGAAACATTCCCGTTTGTCAAAAATTCAAAACTTATTTTTTTATTTTACGCACTTTTTATTTTAATTTTTAAATATTCTCTGGGGCATCGGTGCCCTAGTTTGGTGAGAGCGTATAAAATTCGCTGTAAACACCGAGGGAGTGTGGATTCGAGTCCCACACACGTGGTAAGAGTTATCTCCCCTTACGACATTCACAGTCACGCCTGAACAGAAATGGCTGTGTAATTTCCTGTTCACATTTATGTGTTTAATTAATTTATGTAATTTATCTATTGATATTCTTAAACTATATAAAATAGGAACAAGTGAAAAGAAACATTCGCATTTGTCAAAAAAAAAACCAAACAAATGTAACAGTAACGCGATGCAACCGACTTATTAATACCTTACACCTGCAAAATTCAAGTTAAATCAAAAAGGCATGAGTTATTTTAGTTAGGTACCTATTTAATATAAGTTAAAAAGAGATTTGAAATGAGATTTGCTTGCCTCCAGACAGAAGACAATTACTGATACCAGCCATACTACTCCTACAGCAGGTAAACCAGAAACCAGGCGGGTTCCTCAAAAAAGCACTTGTTGGTGGAGGAATCACCAATCAAAGTTCTCCAAAACCATCAGGGACTAATGGTAGTGGAAGTACTAAGCGCAGTACTTCTACTACAAGAACATAAATGAATTGAGGCCTCGGATCCGCTTTTAACAAATAATAACAGAAGGCTAAATTCACATTGGACAAGAAGGTCTAGAATGAGGCCAAGAGTACACCCTTGAAAGAACTCACGAAAGGGTTCTTAAGGACAAAAAACGATATAGCGAATTTGTACGAGCATATGAATCATGCAACTCAGGTAAAGTTTCCTCCTCGAAAAAGAATAGGTTGAAAGATATATCTAGTCCGGACACAGAGAGAACCAAAGTGCTGAGAACACAGCAGTTCAAAAAGCGCAGCACATAAAAATTACAATGATATTGTAAAAGATAGTTTGTGTGTTGCAGTTGTCAGTGAAAAAGTCACCGATCGTAAAGTATAGATCAATTTGTGAATTAAAATTGAGACGAGGTTGCCCGAAATAGTGAATGAGCACATTCCAGAAGGGGCTAAAGGGACACTCCCGTGCTTTGATTCATGCGAAGTTGTCAAGGACTACAGAGTAATCCGATGCGAGGATCAGTTCTTTGTGGCTTTATTAAGCAGAAGCATTGCTAAGTTAGGTGATGCTTGGGAGGAAGTAAAAATTGGCCTAAGCCTAGCTGACGAAACCTCAAAAAAGTCTAGAGCCCGTATCCGGTTGCCTAGGATGCACATAAATGAGGAACATCTCAAACCTTTTGAGAAACTAGAGAATAAGCTAACGTTTGGTATACGTCATACAAAATTGAAAATATTTAAGTCAGGTAGTCCAGCCATGGACTACCTTGATGAGATAAACGGGCTGCTAAAGGAAATGTCAGCCAACAAAGAGTGTGCAGCAGCCAGTAAAACGAACGATGCGGTCGGTGCAGATTAAACTAAAGCACTCGTAGTATCTGAGGAGGACGTTGACATATCCCTCATTCAAGAGCTATGGATTAACGCCTCTAGGATCAGAGGGTTAAACAGCGGTAACTACAAACTATTTTACAAGAATATAGGTTTACAAATAGGTAAACCAAGAACTTGTATTCAGGTTAAAAATAACATTAATGCACATTTCTATTCTAATTCCAGTTACGAAGATTTGACAGTTTGTCAAACTGGATATGCAGAACGATGTGAGCATGTACATAAGTTCTGTGTTCATGCCAGTTGACAAACCGCTCCACCGCCACGGTTTCAGGATCTAGTAAGTGCCACAGGGGCGAGCTGATTGTGGGCTGCAATGCTAATGCTTGGCATGCTATATGGGAAGCTCGACAAAAATGAACAAGGTGAGTCATTGTTTGATTTTATTCTAAACGCTAACCTAAATATATGCAATATGAGAAGTACAACCACATTCACATTTCCAAGCTCGGATAGCTTTTCCGGCTGGGCGGATGTGTTAGATATTACATGTATAGGTAACGATCAAGCCCTAAAAATAGAGAAATGGAGAATATACGGCGAGTGATCTTTTTCGGATCACAGCTGGATACTTTTCAATGTCAATCATAAGCCTGAAAACCTCAAGCGCTATGGAAACCCTAAGGCTACTAACTGGAGAAAGTTCAGTGAAGTAGCAAGAAAAAAACTTTTGGTAATAGCTAACATAGAAGTTAAGAAATTATAACAGAATTTCTTATAAAAAAATATTTTTTAGGACAAATGTCCACTTTATTAAAGTTATTACTAATTTAAAGTACAAACTTAGAATGTATCTTAATTGCTAAATTTAACCTAATTTATAGTCAATAAATGCTTATTGAGCATTTATTGTTTTATGGGAATAATAAAATAAAATTTTCCCAGGTGAATATTTCATATAAAAAATATGCTGAATTAGCGTCTGGTTGAAGGCATGTGTTATATGGTGATTTAACTCTTCCCTCCTTAAAAGTCCACGACCTCGTGGATCAGAAATTTAACTTTATTGGTTGAAGATTTGGTGAGTCCATTTCCTTGATTGTTGCATTTTTTGAAGAGATTTTAACCTTCATGATGTGGCTCCTAAATTTTTTCAGGATGGTTGCTATTAACACTGCAATGATGACTAAACCAAATGTAGCGTCAAGTGTTGTACTAACCATTGAAGTCGTAAAAAGTTCACTTAATTCTTTGACGTTGCTCAAGTGTAGGTTGTGTAGATATTCTAAATTTAGCTTCATTTTTTTATGTGAGTAGTTGCCATTCATTGTAGGTGGTAATATGATTTGCGATGTTTGAATTTCTCTGTTGGTATATGTCCAGTTCTTGATTCGTATTGTTTCGTTGTGAAGTTCAATTACGAAGTTGCCTTTAAGATTTCTTATGGTGTTGTTTGTTTGGAGTGTTCCATTGAAGTTGTTGAGAAATATTGTGCCTTCGTTAATAATTTCGATTATCTCTTTATTGTTGAATTCGAATTCGCAATCATAGTTCGAGTTTCTGAGAATTTGAACGATGCAATGGCTTTCTTGAAGTTCTTCGATTTGATCTGTTCTACAAATAACGTTGTTCTTGTAATTTTTGCAATCTTCTGAGATGCCAAATATTTTATTGAGGCTTGTTAAGAGACTTCTGTGAGTCAGGTGTAACGTTTTGTTATATTTGGTGGTTGCTCTAATTCTGATATGGTTATATTCAAGGCTACTGGTTTTTGGAAGTGATAGAATATAAAGAAGCGTCGTATCCTTGACAACGACGGTTGGTGTTGCATACTCAATTGCTTCGATGGTGTTGGAGTACGGTAGAGTTTCCATTTCCATAATTAAGCGATTGATTTCCTCTTTATTTAGTAAATTTGTGTTCACAATTTTCCCTTTAGCTAATTGGAGTGCTCTTATTATTTCTTTTATTTCTTCTTTTACCATATTAAGTTGATTAAAAAGGGTTTGGTAGTTAATTTCGCCAGAATTATCGTTGAACCTTTGAATGATTCTATTGTACTGCATAAGGATGTGATTGGTTGTATTTGTTAGGATTTCGTTGATTTTATATTGCTGGTTGTTATTTTGAATTAAATTATTGTGACTTCTGAGTATTTCATCCCAGTCGGTGGCGGTCGGGGTTGCCGGCTATCCATTTCCATGCGCTGCCAATCCAGTTTATTGACCGCTTGGTTTTTAAAGGGTGTTCGGTAAGTTCGGTGATCAATTTTTTTACTTGCTGAATTTGAAATGTAAGCTGTGACTTAATGAAATTACTTGATGTTGTTTGATTAACTTCTAGTTCTAGTCTTTGAAGTATTTCTTTATAGTTGTCAAGATCAACTTTGTGAATTAGTTTTAGGTTCCCATTTAATATATGTCCTACGCCTTCTTTTATTGTAACCAAAGGTGAATTATATTCATATACCTGAAGGGCCTTGGTTGATACCCTAAGGAGAAGCTGAAAAGAAAAAGGTTTTTGTTAGTTGGATGAATTTTTTATGTGTGCCTTGTGGATTCTTCTTCCGCTTTCTGTTGTTATAGTAACTTTATTATCACTAGCGATTGTTTCTTTTTTGTAGAGAGGCTTATTTTTGCTTTTTATTTGTTTATTAACAACAAAAATGGTTTTGCCAGGTTGGTATGATTTGGGCATTTTTCTTTTATATTTCTCCCTATTTATTTTGTATTTTTGGTTTTTTCGAATTTTTTCTATGAGATCTTCTTGCACCTTTTCTTGGAAATTTAGTAGATTTTGATAATTTATCCTCTGTGTTCTACCAAAGAAAACATCTGAAGGTTTTTTCCCCGTAACCGAGTGAATGCTATTGTTATAGCGATCAACTGCTATATTGACTATTTCTTTTACGGTCAAATTTTTATGTTCTTGTTGTAAACACCTAGAAATTTCCTCTATTGTGGAGTGGACCCTTTCAATTGTGCCGTTTACTTCACTTCTTTGTGATGGCGTGAAGTATGTTTCGATTCCCAATGTTCTTATAAAGTCAGTAATGATGGAGCTTGTGAAACTTGGCTCGTTGTCCATGACTATCATACGGGGTGTTGTATAGTAGTGTATGATTTTTGTTAGTTTCTGCCTTAAGTGGACAGCTGACTTATTCTTGATTTTAAAGAATTTAGCGAACTTGGTAAATTTATCCACGCATGTTATAAATTTTTCTTTTTTTATTTCCATCAAATCAATATGTAGGATCTCTGCTGGGTACGTGGGTATCGGTGTTTCGGATAAATGTGGATTATTAGGATGACGGTCATATTTGCTGGTGTGACATATCTCACAATTGGACGTATACTCCTTTATAAATTTAGCCATTTGTGGAAAGTAGTATTTCTCCATTATTTGCTCCTTGTTCTCTTTCCAGTTCCTATGTGCACGTTTGTGTTCGTGAGCTATTATTTGGTGTCTGTTTTCCACATTAGCGATATCCTGCACGATTCTTTGGGTGATCCGAATTTTGTATCCCTGCAAGTGTTCTCTGTATAAATCCTGCAGTAGTTGAATTTGATTCTCTGGTATTTTGATACCATTAAGAATTACTGGTGATAATGTTTTTTTAAGTGCTTCTAACAAGGTTGGTCCGGTAATGTCCTTAAGGCCAATATAGTGCCGATGATAGTTTGGATGTGGCGTTTCATATGCAGAAGCAATAGGTCCTTGTGAAATGATTACTTGGTTTTTAAAGAGGTTAAGGGGGGCTTCACAATGTGGTATTAAATCGCTGCTATCCTCTTCTGCGCTGTGAACTGTTTCTGTTACTGAGATGTTAATTTCTTGTTTTAACCTTGATAAAACATCTGCGACCTTATTTGTAACGCCTGGTTTGTAAATCAACTCGTAGTTATATTCTTCGATCCGTGATTTCCATCGCTTTAATTTAGCATTGTTGTTTTTGTTTCCCAAACTGAATGTTAAAGGTTGGTGGTCTGTTAGAATTTTCACTTTTTTCGCTCCATAAAGATAACATCTGAATTTATCTAAGGCCCAAACTATTGCCAAGAGTTCTCGTTCATTTGTTGCGTATGCTTCCTCCGTCTTGTTGAGTGCTCTTGAAATGTAAGATATTGGACGATCTTTTCCAATTTCGCCTTGTGATAAGACTGCACCGATAGCTTCGTTGGAAGCGTCAGTTGTTAATACAAATGTTTTCTCGAAGTCAGGAAAGATTAGAAGTTCGGTGGATGATAAGGCGAATTTAAGATCCTTGAATGCCTTTAGTTCATTTTCGTTAAATTTTATTGGAACTTTCCGTGATTGGTTAGCTCTTATCTGAGCGTTTTCTCCGCGAGTTAAGTTGGTGAGCGGCTTAGCTATTAATGAAAAGTCTTTGATAAATCTTCTGTAGTATGATGCCAGCCCTAAGAACCCTTTTAGTTCTTTTAGGTTTTCTGGGGGTTTGATGTTTTGAATAGCCATAATTTTTTCGGGATCCGCTTTTATTCCCTTACTAGTGATGATGTAACCTAAGAATTTTGTCTCGTTCTTCATAAATTCGGTTTTGTCCAAATTAACTCTAAGATTAGCTTGCTCTAGCCTATTGAAAATTTTCGCGACATTCTTTAAGTGTTCTTCCTCGGATTTGCCACCGAAGATTATGATGTCGTCAATATAGACGTAGCATATTTTTCCAATAAATTCTTTCAGTACGTCGTCGATCATCCGTTGAAATATGGACGGCGCGTTCTTTAATCCAAAAGGCAAACGCATAAATTCATATTTGCCATTTAGGGTGGAGAATGCTGTTTTTATTATGTCCTCATCCTTCATTTTAATCTGGTGAAATCCAGAAGTTAAATCGATCGTGGTGTAGTATTTTGAACTTCCTAGGCTTGCTATGGTATGTGTGATGTCCGGAATTGGATAAGCATCTGAAATGGTCACGGCGTTGAGTTTTTTAAAGTCGACGACCATTCTGTATTTTTTAATTCCAGAAGAATCCATCTTCTTTTCGACGATCCAAATAGGTGAATTGTAAGGACTTTTGGAAGGCCTTATGATTCCATCCTTTAGGAGTTTCTGGATTTGACTTTCAACTTCGGTTCTCATATTGACTGGGTACGGGTATATTTTTGAATATATCGGTTCAGTCGTTGAGGTTTTTATTTCTGCTCGAACGTTCGTGTCGATTGTTTCATGGTCATTTATAGGTCCAAAGAGTTTGTGAAACTTGTTTAGGAGCATAGAAATTTTTCCTCTGGATTCTGTACTTAAATGATTCGCTCCAATTTCCATGCTGTTCACTTGAATTGATTTTTTTCCTTTTAGTGGTATTGTAACATTTGGGGAAATTGTAAGTATGTTGTTTTTGCGATCAATGATGGCTTCTAGCTGCTTGAGTGTGTCGTCGCCGATAATTCCGTCAAATGATTTTAATCCTGGTAGTATGAAAAAGTCGAGTTTAGTATCATTTCCGAATGGTTGAAATAGTTTCGCGCTGATTTTTCTAGTAATTGTAATATCTCCACCTGCCGAACGGATAGTGAATGGTTGTTCTGTTGATCTTGGATTACGTGCTAATTCGGACTTGATGAAATTTTTGTTTGCCCCAGTGTCTATAAGAAACTTGAGCAATTTACCATCGGCTGTGGCATATTCTAGGTAAGGTATGCTCGAGAGGCTGGGAGTATAAAATTTAACTCATCTTCCTCTTCTGGCGGAGCTTCTGCTTCATATTCCTCCTCATACGGCTCATATTCATATTTGACCTCTATTGGTTCGTTATATGGCTCATTTTCAGGTATTTCCAAATTAAAAACTCTTTGTTGCCTCTGTGGTGTATGATATGAATCGTTGAAGGTTGGATTAGGGCGATTCATGTAATTTACTTGTTTTGTTTGTATTGAACGATCTATATCCATCGGAACCGGTGGTTTTGGTTGAGTGGGCCTGCTTGGCGGATCTTCATTAGTTTTTTGTAATACATTTTTATTGTAATTATATTGATTCTGGTACGGTGGTTGGTAATTTATCGGCCTGTTTTGCTGATAGAAATTTCTTTGCTGTGTTTGGTTGAATACTGGATTTCTTTTTGGAAGCTGGTTTATTGGAGGGGGGATCCTGTTACTTGAATTTTTGTTGTGTATTGGTATGTTTCTGACATTCGTATTTTGGATTTCAAGGCAAGAAGAATATGCCTCTGGTAATGTTTGAGGTTTCTGTATCATAAGCATTGTTGAGAGTCCTCCTTTAAGTCCTCTTACAAACACATCGAGGGCGTTGTTACGGTGTGTTTCGCTTAGTGCCTCCATTGTTTCTGCACTGTATGATTCGGTTTTGATCTTGTTGATTATTAGCGATAATTGATAGTTAACGTTGGCATAAAACTCGTCAATTGTATGATTTTTCTGCGTTAGGCCAGATAGCTGATATACCAATGTTCTTATATCCCTCTTGTCTGCATAGTGGAGGGATAAGCATTTTTTTATATCTGCCCAGCTATTATCGAATATGTTATGCGATATAAGAGCGCCATTTGCACTTCCACGGATTTTTTGGCGGATATTTTGCAGGATTGCTCTGTATATGGGCTTATCCTTCACTATTTCATAGTCGGTTAGTATGCTCTCAACATTATGGATCCATGATATATAATGGGTAGGGTTTCCATCGAATATTTGCAGTTCTTTTACTGCATCTGGTAATTTACTGATGTCTCTTAGCTCTTGTTCAGTTCTAGGACCTTGTAAAGTTGGTTGAACCATTTGTTGTGTTGTATTTATTAAGTTACTATTTCTTTCTAGGTTTCCTATTTGTCTTGTTTGTTGGATTATGCTTTGATTAATGTCGTTATTATTTTTTTCTACGTTCTCTATTTTTCCTTGGAGTTGTTTTATCATTCCCAATTGAGCATTGATAGCTCCGGTCATTTGTTTAACTGCCTCCTGTAGTTGCTCTATTGCGGCTTCCATGATTTTCTTAATTGTTACTAGTTTAAATTTTGCTATTTTTTTAGCTCAAAAAGATTTTTGGTGTGTTTTTTTTATTAAATTTAAAAGTTTGATTTTGGTTGAACTCACATTAAGAGTATAATTCGCATTTGAATTTTTGCTGGATACTTCGTAGTGTTCCTTTTTAGCTTAGAGCGTTAATAATTGCAAAAAGCCTACTGCGGTACGATTGGTATCACTTGATGATGAAAATTGGATTTTCCAACTCGCTATGTTCCCAAGGTGATAGCGTTCTGTGGTTTATCCTGACTGGTTACTGGATAAGCAACTCGTTATGTTCCCACGGTGATAACGTTCTGTGACTTCCAGGTCCCTGCTCGGGCGCCAGTTAAGAAATTATAACAGAATTTCTTATAAAAAAATATTTTTTAGGACAAATGTCCACTTTATTAAAGTTATTACTAATTTAAAGTACAAACTTAGAATGTATCTTAATTGCTAAATTTAACCTAATTTATAGTCAATAAATGCTTATTGAGCATTTATTGTTTTATGGGAATAATAAAATAAAATTTTCCCAGGTGAATATTTCATATAAAAAATATGCTGAATTAGCGTCTGGTTGAAGGCATGTGTTATATGGTGATTTAACTTAGATATCGCGAGTAAAATTGAGAGAAGAGGACTGACATGTTTACAAAGGCCATGGAGGTCTTATTTAAGATATCATGTCCTATCAAATGAAGTAAAAAACATTCCCAGTCTGGTGGAATGAGAATTTAACTAACCTAAGAACACACACCAGGGATGTCTATAATATCTGCTACAAGCAGAATAAGTGGCAACTCTACAAGGGCAAAGTTAAGGAATACAAGGGAGAAATCCAATTGGCCAAAACACGGTCATGGAAGAGTCATTGCGAATTCATCTAAAACACTAGAGACTCAGCTAGACTGAGCAGAGTCTTGTCCAAATAACACTCCAATACATCTATTCTCAGAACGGTGGAAAGGATATTAACTGACTCAACCACTGAAATCTTAGATCTTCTACTGCGCACTCATTTTCCAGGGTGCACAAAAGACGCCCATGTGTGATTAATCAAGGGGTTCACAAAAATGTCCGAAGAGGCCCAGACGAATGGGTTAACTCAGTTATAACGAAGCAAAAGCTTGCATGGCAATTGATAACTTCTCTCTATACAGCTAACACCAAGCTATCCAAAAGTAGCCTCTCGCTTGGCCATATTCCCCTGTTATGGAGACGGGTGAAGGTGGTCGTTATACCAAAGGCTGGTGAAAGAGTTAATTAAACCGCTAAGGACTTTAGACCGATAAATCAATCATACTTTTTATTCGAAAGAACACTAGAGTTAGAACTTAAAAAAAATTCTAAAGTACTGTTAAAGTACCATAAAGAAGGGGATGGAAACAGGAAAATCCCTTGGATGAAATAGACACCGCAGTCTTCACTGATGGTTCGAAGATGGACTATGGTGTTGGTGTTGGTGTTTCTGCAGAAACACTATACCTAGAACATGTTTTCAGACTTCCAGATAAAGCGAATGTATTTCAAGCCGAAATACTAGGAATCTGGAATGCATGCCAAATATTATGGAACAATGATTCTCTGGGAGGAAGCATTATCTTAGTTACGGACGGCCAAGCAGCAATTGCGGCTCTCAACTGTGCAATAATAACATCTAAGCTCGTCAGAAAATGCTTTGATAAGCTTAAAACTGTAAACAATCAACATAATGTTGCATTACTGTGGGTTCCGGAACATCGTAGGAAATGAACATGCTGATGAGTTAGCAAGGAGGGGTTCCAGCTTAAATGCTACACTGGCGAAGCAGGTAGACCCACCGCTAAACAGCGTTAAGAGAGATATCTATCTCCACTTTTTGTTGTTAGCAAATCGAGGGTGGAATGAACTAACCACATGCCGTTGGGTAATAAGTATAATAGTTCCAAACGTTTTATTACATACTGTAAACTATCATCCATATTTTGAAAGACTCATCACTGAAGTGATGAAAAAAAGTATCGCGTCACATCTACTAAAAAATATCACGTCTTTTCTGAAAGACTAGAGATTTGACGCGATGAAATTTTCTATTAAGTTGGTAGACATTACTTGGTTTAATATTGTTTGTTTGCTATTATTAAGTAAATATTGTGTCATATTAAAATACAAAGATTAAAACAAACACGTATGAACTTCTATCATTTTCTTAATAAAAAAATAATTAAATTAACTTAAATCATTAAACTTTTATTAATTCAAGTCAACATTTTTTAGGTAGATACATATAAAAAAATATATTGATTAATTTCTTAAAATAAAAAAAAATTCATCTTGAACATAAAAATTAAAATATTGTAACTAAATTTGAATAGTTCAAGTTAGGTACATGCCAAGTATATGAAAACTAAATACAAATATTATTTTTTTGCAAAAAAAAAAGATTTGTTCTTAACATGAAAACTAAATTGTATAACATTTGTTTCTTTTTTTAAACTGAAATAAAAAAATTATCAAACACACAACAAAATCTATTGCATTTAAATTAATGTGAGTAGCTAGGTAGGCACTTGGGCCAGACAGGTCAGTAGGTCAAGGTCACCCGTAAGTAGGTTAATACGTAATTAGGTCAGACAGGATTTTAGGTTAACATCATAAAAGTAGGTGAAACAGGCGGCGGCGACCTTGAGATAAGTCTTGTTGTTTATAATGATTGATAAAGATACTTCTTTTAAGTAATAGGTAAACATGGAAATAGTAAGAAAAAATCTTTTTTTAATTCTTGCATTTTTGAGATAAGATTATTTCATATTTTTATTTTTTTTCGTTTTGTTTTATGAAGCATTATGAAGAGGAAAGAAAAACCATTAATTAATTATTATGTAAGAATGTTGAGAAAAAAAATATGAATAAAAAGAAAAAACAAACAGGAAATCAAAAATATTTAACGTGGTATAGGTTTACTTATTGATGTAAACTTGGTTTAAGTAATAGGCGCATATGAAAATACTAAGAAAAAATGCTTTATAAAATTTCAAGAGAAAAATGACAACAGAAGAAAATAAGAGCAACTACGTTTCTTTAAAATTGTAAAACTATTTTTAAAAATTAAAAGAAAAGGGCAAACTGGTTATTTAAATTTTACATAAAGATTCAACCTTCACAAAATTGATGCAATTTTGAGATGCATTTATTTCTTGTTGTTTTCTTTTTTCTATGAAGTATATAAAGAAGCGGAAAAAAAAGTTGTAAAAGAAAATGTAACAATGTTGAAAAACAAGAAAAAAAAAGAATAAAAAGCGATTCAAAATAAGTTAGTTGCTTTTGTTACCTATAGTGGTACATAATAGTATAAAAGAAAAAAAATTAAACAGATTTGTTTATATGTTTGAAATAATTTTGTCAAGTAACAAGCAAGACATTATGTATAAATTGTGTAAAAAGTTAAAAAATTTTTAATAGAGTGAAAATTCTAAAATTAGAAACTTTCACGGTCTTGTCTTGAGATAAAAAATCGGAAATTAAAAAAATAAAAATGAATACAGAAAAATTCACGATAAAATCAATAAAATCGAATCGTGAATGTAAAACGATTCAACATTTAACACATTTGCAAAAAAAAATTAAGTTTATAATAAGTACAGTACCAGACAACAAACATCCAATAGATTAGATTAAAACTGGTATTGAAGAATTATTCAACAAATGAATTGAAAATGTTGACCCTAGTGACAAAATTGTCGTCACTTTTGGATGCCAAAGTTTGCATGAACGTGGTCCAGCTTGGATCAATTTTAAAGAAGCAAAAAACCTTGACATTTCGAAAATTTGGAAAGTTATTTCAAAAATTTTTCAAAGTAACTGCGAAAGATTATCTACAGATACGTTCCGTATAAATATTACATATGTACTTCTTCTAGCGGCAAGAGGTATAGGAAAGAGATAGAACAATTTTGGAGAAGAATGTAATAAAAGAAGAGGCATAATTTCAATTAAAAACAAAGATAATTTATGCTTACCACGTGCGTTAATTGTTGCTGTTTCATTCATAGAAAAATCAGTTGACTACTGTAAAATGCGAAAAGATATAGGTCAACTTCAATTGACAGCAGCGTTAAAACTAATAAGAATTCAAATGCAAGCATCCCAGCAAAAGGAGCTAGTATCAGTGAACTCAAAAAATTTCACGTGCAGCTCTCTAATTATCAAATTGTACTTTTATATTTTAGAGGAAAAGGAAAATCGATTATTTTTCAAGGTGAAGAAGATAAGGAAAAAAGATTAAATTTGATATACGATTAAGGTCACCTCAATTTAATAAAATCATTAACAGCAGCATTTAGTTGTGATTACTTTTGCCAATCATGTAATGTACCGTATAACAATAGATTGTCTCGCAGATGTAAACAGTCGTGTTTCTTTTGCGAATCATCTCCAGCATGTGACGTAAATTTTCCAAACATTAAATGTGATGTATGCAATCGAATTTTTAAAGGTCAAACTTGTTTTGATAATCATAAAGCAACATCATCTACAAATAAAAAATCTATTTCTACTCTTATAAATTCATGCACAAAATGCTTTAAAGAATACAGAGCCGATGTAAATCATATATGCTATGGACATTTGTGTAAAAACTGTAATACACATGTAGCTTCATATCACAAATGCTTCATTACACCATGTAAAGAATTTGCTGAACTTAAGAATATATTATATATTTTCTACGATCTCGACACAACTCAAGATGATATCATCGCGGAGGAACTTCATGAAGGTGTTGCAATAGGGTATATAATTGGACATCAGCCTGATTTATGTATTTTTAAATAACGTTGCACCCATTGTATATTATCTAATGTTGAAAGATGCAATTTTTGTGGACTTCGACAACATGTGTTGAAACAAAATCCAATACAAATGTTTTTAGAATATATACTCAACGAAAGAAAAATACTTGATAAAGTTGTAGTTATTGCACATAATAGACAAGTATTTGATAATCAGTATTTATTAAACTATATTTTAGGGAATACAAAAATTAAACCAAAATTAATGAGGAAATTAATGAGGGAATGAGGGAATTATGCCATTATCTAGATTTTAGTTTACCGAAAGCGTTTGATTTAGACATAAATTTGAAAAAAGGATATTTTTCTCACATTTTTAATCGTAAAAACAATATAAAATATAATGCAAAGTTACCCAATTGTAAATTTTATTGTTATAGTTCATTGAGTGCATCGGAAAGAAAACAATTTCTTGAGTGGTATGAAGAGAATAAAAATTATTCTTTTAGCCTCCAAAATGAACTTGTAGAATATTGTATGAATCACTTGTATGAATTGTATGATAAAAATTTTGAGCAGCTTGTATTAAATTAGGGCAATTATTTTTGGGAGAATGTAAGGTTGAGCCATTTTTAAAGGCCACTACAATTGCTTCAGCGTGTAATTTTGTTTTTAGAAGGACTTTTTTATACCTAAACAAGGATATCGCTTATCAGAAAACCAGTCAATCATTGTCATAAAATGGTTAATGTGAGAAGAAGAACAAAGAAAAATTAAAATTCAGCATACTGGTAATGGAACAGAAAAAGTTATTTTTGGCCTACGTGTTGACGGATATTGTACAGACAAGAAACAAATACTTGAGTTTTATGGCTGTTATTACCATGGCCATCCAAAATGTTTCAAAAATAATAATGATAAAAAATATGAAACATTTTAGGAGGCTACACTATCAAAAGCCAATAAATTACGCTCTTTAGGTTATCAAGTAATTACAGACAAGATTTTAGTAATTGAAAAGTGGGAGTATGAATTTCAAAACGAAATAAGGTTAAAAGAATACATAGCATTTTTTTCAAAATTGGAGAAGGAAAGTTCGATACCACTAAAACCACGTGATGCGTTTTATGGCAGTAGAACAGGAAATACAAGAACATATTATAAATGTGCACCTGGTGAGAAAATAATGTATATACTCACTATTTCCTTGGGTGTGTACATACGGAAAATTTCCATTGGATCATCCAAAAACTCATGTTGGAAAAATTGAGTGCAATACATTAAATTTAAATGATACTGAAGGATTAATAAAGGCATTGATCTTTCCTCCAGAAAAACTCTACCACCCAGTCTTGCCTAGAAATTAAAATAATAAGCTGCTGTAATAATAAAAGTAAAATAATTTCCTGCTGTCAAACATGTAGCTTGGAAATTAATAATGATGACTGCTCTCATGACTATTGTAGGAGGTCAATTTTAGGAACATGGGTTATATATGAAGTAAGAGAAGCTGTTAAACAGGGATACAAAATTGTGGAAATATAAGAGGTGTGGGAGTATACTGTTAAGCCCATTACATCACAAAAAGACATTTTCACTGAAATGATGAACAAGTTCCTTATAATTAAACAACAAGTTTCAGGCTGGCCTAGCTTTTGTAGAACAGCAAAGGAAAAGTGTAAATATTTAGAAAAATGTTCCAAAGTGGAAGGCATAAATTTGCAGTTTAACGAAATAGAAAAAAATCCTGGACTAAGATCATTATCTAAATAAATGATAAACTCTTTCTGGTCTAAATTTGGGCAGAGAGAAAATCAATCAAAAACTGAAATTATAAATGAGCCTTATAAATTATTTACTCTTCTTACTGATCTTTCCAGAAATGTAAATTAAATAACTCCAATAAACGAAAAAACAGTTTTGGTAAATTGGAAATATGAAGAATAAACAGCTGCATCATTATTAACAGTTAACGTTTGCATAACTGCTTACGCTACCACACAAGCTCGTTTAAATTTGTATTCTTGCCTAAAAAAATTAATAGAACGAGTCTTGTATTACGACACTGATTCAGTAATATATGTAGCACGTGTAGGAGAATATAACCTTCCAGCTGGAGTTTTCATACACATAAATATGACAGATATAATAGAATATGGAATTGGAAATTACATTAAAGAGTTTGTCAGTGGGGATGCAAAGAACTATGCATACAAAATATATAGCACCAACTCCAAATGCGAAAAAACTGTTTGCAAAGTCAAAGGTATTCGTTTAAATTATAACGCTTCACAAGAAATAAATTCTGGCTCTATGAAACAATTAGTTAAAAAATTAAACAATTTTCAACAAATAAATATAACATTTCCTAGTATTCGTCGAACACACAATCACAGAGTCATCACTGTTCCTGAAATAAAGACATATCGAATAAATTCCAGAAAACGAGTTTTTGCAGATGATTATACTTCAGCTCCTTATGGCTTCAAAAAGAAAAAAATTTAAAAATGATTGTTAATATATTGTAAACATTTTGCATTAAACTATTATTTAATTATTATTTATTAAATTATTATTTACAGTAGTCAGTATTGAAAAAAAAATCATTTAATTTTACCGTTTTTAATTTTCAGAATATAGTCGAAAATTTACATATATATATCAGTATATATATATATATATATATATAAATACTGACTTTATTCAAATTCACAGTTGTAGTTTAACTTTTCAATAATAATGTCAAAAGCACAAATAGTATCTGAAATTCATCGTCTAGTTAGACGTAGATTTCGAAGACGAAAAATATCTCAAAGAGTGTTAAATGATACATGGGAAATTAAGAGAGTCTTTGAGACCTGCAATTTAATGATATTTGTATATTTCTCAAAGGTACCTCAAATGTAAACTATAGTTATAAGTTTTTATTAGGTATTTATAAACAAGCATAAAATTTAAGAAAAAAGGTATAAATTTGTTTTATTTAGTTGCTTTATTTTTCAGATTCAGGATTTTTTTTTTTTTTTTGTCCATTTTACTCCGCGAAGGAGCATCGGTCCATCCATCTCACACGGTTTCCTGCTGATGTTTTTGCATTCTCCCATGTGAAGTTACACTGGCTGAGTTTGTTTATTGCGGTGCGTCTCCAGGTGTTACTTCGACGCCATTCAATCGATTGCTCGACGATGATTCTGAGCGTGTTTAATTGGTTTACACAGCTCCTGTGGGGGCGGAAACCTTCTTGCTTATCGCGTTAATGGCAACTGAAGAATTCATACCACCGTTTCAAGTCTTAGATGAAAAGACAGTGAAGCAACAATTGTGGATATAAATAACCATCTACTTCTTGGTTGTTAATCATCTCTAAACTATTTGCAGAATTTTTTAGAAATAATTTATAGCCTAAAACAATATATGTATAAGAATATTTGTATAAATGTATATGTATCTATAAGGATTTCATAGTTAAAACAAATTAAATAAATTTTACAAATTTTTCATTTATTGTTGTTCTTAACTAAAATATTACAAATTTTATTTTCTAGTAGTACAGGCATTTCACAAAACTATCTAAAATAATTGCATTGAACGCTACAATTGTATTGATTTCTTCGTGCAATTTCAGAACATCTTTTTCTTGACACGTTTTTGTATGTATATTTAATAACATAGTATTCCCATGTACATTTGATTCAGGATTTTTATCGTGTATCATTACAGCTTGAAGAAAATCAATTCACTTGAAAAATGTGTCAGTTTCCTCTTTGTTAATGCTAAGACAACGGCCAATAATCATTCTTAACCCATATTGTGAACATAATTTTGTATTTTTTATTGATTGTTTCGAGTACCTTATCACCTTTTATAAAAGTGCTGATAGAATTTACACCAATCCCGATATTTTAAAATAGCTGGCTTTTTTCCAATATGATTAAAAATGCAACTCGCTACAAGATATGCTATACCAAACGAACAAGAACTTTTAATGACTGATTTTTGTTGCGAAAATATGTATAACGCAACATCAAATTTATGTTCGAACCTTTATCTGCATTAGTACATTTTAACAAAAAGTAAGTTTGAACTTAAAGCATTTTAATATTAATTATATTCATAGATATATTACTAATAGATAGGCAGTGAAGAAAATATTTTCAGCCAATTTTGAGAAACAGCTGAATGAACCGTGCGTATGTATTGCTTTAGTTTCCTCAGAAATAGGTTCCTAAAAGGTGAAATAAATTCATTTCTAATTTTTTTAAGGATAAAAAAAAAATTTAGGTGATATTTAAAAAACCATAATTATTTTATTTAAACGCTACCTTCCATATTATAATAATAAACGCAATCTTGAAAAACTTTCATAGTTGACACTTGACAGTGACATTGTTCAAATGTCAATGTTTAAATTTAAATTTATAGATGGAAAGTATATACGAAAATAATTTACAACTACTTTATGTGATGTTATAATAATCAAAAAGAATAATATATAGTTTTACTTTTGATTTAATATTTTTATTTACTTTTGTGTTATGTTAATTAATAATTAAATTGTTGAAATTTTGTTAAGTTTTTATTAATTTATGTTTTTATGAATTCAAATTCTTATTTTCATTTATGTTATTTTTGGTTGTTTTTTAAATTTTAATCTTTGCAAGAAAAGAAAAATAATATAAAAGTTCAAAAATTTGTAATTTCGTCTAATTTTTTTTTTATAATCCCTAAAATTTGTTCACTAATTCATGAAAGAGAAATCTACTACATTTGCACCTAATATACTACATTTTATCTTAAATTTTACTACTCTCTCTCAACAACGAAGAGACAGCACTGTATACATATTATAAAGTGCATATGTGTTTTTTTGACTGAATACCTTAAGATAGGAAAACAAATAAGAAAAGAAACGATTATACCTAACTTCCCATCTATTAGTTAATATATCTATGATTATATTGCTAAGGTATACAAGATTGTGAAAAATTTAAATTTCCAAATAAGTTGTAAAATATATCAAATATCAAATAAGTGTAATAATCAGATTGTCGCTTTCTATATGATTATCTTTGCTAAATTCATTCAAAAAAGTTTTGAAACCAAAACATCTATACCAGCCATAAACGCAACAGTATAGGCCACATACATTCGAAAGGACATCCTGTATCTGCCAATCATTAAAAACTATACACTGATTTTTCAAGTATTCCAAAATTTCCGGTTTATCTGGAACTCCACCATACGAATCAAAATATTCTGTGCAACCATGCTTTGGAATATAAATAGCAAACCAATGTGTTCCAGGATCTTTTATCTTGTCAGTGTTTACAATTTAAAAAGTAGGTTTTTCAATTATTTCTGGAATTTTGTCTAAAGCAAAAACTCCCTTAAAATATTTGTTTGTAAATTTGTTACATTTTAAAACAATAGTTATTTTTAAAATGTTCATAACTTGAACAGACTCAAATCATACACTCTACTCATTTCATTAAGGTAGTTCATTAAAAACTTCTTTTTCATTTTATTACTTGTTATAATAACAACAAATTTTTCTAGCACCTGCCATAATTTTTTATTAATTTTATCATTATATTCATCATACAGTTCCAAAAGAGTAATTTTCATTTATAATTTCTTTGGTTGGAAATTTGTAAGTAAACTGTTTTATAAATTTACAAGGTATTTTTACAAGGTTCTTTATACAAAATATATAGCACCAACTCCAAATGCGAAAAAACTGTTTGCAAAGTCAAAGGTATTCGTTTAAATTATAACGCTTCACAAGAAATAAATTCTGGCTCTATGAAACAATTAGTTAAAAAATTAAACAATTTTCAACAAATAAATATAACATTTCCTAGTATTCGTCGAACACACAATCACAGAGTCATCACTGTTCCTGAAATAAAGACATATCGAATAAATTCCAGAAAACGAGTTTTTGCAGATGATTATACTTCAGCTCCTTATGGCTTCAAAAAGAAAAAAATTTAAAAATGATTGTTAATATATTGTAAACATTTTGCATTAAACTATTATTTAATTATTATTTATTAAATTATTATTTACAGTAGTCAGTATTGAAAAAAAAAATCATTTAATTTTACCGTTTTTAATTTTCAGAATATAGTCGAAAATTTACATATATATATCAGTATATATATATATATATATATATAAATACTGACTTTATTCAAATTCACAGTTGTAGTTTAACTTTTCAATAATAATGTCAAAAGCACAAATAGTATCTGAAATTCATCGTCTAGTTAGACGTAGATTTCGAAGACGAAAAATATCTCAAAGAGTGTTAAATGATACATGGGAAATTAAGAGAGTCTTTGAGACCTGCAATTTAATAATATTTGTATATTTCTCAAAGGTACCTCAAATGTAAACTATAGTTATAAGTTTTTATTAGGTATTTATAAACAAGCATAAAATTTAAGAAAAAAGGTATAAATTTGTTTTATTTAGTTGCTTTATTTTTCAGATTCAGGATTTTTTTTTTTTTTTTGGCCATTTTACTCCGCGAAGGAGCATCGGTCCATCCATCTCACACGGTTTCCTGCTGATGTTTTTGCATTCTCCCATGTGAAGTTACACTGGCTGAGTTTGTTTATTGCGGTGCGTCTCCAGGTGTTACTTCGACGCCATTCAATCGATTGCTCGATGATGATTCTGAGCGTGTTTAATTGGTCTACACAGCTCCTGTGGGGGCGGAAACCTTCTTGCTTATCGCGTTAATGGCAACTGAAGAATTCATACCACCGTTTCAAGTCTTAGATGAAAAGACAGTGAAGCAACAATTGTGGATATAAATAACCATCTACTTCTTGGTTGTTAATCATCTCCAAACTATTTGCAGAATTTTTTAGAAATAATTTATAGCCTAAAACAATATATGTATAAGAATATTTGTATAAATGTATATGTATCTATAAGGATTTCATAGTTAAAACAAATTAAATAAATTTTACAAATTTTTCATTTATTGTTGTTCTTAACTAAAATATTACAAATTTTATTTTCTAGTAGTACAGGCATTTCACAAAACTATCTAAAATAATTGCATTGAACGCTACAATTGTATTGATTTCTTCGTGCAATTTCAGAACATCTTTTTCTTGACACGTTTTTGTATGTATATTTAATAACATAGTATTCCCATGTACATTTGATTCAGGATTTTTATCGTGTATCATTACAGCTTGAAGAAAATCAATTCACTTGAAAAATGTGTCAGTTTCCTCTTTGTTAATGCTAAGACAACGGCCAATAATCATTCTTAACCCATATTGTGAACATAATTTTGTATTTTTTATTGATTGTTTCGAGTACCTTATCACCTTTTATAAAAGTGCTGATAGAATTTACACCAATCCCGATATTTTAAAATAGCTGGCTTTTTTCCAATATGATGAAAAATGCAACTCGCGACAAGATATGCTATACCAAACGAACAAGAACTTTTAATGACTGATTTTTGTTGCGAAAATATGTATAACGCAACATCAAATTTATGTTCGAACCTTTATCTGCATTAGTACGTTTTAACAAAAAGTAAGTTTGAACTTAAAGCATTTTAATATTAATTATATTCATAGATATATTACTAATAGATAGGCAGTGAAGAAAATATTTTCAGCCAATTTTGAGAAACAGCTGAATGAACCGTGCGTATGTATTGCTTTAGTTTCCTCAGAAATAGGTTCCTAAAAGGTGAAATAAATTCATTTCTAATTTTTTTAAGGATAAAAAAAAAATTTAGGTGATATTTAAAAAACCATAATTATTTTATTTAAACGCTACCTTCCATATTATAATAATAAACGCAATCTTGAAAAACTTTCATAGTTGACACTTGACAGTGACATTGTTCAAATGTCAATGTTTAAATTTAAATTTATAGATGGAAAGTATATACGAAAATAATTTACAACTACTTTATGTGATGTTATAATAATCAAAAAGAATAATATATAGTTTTACTTTTGATTTAATATTTTTATTTACTTTTGTGTTATGTTAATTAATAATTAAATTGTTGAAATTTTGTTAAGTTTTTATTAATTTATGTTTTTATGAATTCAAATTCTTATTTTCATTTATGTTATTTTTGGTTGTTTTTTAAATTTTAATCTTTGCAAGAAAAGAAAAATAATATAAAAGTTCAAAAATTTGTAATTTCGTCTAATTTTTTTTTTATAATCCCTAAAATTTGTTCACTAATTCATGAAAGAGAAATCTACTACATTTGCACCTAATATACTACATTTTATCTTAAATTTTACTACTCTCTCTCAACAACGAAGAGACAGCACTGTATACATATTATAAAGTGGATATGTGTTTTTTTGACTGAATACCTTAAGATAGGAAAACAAATAAGAAAAGAAACGATTATACCTAACTTCCCATCTATTAGTTAATATATCTATGATTATATTGCTAAGGTATACAAGATTGTGAAAAATTTAAATTTCCAAATAAGTTGTAAAATATATCAAATATCAAATAAGTGTAATAATCAGATTGTCGCTTTCTATATGATTATCTTTGCTAAATTCATTCAAAAAAGTTTTGAAACCAAAACATCTATACCAGCTATAAACGCAACAGTATAGGCCACATACATTCGAAAGGACATCCTGTATCTGCCAATCATTAAAAACTATACACTGATTTTTCAAGTATTCCAAAATTTCCGGTTTATCTGGAACTCCACCATACGAATCGAAATATTCTGTGCAACCATGCTTTGGAATATAAATAGCAAACCAATGTGTTCCAGGATCTTTTATCTTGTCAGTGTTTACAATTTAAAAAGTAGGTTTTTCAATTATTTCTGGAATTTTGTCTAAAGCAAAAACCCCCTTAAAATATTTGTTTGTAAATTTGTTACATTTTAAAACAATAGTTATTTTTAAAATGTTCATAACTTGAACAGACTCAAATCATACACTCTACTCATTTCATTAAGGTAGTTCATTAAAAACTTCTTTTTCATTTTATTACTTGTTATAATAACAACAAATTTTTCTAGCACCTGTCTTAATTTTTTATTAATTTTATCATTATATTCATCATACAGTTCCAAAAGAGTAATTTTCATTTATAATTTCTTTGGTTGGAAATTTGTAAGTAAACTGTTTTATAAATTTACAAGGTATTTACAATTCCAAATAAACAAGTATCTTTTACAAATAAAGTATTTTTATCATCATAACAAAACTTCACATCCCCAAGCGCACAGGATGATAACATCTTGCTGAATATTCAAATACATGTTTCGATATTCTATTTATGAATAGTGAATATATTTCGATTTTTATCAATTTCTATGCTTGCATCAAATTCTCCGTAAACAATACAGTCGAAGGAAGTGGTTTTGTTAACCTTTTGTCAATTCTAATTGTACCCTGATTAAGTAGCCCTTGACATACTTCGTTTCCTGATGCAGCTAGAGTTAAATCAAAGGCTGATATAAAAAATCCATTAGTAAACATTTTCGTCAATTGATGACCTTTATCGTTATGATATATTTCTGTACCTGCAAAAAGTATGTGATACGCACGAGTAAGACAATTATTCTCCTCTGAAAAATTAGTTTCAATTGCAATGTTAGGAATTTGCACTCCATTTACATAAAGCATAAATTGTGAAATATCAAAATCTTTAAAATTATGTGGGTTTTTTGACCTCTTTCCAGAGTAACCCACATTTTCTGTTATGCAAAAAATTATTGTATTTGGTAACTGCCCAATGAAAACATTGTCAAGTAAAATTGATGAGCTGTTCATTGGAATTGTAAAATTTTTTACTTCAACGCGTTTACAATTATATTTAGCATTAGATTTTCCAAGAACAGCATTGTGCGCTAACAGCACGCTTAGATTAACGGTAACATGTCTCCTAAATAACGTGGCTTCCATAATTTTTAATTGTGATTCATCAGAAAGAAGAAGATAACAATCTGGTTTGTCAAGTGTTAAAACTATACGAATGTCAACATTATTTATAAGTAGAGTAGTTTGATTAAATATATCTAAGTGTAGTTTACCCATAAGTTTCACAACACTGCTATTATGATACAATTTTTCGCGCTTTCTTGATTATTATTATCAGATTTTGCCATATTTACTTTATCTAAAATCCATCCTACACATTCTAAATGAGTTGCAGCAGCATCTGTACTATAATTCAATAATGATTCAATATAATCTCTATAGTGATAATTGCCATCAGATGGTGTTATATTCTTGCCATTTAATTGAACATTACATTGTTTTATTAAAGAATGTAAAATGTTATTAACTACACTTGGTTGTATTATTATTTTCCCATCAGCAGTTTTATAATTATTCCAATGTGTTCCACCTTTCTTTAAGATCTGTACTTTTAATCTTAAATATGTAGAAGACAAATCTCTATATGTATCGCCATGATCGAGTGAAACAAATTCAATAGTTGAAGGGTTGTCTAAAGAAGCAACAGGATTGTAGAAAACTTCTTCAGATTGTAAAATACTAGACTGAATGGAGGTTCGGTTTTAAAAATATCCAACTCAGATTTCATACACTCAGTCATGTTTAATCAAAAATTTCTCTTTGTTTCTTTTTGTTATTATCTTTGCGCCGTTTTGACGTAAAATAATTAAATTTTTGATGAATGGTCTTTTTATAGCTTTTCGATTTTTTTTTACCATAACCATACATTTCATTCAGGTTTCGTACGGCACCACGTCGTATATTTTTAACAATCTCTTTATTACGATCTTGCATAACTTCTTTTACATTTGCACCAGATGCAATATCAGATAAAGAATTGATACCAGAGTTAATAACCTTTTTTTCAAAATATCAGCGCTTGAAGTAAATAATGGTTTCAAATATCTAAAAAGTCCTCTAAAAAAGTTTCTCAATCCACGACCTCTTTAAAAAGATACGGTTGATTGTAATAAAGGACCAATATCATCAAGTCTATCAAGTATATCATCATATCTATTATTGTAGTTATAGTAATAAGTATTGCTTTTGTAATATTATATTTAAGAAACAAAGGAACGAAAATAAAAATTGTAAATAAAGAAGTTCCGGAGAATTTCAACTCTAACCGAGGAGGGGTTATGTATAAACCTCCTAATGTAACGTCAACTAATTCAACTTCAGATTCACCACCTGAAGTTGTAATAGAATCTAAAACAACACCAATAAAAAAAAGTATATTTTGATTTTTTTTTATTCTATTTTTTTTAATCACAAAATTTAACTAAAAAATTAAAAGTTTATGTTCATATGGAAAATTCAGTAAATATGTAAAAATGCTGAATCTACATTATTTTTGTTTTTAAATTATAAAAACCTTGAATTCTTCAAGTTCAATGTTGTTTAAATTAATAATATTACATTAGCAACTTAATTAATAAGAAATTCTTACTTTTTAGTTTTAGTAAGTTTAATTTAAGTAATGATTAAAAAAAAAAGACATTAAATAAAAATTAATAAGTTAGTTGGTAACCACTGTTCGATAAGTGAATTAATAAAGTTTATTTTAAAGAACGTATATTTTTTTTGATATAAATAAAGACTTTTTTTTCACAAAAAATATAATTGGCGCAGTCAGTAGGATCTCTATCAAAAGAAAAGAGATCTAGTGAAACGATCTGTTTAAAAAAAGTAAAAAAATAATATTACAAAAACATTTTTTTTAATGTGGGCAACAAAGTAAGCCAAAGTAAAATTTAGTGGTTTATGTAGAAACGAACACAAAAAAAAAAAAAAAATATTTTTAAATATATACATAAGTATATAAATCAAAATTGATCGTCAAATACACAGGAGAAATTTATTCGATCAATATCGTAATGTCATGGCAGAAGCAGAAAATGCTAATCGTATTGAACAGTGCTTAGTAGCACTAACTCCGCTATTAGTGCAAAACAACCAACCACAAAATTGGAGATCAAAAATTGAAAAAGAAATTCAATATATTCAACTTTTAATGGTGAGCCAGGTACTTTACCATCTTTCATCGATTCAGTGACCAGAGTATTAGCTGATCATGTTGCGGAAGCTGACCAGGTTTTTAATATTATTTACAACATCAAAATCCAAGGAAGTGCAAAAAATTTTCTCAATGTCAACCGTCCAGCAAATTGGAATGATTGTAAAATAAAATTAAAACAACATTACAGAGCATCAAAAGACCAGATGACAATCACAAAGGAAATTGGAGCTTTAAAAGTAAGTAGTATTCAAGATTTAGATAATAAGTTAAGATTATTGATAGAAGATGTACATGTAACAGAATACGCTGCTTTTGTTGAAAATAGCCAAACAATAATTGATATATTTAGTGGAATGTTAGTTCAGAAAATTAAAGAACTTGCTTCAGGATCGTTAGCTTATGCAATAATGTCGAAAAATAATTTGACAGAAATTAGGAATATAATAAGGAGTTTTATAAGTTTAGATGACAGAATCTCAATTTATCTCATAGAAATTTGCATGGAAATAGTGAAAGTAAACATTTTTTTAGGAATGATAATAAAAATAATTACAATTATAATAATAATAATAAAAATTTTAGGAATAAAAATGATGAAATTAGAAATAAGTTTAACTATAACGGTGTTAATAACAATTCAAATTCGAATTTTAAAAATAATAATAATAATTTCCAATCCCGAGCAAACGATAATATTTATCAAAATAGAAATAGACCTTCCCAGTTTAACCGATATTATAATAGATATAATGACAGACAAGAAAGTAGACAAACTACACCAATGGAAGTTGATCCAAGTAGACAAACTAGATCAATGGATGTTGATAACTTAAGTAAAAATAATGAAATTAATACAATTGAAGAGAATTTTTTTATAAACTAGCCTCGGATCAAAATAAAATTTTTACTATTTTAACAATAGAAGAAAAAAAATATTCAGCCTTGTTAGATACAGGCTCAACAATAAGAATTTTAAACGAAAATAAAGTTTGTAGTTCTAAGTTCACTGTAATAAATTCAACTGCAATATCCATCAATACAATTCAAGGAGAGGTAAGCAAACCTAATAGAACTGTTGCTACCTTATGTCCAACAGAATTTAAATATCCTAAAAATGCAAGAATGAAATGGATTGCTATGAAATTAAACAAGTCATATGATTTATTATTAGGTATGGATTGGATAATAAAAAATGTAAAAGATATCAACGTAGAAAATCAACAAATTAATATGACCAATGGAGTGAGTCTTCCATTCTTAACTAAAACTATTCAAGAAGAAGTTAATGTATTAGAAGTAACTGAAGTTCAAAATCTACAATTGGATCATTTAAATGAAAAAGAAAAACATATTATTAAAAGATTAGTTTCGAAATTTACTAAACTATTATATAAAGACGGTGATATTTTGACCAGCACAAATACAGTGGTACATGAAATTAAAACAACAACAAGTGAACAAATTTTTATTTATTTATTTATTTATTTATAAATTTAGTTTAAAACTAATTTAACAATTATCCTATTTTGTTTTTATAATCTTTTTAAATATAAGAAATATTTTCTTTAACATACTTAATAATTAATTTTTTATAAACATCTAATTTTGATTCTATTTTTATTTCATTTGGTAAGGCATTATACATTTTTAATCCATTGTAGAACAATATTTTTTTATTTCTTTCATTTCTTACTACATCTAATCTAAAATCTAATCTATTTCTTAAATAATAATTATGAACTTCATTTACATACAATAACTTTTCAGATAAATAATTAGGTAATAAACCATATTTAATTTTAAATACTTGAATTAAAACATTCATTATTACTTTTTGCCTTATGCTTAACCACTTTAATGTATTTAACATATATAATCTAGCTGTATATCTATTAACTTTTAATATAATCCTCATCGATTTATTTTGCAGTTTTTGTAACCTACTCATCATACTTTGGTTTGACATAAAAATTATTGAAGAGCGATACTCAAAATGGGATTTTATAATAACATTATATAAATTAATTGCACAAGCTAATGTGATATTCTTTCTAATTTTTGAAAAAAAGTAAATTTTTTTAGCAATTTTTTTACAAATGTAATCAATATGCGATTTGAAATTTAAATTATTATCAACAATCACCCCTAAATATTTTATTTCATTAACTATTTCTATATTTTCATTATTAAAAACAACAAGGTTATTATTTAATTTACTATTAATTATCAAACATTTAGTTTTATCAATATTTATTTTTAGTTTGTTCATTTGGAACCATTCATTTAAATTTTGTAAATCTAAGTTTATTTTATTAACGCAATCATTTACATTCTCACCTATTATATATAAAAGAGCATCATCTGCGAGAAGTGCAATTTCATTAAATTTAATGCATTTCTGAATATCGTTGATGTATATTAAGAATAAAAATACTCCAAGAACTGATCCTTGAGGTATTCCAAGCTTTGTGTCTATTACTTCTGAAATGCATTCTTTTACTTTTGTACGTTGCTTTCTATTTTGTAGATACGATTCAAACCATTTTATTTCAGTACCAGTAACACCATACTTTTGAAGTTTTTTTAATAAAATTAATCTATCTATTGTGTCAAAGGCTCTGCGCAGGTCGAGAAATACTGCAACAGTTGTCTTTTTATCGTCTACTGCAACCTTTCAATCAGTTATAACCAGATTAAGTAGTGATTCACAACTGTGTCCTCTTCTGAAGCCTGATTGCAATTTAGCGATTAAATTATATTTCTCAAAATAGTTTTTTAATTGTTCAAAAACAATTTTTTCTAATATTTTTGATTCAATACAGTTCATATTCACATGATTCAACAAATTAATTCAAAACTTTATCGATATCCACCTAAACATGAAACTGAAGTGAGGAATCAAATGGAAGAAATGGAAAAACAGGGTATGATTAGAAAAAGTAAAAGTCGATATAGTTCTCCGATTATAATAGTACCTAAAAAAAAATATAATTCAGGAGTACAAAAATTTAGAATAGTGATGGATTATAGAAGATTAAATCAAGTCACAATTGACGATAAATATCCTTTACCTAATATCGATAGCATCTTGGATAAATTGGGAAAAGCTCAATATTTCAGCACTTTAGATTTAGCCAAAGGTTACCATCAGATATTAGTAGCTGAAAAAGATATTGAAAAAACTGCTTTTGTTACTCCAGCAGGTCTATATGAATATGTACGTATGCAATTTGGATTGAAGAATGCACCGGCAACGTTCCAGAGATTGATGAACGAAATTCTTCGAGAATATATTAATCAAATTTGTGTTGTATACCTTGATGATATATTAATTTTTTCGACAACATTAGAAGAACACGAGAATTCATTAACAAAAATATTTAAGAGATTACAAGAGCACAATCTGAAAATTCAAGTGGATAAATGTAGTTTTCTTAAAAGAAATATAGAATTTCTAGGACATATTTTGACAAAGGATGGGATAAAACCTAACCCTGAAAAAATAAAGAATATTCAAGAGTTACAAATTCCAAGAACAGAAAAACAATTAAATGGTTTCTTAGGAGCAACTGGATTTTATAGAAAATTCATCAAGGACTATTCTAAGGTTGCATATCCTATGATTAAATATTTAAAAAAAGATAACAAAATTAATATAAATGATCCACAGTATATCGCAGCATTTGAAAACTTAAAGAGCTTGATAACTTCACATCCAATTTTAAAATTTCCAGAATACGATAAACCGTTTGTTGTGACCACAGATGCAAGTGATCATGCTATAGGTGCAGTGTTGTCTCAACAAGGGCATCCAATTTGTTATGTTTCGAGAACGCTAAACAATCATGAAAAAAATTATTGTACTACAGATAAAGAATTTTTGGCAATTATGTATGCAGTAAATTATTTCAGGCCTTATTTATATGGTAATAAGTTCAAAATCATAACAGACCATGTCCCAATTAAATATTTAAACAACAAATACAAAGGAAAATAATTTTCACAAAGACACCAAAGATGGCTGTTAAAACTTCAAGAATATAATTATGAGATTGAATATTTGCAGGGTAAAGAAAATAAAGTAGTTGATTATTTAAGCAGATTAGAAAATACAAAGAAAATTAATGAAGAAAATGATACAGCATCCAATTTAGAATTATCTAATAATACAATACATTCTGCAGATGAAAATCAATTAGATCATATAGGAATAAAAGAGGATATCGTAAACAAATATAAAACACAAATCATACTCACTTACAGTCCTGAAGAGAATATAACACTTCACAATAGAAGAATTATTGAAATAAATCCGTTAGAAAATGAAAATTTAATTAAAGATATTTTAAAACGTTATATCAAGAAAGGACAAGCATTTATTCGGAAGTATCTGATACTGATTATCATAAAATACAACTAATTTTAATATCAATGTTTTCATTCGATACAAAAATAAAATTTATACGAAGTACAAAAAGAGCAAAAGAAATAAAAACTGAAGAAGAATTACATAAACAACTATCGCTTTACCACACTAAAGAATCTATGCACAGTGGAATAAATGAATGTTACCAAAATTTAAAGGATAAAATTTATTTTCCCAATTTAAAAGATCATATTCATTTAATTATTAATAATTGTGAAAAATGTCAACAAATTAAGTAGGATCGAAAACCAATAAAACCCAAATTTGCATTTACAGAAACACCGAAAGAAAAAAACGAAGTTGCACATTTGGACATATTTCATTTTAAAAAACAATCCTTTGTTACAGTAATTGATAAATTAACAAAATTTGCTTCAGCATACGGTATAACAGATCGCAACTGGAGAGCAAAGAAAACAATTATAATGAAACATTTTGCAAAATTTGGAAAGCCAAAAAAAATAATTATTTACAATGAATTTAGAGCTGAACAGCTAATTGAGTATTTAAATAGTGAAAATGTTGAAACTCATCTAACAAAAGCAAATAATAACACTGGAAATGCTGATATAGAGAGACTACACTCAACCCTCTTAGAAAAAATAACAGGAATTGAGGATAGGGAACTTTCAATTGAGATGAAGATACAGACGGCTATAGGAAACTATAACGATCGCTATCATTCAACAATAAAATATACACCTAGAGAAGCTAAAGAAAGTATAGATGTTAATAAATTGCAAATAAATATAAATAAAATGAAAACTCAAATTATAAATAAAAGAATCTCTAATAGAGAACATTATGTAGAAAATAGATGAATAGGAGCTATTAGAAATTATAAGAGACTTAGATATAAGGATGAACCACATTATAGACATAAGCCTTTATTAAATGTGCATTATTCGAACATTAAAAGACCTTTAAAAATTTTAGGTTTTCAACATAATAATATTGCTGTTAATAATCTTACCAACACAATTGACGGTAGGTCTACTTCAAGTCAATCCAATTCACGAAGAAGCCGGTTATATTCAAATAAAACTAATACAATTTTACATATCATAAATCCAAAAGAAATAGATGATATGCTTACACAAATAGAAAAAACTATACAAGAAGAAGAAACAGATAACAAAAATTTATTAAAAGCGGAAATTAAAACAATTAGAGCAAAAATTAAATCTATCATGCCAACCAAAATTAGAAAAAGGAGAGGTCTAATTAATTTCATAGGCAGTACTGAAAAATGGTTATTCGGCCCAATGGACGATGAAGATCGAGAAGAAATATTAGAACATTTAAAAACTATTGAAGAAAACGATCACAAAGCTATTACTACACTAAATCAACAAATCTCCATAAATTTCATTATAACGAAATTATAACTATACTTAAACAGACAATCGAACAAGACAGAATAAAAAAAACAGAAACCTTTAATGAAATACAAAAAACCAGTAAACAAATTATAAGATATTTATCATACTTAGATCAAATAATAAAATTAAGATTTTTAGAAAATAAGATACACCAAATTCAAGACAATATTGCGTCAGCCAAATATAATTTAATACATCCTAGCATATTAACTGCAGAGGAAATAGAATTGTACCAAATTGACTTTTATAAATTAAAATTAAGTAAAATAGGTATTATGAATTATAAAGATGAATTATTAGTAACTGCAATTAAAATTCCACTAAATTATATTCAAACAGATTTAAAAATTATCACTCCCTTGCCTAATAATGAATATGTAGAAATTGACTAAAATAATGAATATATTGTAGAAAATAAAATTTTAACTTATCAAGATGATGTTATGCTAAAAGATTTAAAAACTGGTAAAATCTGTATTTTGAAAAACAAATGTAAATTTAGATATAATAACAACACTAAAATTGAAATTTTAGATGATGAAACTTTATTAATAAAAAATGCAAAAAAAAATGTATTAATACAAAATTGTGACGATAGAAATTTAACACTGAATATTTTTCAGTTACATAGAGAATGAAATATTTTATAATCAAAAGAAAATTGTTCAAGATAAATATTTTTACCCTAGCAATAATTTTAATTATACCTATGTAAAACCAATTAATTTCGACGATATTGTTTTAAAAAACTTTGAAAATATTAAAGAAATAAACGAACTAAAATATCATAAAGCCATTTCATATGGAATAAATATATCTATTATTGTAGTTATAGTAATAAGTATTGCTTTTGTAATATTATATTTAAGAAGCAAAGGAACGAAAATAAAAAAAAATTGTAAATAAAGAAATTCCGGAGAATTTCAACTCTAACCGAGGAGGGGTTATGTATAAACCTCCTAATGTAACGTCAACTAATTCAACTTCAGATTCACCACCTGAAGTTGTAATAGAATCTAAAACAACACCAATAAAAAAAAGTATATTTTGATTTTTTTTTATTCTATTTTTTTTAATCACAAAATTTAACTAAAAAATTAAAAATTTATGTTTATATGGAAAATTCAGTAAATATGTAAAAATGATGAATCTACATTATTTTTGTTTTTAAATTATAAAAACCTTGAACTCTTCAAGTTCAATGTTGTTTAAATTAATAATATTACATTAGCAACTTAATTAATAAGAAATGCTTACTTTTTAGTTTTAGTAAGTTTAATTTAAGTAATGATTAAAAAAAAAAAAGACGTTAAATAAAAATTAATAAGTTAGTTGGTAACCACTGTTCGATAAGTGAATTAATAAAGTTTATTTTAAAGAACGTATATTTTTTTTTTGATATAAATAAAGACTTTTTTTTTTTTGACAAAAAATATAATTCACGGTTTCCTGCTGATGTTTTTGCATTCTCCCAAGTGAGGTTACACTGGCTGAGTTTGTTTATTGCGGTGCGTCTCCAGATGTTACTGCGACGCCATTCAATCGATTGCTCGATGGTGATTCTGAGCGTGTTTGATTGGTCTACACAGCTCCTGTGGGGGCGGAAGCCTTCTTGCTCATCGCGTTAATGGCAACTGAAGAATTCATACCTCCGTTTCAAGTCTTAGATGAAGAGACAGTGAAGCAACAATTGTGGATATAAATAACCATCTACTTCTTGGTTGTTAATCATCTCCAAACTATTTGCAGAATTTTTTAGAAATAATTTATAGCCTAAAACAATATATGTATAAGAATATTTATATAAATGTATATGTATCTACAAGGATTTCATAATAAAAACAAATTAAATTTTACAAATTTTTCATTTATTGTTGTTCTTAACTAAAATATTACAAATTTTATTTTCTAGTAGTACAGGCATTTCACAAAACTATCTAGAATAATTGCATTGAACGTTATATTGATTTCTTCGTGCAATTTCAGAACATCTTTTTCTTGACACGTTTTTGTATGTATATTTAATAACATATTCCCATGTACATTTGATTCAGGATTTTTATTGTGTATCATTACAGCTTGAAGAAAATCAATTAACTTGTAAAATGTGTCAGCTTCCTCTTTGTTAATGCTAAGACAACGGCCAATAATCATTCTTAACCCATATTGTGAACATAATTTTGTATTTTTTATTGATTGTTTCGAGTACCTTATCACCTTTTATAAAATTGCTGATAGAATTTACACCAATCTCGATATTTTAAAATAGCTGGCTTTTTTCCAATACGATGAAAAATGCAATTCGCTACAAGATATGCTATACCAAACGAACAAGAACTTTTAATAACTCATTTTTGTTGAGAAAATATGTATAACGCGACATCAAATTTATGTTCGAACCTTTATCTGCATTAGTACGTTTTAACAAAAAGTACGTTTTAACTTAAAGTATTTTAATATTAATTATATTCATAGATATATTACTAATAGATAGGCAGTGAAGAAAATATTTTCAGCCAATTTTGAGAAACAGCTGAATGAACCGTGCGTATGTATTGCTTTAGTTTCCTCAGAAATAGGTTCCTAAAAGGTGAAATAAATTCATTTCTAATTTTTTTAAGGATAAAAAAAAAATTTAGGTGATATTTAAAAAACCATAATTATTTTATTTAAACGCTACCTTCCATATTATAATAATAAACGCAATCTTGAAAAACTTTCATAGTTGACACTTGACAGTGACATTGTTCAAATGTCAATGTTTAAATTTAAATTTATAGATGGAAAGTATATACGAAAATAATTTACAACTACTTTATGTGATGTTATAATAATCAAAAAGAATAATATATAGTTTTACTTTTGATTTAATATTTTTATTTACTTTTGTGTTATGTTAATTAATAATTAAATTGTTGAAATTTTGTTAAGTTTTTATTAATTTATGTTTTTATGAATTCAAATTCTTATTTTCATTTATGTTATTTTTGGTTGTTTTTTAAATTTTAATCTTTGCAAGAAAAGAAAAATAATATAAAAGTTCAAAAATTTGTAATTTCGTCTAATTTTTTTTTTATAATCCCTAAAATTTGTTCACTAATTCATGAAAGAGAAATCTACTACATTTGCACCTAATATACTACATTTTATCTTAAATTTTACTACTCTCTCTCAACAACGAAGAGACAGCACTGTATACATATTATAAAGTGCATATGTGTTTTTTTGACTGAATACCTTAAGATAGGAAAACAAATAAGAAAAGAAACGATTATACCTAACTTCCCATCTATTAGTTAATATATCTATGATTATATTGCTAAGGTATACAAGATTGTGAAAAATTTAAATTTCCAAATAAGTTGTAAAATATATTAATAATAAGATTGTCGTTTTCTATATGATTATCTTTACTAAATTCATTCAAAAAAGTTTTCAAACCAAAACATCTATACCAGCCATAAACGCAACAGTATTGCCCACATACATTCGAAAGGACATCCTGTATCTGCCAATCATTAAAAACTATACACTGATTTTTCAAGTATTTCAAAATTTCCGGTTTATCTGGAACTCCACCATACGAATCAAAATATTCTGTGCAACCATGCTTTGGAATATAAATAGCAAACCAATGTGTTCCAGGATCTTTTATCTTGTCAGTGTTTACAATTTAAAAAGTAGGTTTTTCAATTATTTCTGGAATTTTGTCTAAAGCAAAAACCCCCTTAAAATATTTGTTTGTAAATTTGTTACATTTTAAAACAATAGTTATTTTCAAAATGTTCATAACTTGAACAGACTCAAATCATACACTCTACTCATTTCATTAAGGTAGTTCATTAAAAACTCCTTTTTCATTTTATTATTTGTTATAATAACAACAAATTTTTCTAGCACCTGTCTTAATTTTTTATTAATTTTATCATTATATTCATCATACAGTTCCAAAAGAGTAATTTTCATTTATAATTTCATTGGTTGGAAATTTGTAAGTAAACTGTTTTATAAATTTACAAGGTATTTTTACAAGGTTCTTTAATTCCAACTAAACAAGTATCTTTTACAAATAAAGTATTTTTATCATCATAACAAAACTCCACATCCCCAAGCGCACAGGATGATAACATCTTGCTGAATATTCAAATACATGTTTCGATATTCTATTTATGAATAGTGAATATATTTCGATTTTTATCAATTTCTATGCTTGCATCAAATTCTCCGTAAACAATAGAGTCGAAGGGAGTGGTTTTGTTAACCTTTTGTCAATTCTAATTGTACCCTGATTAAGTAGCCCTTGACACACTTTTTTTCCTGATGCAGCTAGAGTTAAATTAAAGGCTGATATAAAGAATCCATTAGTAAACATTTTCGTCAATTGATGACCTTTATCGTTATGATATATTTCTGTACCTGCAAAAAGTATGTTTTAAGCACGAGTAAGACAATTATTCTCCTCTGAAATATTTGTTTCAATTGCAATGTTAGGAATTTGCACTCCATTTACATAAAGCATAAATTGTGAAATATCAAAATCTTTAAAATTATGTGGTTTTTTGACCTCTTTCCAGAGTAACCCACATTTTCTGTTATGCAAAAAATTATTGTATTTGGTAACTGCCCAATGAAAACATTGTCAAGTAAAATTGATGAGCTGTTCATTGGAATTGTAAAATTTTTTACTTCAACGCGTTTACAATTATATTTAGCATTAGATTTTCCAAGAACAGCATTGTGCGCTAACAGCACGCTTAGATTAACGGTAACATGTCTTCTAAATAGCGTGGCTTCCATAATTTTTAATTGTGATTCATCAGAAAGAAGAAGATAACAATCTGGTTTTTCAAGTGTTAAAACTATACGAATGTCAACATTATTTATAAGTAGAGTAGTTTGATTAAATATATCTAAGTGTAGTTTACCCATAAGTTTCACAACACTGCTATTATGATACAATTTTTCGCGCTTTTTTGATCCATTATTATCAGATTTTGCCATATTTACTTTATCTAAAATTCATCCTACACATTCTAAATGAGTTGCAGCAGCATCTGTAATATAATTCAATAATGATTCAATATAATCTTTATAGTGATAATTTCCATCAGATGGTGTTATATTCTTGCCATTTAATTGAACATTACATTGTTTTATTAAAGAATGTAAAATGTTATTAACTACACTTGGTTGTATTATTATTTTCCCATCAGCAGTTTTATAATTATTCCAATGTGTTCCACCTTTCTTTAAGATCTGTACTTTTAATCTTAAATATGTAGAAGATAAATCTCTATATGTATCGCCATGATCGAGTGAAACAAATTCAATAGTTGAAGGGTTGTCTAAAGAAGCAATAAGATTTTAGGATAGGAAACTCCTTCAGATTGTAAAATACTAGACTGATTGGGGGTTCGGTTTTAAAAATATCCAACTCAGATTTCATACACTCAATCATGGTTAATCAAAAATTTCTCTTTGTTTCTTTTTGTTATTATCTTTGCGCCGTTTTGACGTAAAATAATTAAATTTTTGATGAATGATCTTTTTATAGCTTTTCGATTTTTTTTACCATAGCCATACATTTCATTTAGGTTTCGTACGGCACCACGTCGTATATTTTTAACAATCTATTTATTACGATCTTGCATAACTTCTTTTACATTTGCACCAGATGCAATATCAGATAAAGAATTGATACCAGAGTTAATAACCTTTTTTTTAAAATATCAGCGCCTGAAGTAAATAATGGTTTCAAATATCTAAAAAGTCCTCCAAAAAAGCTTCCCAATCCACGACCTCTTTAAAAAGATACGGTTGATTGCAATAAAGGACCAATATCATCAAGTCTTCTACCAGATTGAATTAAATAATGCTTATAGTATATTCTCCATAATGAATGAAAATAAAATAATATACACGTGGTTTATATTTTTTAAATTCTGCAACTTTCGAAGATACTTGATTGAAACATGTTGTCAAAAGTCCTTCCAGGGTGTAAACGTAATTTGCTCTTATTTTGATATCTATTTTAGGTTTAGTAACACATATTGTAGTGTTACTTATATTTCTAGGCATCCACTCAGCTTTTGCTAGTTGTATATAATTAACATCATCGTAAATTAAAAATTCCCCACATCAACTGTCGTTCAACTTCTTTTCTTGTAAACCTATTAAGTGGGCGTATATTTTGAATTAGTGTTGGAGTAGAAAAACTTTCCTGTCGCATATCTTTTGTTTTTCTATGTATGGAATATATGATGTTCCAACTCCTATAATAATTTTTTGCATACCTTGAATAAATATTTGAGTACTTTTTTCCCATTCTTCACCATATACATTTGGAACAAAATCATTAAAATACATTTCTGAAATACCGACTTTCCACTTTGAATCGAACGTGTATTTATTCATTTTATTTGTAAAAGATGATAATGAATGTTCTGGATAATATTTCATAGATGAATCACTAAGTAAAGTGACATAAAATCATCATTTACTTGTATGTTGTCCATGAGCTTGCGGATTTGTTCTTACGAATTGGAAATATAAGTTCTGTTTGAGTGTTATTTGCTATAGCTGACCTTAAAACACCTCTTGATGAATTATTCAACTCTTTGCTATTTGAATAGTTTTTTCTTTTTTCGTTGGTGGGCTTGGGTAATCCAAAGGAACAGTTATGTCTCCTGTATCAGTTTATTTGTGCATTTTGATTTCTAATTAATTTTCTTTTTCTAAGATGTTCTCCAACTGAAGCAGCTGACAATGCTTTTGTTAAGACATTTTCTTGAATTTCATCATCAAATACTTCGTCATGAGCTTCTTTTTCATAAACTCTTCTTCTTCAGATACAACTTGTATTTCAACATTTTTATATTTAGGTAAATGCGACTGAGATTCCGCATCTATATACATTGGTTTTGCACGAGTTTGAGTACCTTTTGTTTCCGTAATTTTTACTTTCTCCTCTTTATTTTTAGGAGGTTCTCGTTTTTTATTTCTTATTTTAAATAGATTTTGTCTGTATAAATGCCGTTTTTGAGTGTCCGTAAGATGTTTATTTATCAATATTTTTTTCATAATTTTACCCAACTCATGGAGTTCAACATCTGTATTTGCTTCATTTTCTCATAAATCTCGAGTTTTAAAATTATCATTTTGTTAAATGGTGTATTATTCATTTTATAAAATTTCCCATTATCCTTGATAGTACTGCACCAAGAAGTGTAGGTAAAAATCCACCACGTTGAATAATAAGTTTTCTTTTGCTATTTCTAGATTTTTAACGGCAAATGAGTGAAAAATGCTTTTTTACTTAGATAACAATTACCTTTTAAAATATTTAACGCTATTTCACAAATTGTTTTAATTATTTCAGAGTCACAGTTTTTTATAATTACTTTCTGGAATTTTGATTTAGAAGTTTTTCATAGGTGCAATATATGACGATTGGTCTTCAAACGTTTCATATTCCTCCCCAAATTCTTCTAAATCTCTCGTACAATAACAAAAACCTTTTCCAAATATATCACTTCTTAATCGAAATATATCATTAACGGCTTGAGTAATATCTATTAATATATAGCCGTATATGATTGTCGTCACATCATTATATACTTTTTCAAATGCTTTGATTTGATTGGGTATTTGGCGAGCAAGAGGTAATATCTGCGATTTATCTCTTGGATTTTTGAAAAGTACTGGATATTTATAGTTAAGTGAAATATCTCTTGATATATACCCTGGTGAAAAACATTTTGTGTTACAAATATTACAGGTTGGTCACATCATACATATTACAATTTGTATGATGTGATCCTCTACTAAATAAATCACATACGTACTTATCATGAGTATTTAACATCATATCATCGATAATAATTAACAAAGATTTTTGATTAGTATGAAAATCTGGAATAGTGTTATTATATTCTACATCTTTGATATATTTTGGAACGGCATTTTTATCTGGATTACACCAAATAATTCTATTAATATGTGGTAGTATATTTTCTTTTTTATATTTTATTATGAATAAAAGTGGTTTTACCACAGCATAATGTCACCGCCACCATCATAGTCAATGGGTGAAACAGCGCAGTTCTATTACAATCTAAAAAAATTTAGTTGGATTTTACTACTTAGTAGGCAACAGACTACCTACTTTAAAAGTAGTAAATTCTCAATTTAGTGTAATTCTAATTTTAGAGTTTTAAACATCACACCAAAAAAGTGTGATTATTTTAATAGAGAATCACTCTTTTTAAAGTGAATGTTGTCAAAAAAACCGGAAAACGCACAAAAAAAGCGTAAAATCACACTAAATTTTCAAAAAATACAAATTTTTAGTGTAAAGTAATACTTCTAAAAGGGAAAACGCACAAAAAAAGCGTAAAATCACACTAAGTTTTCAAAAAATACACATTTTTAGTGTAAATTAACATAAAATTACCTAAAAATACTATTACAAAATCGTTAACAACTATAAAATTGGTTTTTAAGAAAGTACACATTTTTAGTATAAATTAACGCTTCTAAAAGAAAAAAAATGCACTTTCTAATATAAAATTACCCGAAAATTGCTGTAAAAAAACTTTAAAAACGATAAAAAATTGTGTTAAATCATACACAAATGAGCGTATTATCCAGCAGAAATATGTTAGATATGATCGTATATTTGAAAAATATATTCAAAAAGAAAAATTTTTCTTATAAATATTTCAACAAATTGAAAAGTTTTGATCATCAATCATTTTTATACCCGGGTATAATAAAATTGCTTCTCCGTTTGTAGCACCTCGAAATAAGCGAGCTAGATATACCTGCAAAGGTGTGGATCGGATTAGAAAAAAATTCTAAGTCAATTGAGCCATGTCCGTCCGTCCGTTCGTCAGCACGCTAACTCAAAAACTAAGAAAGCTAGAATCTTGAAATTTACACAAAATATTCTAGGAGCAATTTGTAGGTTCCCTATTTTTTTGGTTGAGTTTCGACCAAAACTTCGGGTAGCTCTCGAGCACCTAACTTTTAGATCCCCACATTTTTTTTGAAATAGAGCTATGAAATTTTAACTGCTGATAGATGTCACAAAAATATTAATTTTATTTTTAATAACTTTTTTTGTAGCCAAAGGTTCAAAAGAGCTCTATATTTAAATTGTTATAGCACAAGTTGTATAAGATATATCTTCATTCTGAAAAAGGCAAACGATTACTGCTTTTATTAGCTTTAAAAGTATATATACAATAAATATATAGTTGTTGCACGGTGTCTTAATTTACCGTTACGCGAAACTAAAATTTTGCAAAATCCTTTAACCCTTCTATATTCTAAACGGTTTTTTCATTTTCCTTTTCAAATGGTTTCTTTTCAAATTTTTAACTTCATTCTGCAATTTCTCTAGCTTTTCCACAAGATTTTCGTCATTAGCTGTCTTCGTTTGAGTACATTTGTTATTCATATTCCCCATATTTGCAATTACGGCAATAGCATTTACACCAGGAACAATTCCTTCAGTACCTGTAAAAAAAATAAATAAGTATAATTATACTAAATCGTATTGTAATAAAAACAAATTGATAATTGACGAAGCACCTGGAATATCTGACGGTAAATGTTAATTTGAAACATCTGTAAATAGATACCTTTTTAATAATAATTTTGTAGTTAATATGTATATAGGTAATTCCAATAATAAATTTTTAATTTTGTTACCTATTATAATTATTATTTTTACTACAGATTTCAAAATTTAATACAAAACTAAAAGCGTTTTATTTTATTTAAATTTAATGTTTAATAATTGTTGGTGATTTAAGTATTACCTGTTACATTATTTGGTGGAGCTATAGAAATATTGTCTAATATTCTAATTTTTATGGGAACGGCATTTTTAATTAACTTTCTTTTTGTAATCCCCATCATATCGTCAGAAAAAGGTTTTTCACACAAGCGCCAATCACTTGAAATTTGTTTGTCAATTAAATCAGCTCTATTTAACACATTACACCATATCTCTTTTCTACAAATAATTAAAAAAAATATAAACATACATAACACAAATTAATATATAAAAATTTCTATTTTAACACAAAATTATTTTTCCTTTTTTTTGTCTTTAGGAACTTGATAAAACTTTCTGTTTGAATTTCCATGCTCATCCTTTAAATTACACGCTAAACATTTTATAATATGTTTACCACCCATATAAAATTAAAAAATATGTTTGTTTTAGAAATTCTATATAAAATATTTAAATTTGCACGAACGTTCTTTCTTATTCTGTAGTAAAAAATTATTATGGCGCATATATAAATTTTCATATCTTTTATATGGAGAAAACGATCAGATCGAAATTATGGTGGCGCCTTTGTATGTAGTTGTATGTAAAAATTTAGGTATACTTTCTCATTTTAATTATCATATACAGAAAACATAAAGCAAGTATATTAGTTTTTACCTCTTTTAACTAATGGATTTTTTTTGGTTTGGTATGTGTAAAAAATTGCATTTGGTTTATGTAAATGAAGAGTTTAACTATTTATTACCAATCCTCAAAAGGGTCGGCAAAAATCCTCAATCCAAACCCTCCTCGTGGGTGCCGACCGGAAATAATCACCAGCTAGGTGGTTACGTACTAAGGGAAAGGTAAACTGAGTCTGTCTTTATGTATCGTATTACTGGCCGGATTCAAGGTGTTATACGATTCGTGCCGATGATCAGCCTGGCTGGGGGTCCAGTCGCGAACGGAGTATTCGGAGTACCTAGCGACCCTCCGAATTAATTAGCCTTATCCTATGTATACGAATCTCTGCATAGGGCGGACCTTCCTTTTCTTCGTACTATTGGGTTCAAATATGGAACAAATTAAAAAAAAAGAAAGATTCGAAAAAAAGAGTTAGCCGGCACAAAAGTCAGCAAGTAAAGCGACCAAAACGGGCACTAGAAGTGCTAAAGAAAGTCGCAAACAACCAAAGACGGTACGTAAAGTGCGCCTGTCGAAACAAGCCTTCTTCGATAAACGGCCGGCCTATAAAATTATTGAGAGGTTAGGCTCTCTCAATATTGGACAGTTAACTCCTTAGCCTGGACCAAAACAGTAGTAGGCCAGGTCAAGTCCCAAGAAGGACAAATCCCAGGTTCATCGAAGGGCCTTATGTCCAAGAGACAGAGGTCACAAGATGAGCCACAAGGTAGTTCCAAAAAGGCTAGGTTGCTAGGGAGCAACCAGGTAACCAAGACTTTCAATGAAATTGCAAAGGATAGTTTAATTCTGGCAATCATTGATGAGGGGTTAGAGGATGGGGGTATTTCTCCCAGTAAATGGAAGAAGGTTGTTGTTTTTTATTTTTTTTTTCCCCCTAAGGGGAGTGGAAATCTTCCAAAGATACCAAGAGTTACCCCTTGGTAGTGTCAGATTCTTACTGACTAAACCCACCTCCCCCTTTAACCAATATATTGGGATGAAACCCTTATCTGCGAACGCAGTATATTGGCTAGGGAGTAGGGATAGGAAAGGATAGGAAAATGGATCCGGAAACATTGAATTGGGAGTGGGACTGTAAGGAAACAATGAATCCGCCTATTATTATTATTTTGCTATCAGTGACTAAAGCCGTCACAACAGTTACAACATGTAGTAGTAGTATATATATCACTACATGAGGTAATTATTGAAGGCAACCCTCACTGTCACTGTAGCGGCTGTTATTATTGGTATTAATATTCTTATTAATATTATTATTATTTTACTACAGAGTCAGCGCGCCATCAGTGGATTACAACGTGCGGCAGTATATAACACCTCACTTGCATGATATAACCAAAGATGGCTCTACTGTAGCAGCTATTATTATTACTATTATTATTATTATAGTTATTGTTTTATTGCTATTACTATTATTATTATTATAATTATTATTATTATTACTATTATTATTATTATTACTATTATTATTATTATTATTATTATTATTATTTTACTACAGAATCAGCGCCATCCGTGAATTACAACATGCAGCAGTATATAAACACCTTACTTACATGATATAACCAAAGATGGCTCCACTGTAGCACCTATTATTATTATTATAATTATTGTTATTATTATTATAATTATTGTTATTATTATTATAATTATTGTTATTATTATTACTATTATTATTATTATTAATATTTTTATTGTTATTATTACTAATATTAATTATACCATATACATTATAACGATATAAAAGTACTACATATTTTTTATTTATGACCTGACCGGGATTTGAACCCAAGACCCTTCGATTGAAAGGTTGGCGACTTAACCACTGCGCCATGAGTCAGTTTTAAACTCAACTTTCTTCCAGGTACTGGAAGAAAATCTGGGACAACCATCCTCCTGTAGAGACACTGGCTGGCATCAGAGCCACGTCAAATTGACTGCTTGTGCTGATCAGAGATCGGCAGAACTCTACAAGCAGGCGATAGGTAAGGTGGGAAGTCTATGGCCGGGAGCCAAGCTCAAAGCCGTCAGCAAGGAGGAAATCCCTAGCAGGCCAAGAGCTAGGGTATGGCTGCCGAGAGAACCTGCCGAAGAAGACACGATCATCAAAATGATGAAAGTGTCAAATCCCCAACTTCCAACTCCCAATTGGAAGATTGCCAAACTAGGGAAAGTAGTAGGAGAATCCCGACAGGCGTTGGTCATTGTCAATAAGGACTCTCTACAACCCCTAGCGAAAGCCAAAGGGGTCATTAGCTACGGCTTCACAGCGGTTACACTGAAGGTGTACAAGAAGGATGAGGTGGAGGCCTCAAGGAACATCGGTGAAGGCCCAAATCAAGCCCAAGAGACAGACTCTGACCGATCCGATGTCGTTGACTTAGCATCCTCCTCGGTTATAAAGAGAGTGAATGATGTCATCAAGGCTGACGATGAAGAATATCTACTAAGATCGGATTCTGACAGCTTTGATATTGCCAAAACCTTTTCAATGGACTTCGAGAATGAAGCTAATGCGACGGTGGTGGAGATTGAGGATGGCTCAAGTAATGAAGCTACTCCAAATTAATCTCCATCACTCCAAAGCGGCTTCCGTCGCACTTAAAATCCGCCTCAGGAGAACGGGTGAGGATATTATCTTGATCCAAGAGCCATGGGTAGCAAAAAAACAGGTTCATGGACTCAAGATACCAGGATACACGTTGTTGTATAATAAAGAGATATGCACACCTAGAGCGTGCATACTTGCTAAAAATACATTAAATCTAACTTTCATGTATAATTACAGTGATGCTGATCTAGTCGCGGCAAGCCTAAAGCTAAAAAACTTAAGGCTCTGCGTTGTTGTGGCGTATTTTGCTCACGACTCGCAGGATTCACTCCCTCCATCCAATCTGCCAGGGTTGGTAGCGGATGCTAGAAAGATGAACATTGGGGTCATCATAATTTGCGATACCAATGCTCACCATGACATCTAGGATAGTTCGGATACCAACGAAAGAGGTGAATCACTTTTTGATTACATTTTAAGTACTAACCTTTGTTACTAGTAATAGGCAAGAAGTCCTAGACATTACCTTAGTCTCGGACTTCATTTATTTTAAAATAAACTCATAGAAAGTTTCTGATGAGCATTCCTTCTCAGATCACAGATACCTTGAGTTCAGTCTGGACGAAAGTCCTCCAATAAAGTCAGTCTATCGAAATCCTAACAGAACTGACTGGAACAAATCTAGGGAGCACTTAAAGTCAACGCTTCCCTCCTTAACACCTGGAATTCCTAAAAATATCCAGGATCTAAATAGCCTAGTAAATGTTTTTACTAAGGCCTGCAATAAGTCTTTAGAGCATTCGTGTCCCATCAGTAAGCCTAGTGGAAAAGCTAAACCACCTTGGTGGAATGATGAAATCAAAACTCTAAAAAAAGATAGTAGGAGCGCTTTTAATAATGCCAAAAAAACGAATGAGGTACAAGACTGGAGCTCTTATAAAACGGCTCTTAGTCGGTACAAAAAAGCACTTAAAAAGGCGAAAAGAGACACCTGGAGACTATTCTGCGGAGGTATAGAAAACGTCTTTGAGGCATCTAGACTTAGGAAAATTCTATCGACAAACCCCATGGTCCCCAGTCTTCTTGGAAAAAAGAAAATGGTAGCTGGGCTACCACAAGCGAGGAGTGGTTGGAATTACTTTTAAAACCCCATTTTCCTGGGTGCACAAATAATAGCTAAGAGGTGGCTTGTCTTCGGAATCCTCCCCAAAATATCTCAGAGGTGGTGGTTACAGGAGACAAGCTACAATGGGCTATAGATAGTTTCAAACCATTCAAGTTAAGCGGATCGGATGGAATTATACCCGCTGAGATCCAGGAAACTGCATCTACTAGCCTGACTTGGCTAAAAAGCATTTTCTGTGTTTGTCTTAATTTGGGGCTTATCCCGGATAAATGGAAACAGGTCAGAACGGTGTTCATACCCAAGGCCGGCAAAAGTAGTCACGTCTGTGCGAAGGACTTTCGGCCTATAAGCCTGTCATCCTTCCTTCTAAAACCTTAGAAAGATTGATCGACATCCATATCCGCTGCAACTTAGATAAAAATCTGTTGTCAGTCTCTCAACATGCTTACTGTAAAGGGAAGTCAGTGGATACTGCACTTCACACTTTGACGAGCTCGATTGAAAGTTCTTTAAATTGCAAAGAGTATACTCTTGCAGCTTTTATAGACATTGAGGGAGCGTTTAATAACGTCAGTCAAGCAGCAATTGTAGACGCACTCATAAGCCTAGGAGTTGAACCGGAGCTAAGAGCACTGACAGCTAATATGCTAAATAGCAGGGCCATCAGTGCCAACTTAGGCAACGCTTCAGCAAAAAGGTTTGCGAAAAGAGGGACTCCGCAAGGAGGAGTACTATCTCCCCTTCTTTGGAATAAGGTGGTAAATAAATTGCTTACAATCGTGGAAGAGGCGGGCTGCACAACAATTGCCTATACGGACGATGTTGCTGTCGTGGCCAGTGGCAAGTTCCCTCACACTCTCAGGGACATTTTGCAACTTGCACTAAACGCAATCGATAAAGAGGTCAACCGCAAGGCAATCGCTAGGATCCAAAGAACTGCCACACTATGTATTAGTGGCTCTTTAATAACAACCTCTTCTGCGGCATTAGACATCATGCTTAATCTGATGCCTGTAGAATATTATAATAATAATTTTTAGTAGTAATTTGCAGCCGCAATAAATATTATAGTAGTAATTTGCAGCCGCAAACACAGCTGTGAGATTAAAAGCTACATTCCAGTGGATAAATTCACGAGAAAGTCACTCGGATATCATAAACCAATTCAAGTCCACTCCCGCTTTGCTGGACTACACGTCATCCACTTACTTCTTCCAGAAATCTAATGGGACGAGCATCGCAAGCCGTGAGAGTTGGAACTCGAGCACAGTGACGACCTTGGAAGGAGTACAATTCTACACTGATGGTTCAAAAATGAACAGCAGTATAGGATGCGGAGTCTTCTTAGATAATCTGAATATCAGTCATAATTTCCGATTGCCAGACCGTTGTAGTGTCTTCCAAGCAGAAATTATGGCAATTCAAGAACCCTTGATTCCACTGAATAGAAGAGTTTTGACTGTGTACGTATTCTGTCAGACAGTCAGGCTGCGTTAAAATCTCTGGAATCAACATGCACAACCTCGAACACTGTAATAAATTACCGAAAACTTCTTAACGAGATGGCCAGGCAGTTTAGCATTCAGCTTTGCTGGATACCAGGTCATCGAAGTATTCCGGGAAATGAAAAAGCTGATGAACTTGCAAAAATTGGTACAACCTTACAAGTTTTGCTAGATTGGGGAGGACTAGGGGTACCTCTATCTACAAGCAAAACGTTATTTCGAAAGAAAATAACGGATATGGTAAATTGCAAATGGTCAAACTTGACCTCGTGAAATACCACAAGATTGATATGGCCGAAAACCAATTTAGGACGATCCAACGATCTGCTTTCTCTCAAAAGGGCAGACATTGGAATGACAATGGGTATAATCACCGGTCAGTGTCTAATAGGCAAGCATGCCAGAAGACTTGGCTTATCCGCAAACGACTATTGTAGAGATTGCAAGGATGAAGAAGAGGAGGAAACTACTCCTCATCTCCTCTGCACATGCCCGGCCTTGTCGGTAAGAAGGAATATCCTTTTGGGGCAATATCTCTTCGACAGCCTTAGCGATCTGGCAGGTAAAAATGTAAACAGTATTCTTCGATTTGCAAAAAGCTCAAACTGGTTTTAACGAGTGGGATAGAAAAGCTTCTATGCGGTATCACAATGGACCAAATACGGTCTAAGTGTGCCTTTTTGGCAGCCACCTTAACCTAACCTAACCCTATTACCAATAGATATACTTTGCTTTAAACGTTAACTAATACAACTTAATGGCGTCTCTTCTCTTATCAAAAGAACTATAATACAATCGCGTGCAAAATTACAATAAAAATTTGTGAAATTAATGAAACACATGAATTTGTGTGAATTCACTACATGAAATGTGAAAACATACAAATATTGTGGTATTTCACACCAGTATAATATAGTAAACTCTAAAAACTGAGAATTTCTCATAATTCTGTTGACAATTTCTGTTAAAATGAGAATAACGGCTATTAGTGTCGTACAAAATTGCAATAAAAATTCATCACTTGCGATGTGCATACACATGATTGTGTGTAAATTCCCTACTTGCAATTTAAAAACAAACAAATTTTGTTGTATTTCACACTGATATAGTATTAAACTCTCAAGTTTCGGGAATTTTCAATAATTTGGATGAAAATTTCGGTTAAAATGAGAATATCGGCTATTAATGTGAAATACAAAACTCAAAGTTTTTTAACGCTGTGGTATGTATTTTAACCATTTTTTTATGTTTAATAGCACATTATTTTGTCTGAATTTCTTATCATTTTTTAGAGTGTAGTTAAAAACTAACACTGATAACCTATATTTATAGGAAAAGCTCTTTTTCCGAAGTGAATATAAATATAAAATTTTGTTATTCTAATGAACATTCTTCCGTAAACCTTCAACATGAATAATCATATTTTTGTAGTTGCCTACAATTTTTAAAAAGAAATGAAAATCAATATTTCCTAAAAGAGCTGGCTATACCAGAAAAGGAAGTTTAATTCCTACTGTATCACTTCAAACCACCATACTGCAGAAGAATTTAGTCCAGAGGGAAATTATAATAAAAGCATTTAAAGCATTTTTTTCTTACTATTTCAATAAAGTAAAGTCTATATACATAGAGTACATGGAAGAAAAAAGTTGGATAGTTTTTTTAATTTCGTAAAATCAACTTGATCGTATTTTGGTTTATTTTTATTTTAGTTTTTATTTTTTTTTTGTTTGTATGACAATTGATGTATGTACATTTGTATATATTTCTTCATATAACTTTTTCGTCTTCTTAAAAAAAGAAAAAAAACTTGATTCTACCTCGATGTTTTATAAATCAATTTTAATTGTTTTCATAACCCAACTATAGGTACAAGAATTATTATTATAAAAGTATAAAATATGAAAAAATGTGTATATATTAATATAAATGTAAAGTTATTTTCATTCCCTCTAAAATATATTTTTTCTTTTTAGTCAATCTTATAATATTTTAAAAATTCAAACTATAAGCATTGATTAAGAATTATATATAGATAAACATCTTCATGTTAAAAATTTGTATGAAATTTTATTCGCACATATTTTTAAATTTTCTCAAAATTTGTTACATATTGTGAATGTATTGAGTTATGAGTATACTATTGATATTTTTTATTTCTAATTTATATCATTTTTGTATTTTTATTTTTTTTTCTCTCAATTTATACCAATTTTAATTTGTAGACCATTCTACAGAAAAAAATCATAAGAAAAACGATATGTATGTATGGTTGTATCGTTGTTTGTATAAATATTATAATTTAGAATTAGAAATGAAATAGAAAAGTATAATAGTGCAAAATGCAAATATAAGAATAAGCATTGTTGTTTTGTTGCTTTTTCTTTATTTTTTTAGAGCTGATTTTAGTTAATAAAAAAATACACACATACTATTACTATACATCAAATGTTTAAAATAAACGAAAATTTTTTGTGAAGTCAAGGTCAATTTTTTAAATGTTTATGTATGTATGTATTCTATATTTCTTTTTCTTAATTCTTTAATCTTTAGAAGTTTTTTTTGGATTGAGATCAATTATAATTTTGCTCTAACTGAAAATTTCTATTAAACTTTATAAATTATAATTAATTTGCTAAAAATCTTATTATGTTAACAAAAAAGTATAAAAGATACTCAACCTGTATGGTGAAAAACTGTGTTTCTAATTTAAATAGAAACATAGACAGGTGTTTTTATTTGTTGCCAAATAATGCAGAAAGAAAATGTGCATGGCTTATAGCATTAAATATTTGCCCAACGTCTTTATTTAAGAAGAGGTATTATAACTAGGTACTTGGAATTAAAACAAAATTTATTTTAGCTCTACTGTTTTTTTTTTGCCAAGGTATTATGTTTGCGATCTACATTTTGTTCCGGAAGATCATGGCGCTGTGACGCTGAAGAGAACTGCTATTCCATCTTTATATTTAAACATTAACGCAATGAATTCAAATCAATCGAATAAAAATTCACCAGAAATTTATGATTTTGAAGCTAATAAAAATGTTGTAGTAACATCAATGAGTAGAAAACAAAAAGTTCTAAATATTGAAAAGCAAGTCAATGTTGAAATTGATAATTTGAATATGAGTGCTAATATAGATGCAGTAGATTTGCAAAACTCTGCACTTTTAATGATGAATATTAATAATAAACCAACTGGAATAGAAAACGTAAATGAAATCCCAATGGAAATAGAAAATATAAATGAAATCCCGGGTGAAACAGAAAATATAAATGAACTTTTATTAATTGACAAATTTTCTTGTAGTTGTATGAATTTTTATAGCAGAGATGTGAAGGGTGTGTAAAGAGACTAAAAACTTTAGAAAAGTATAGAAAGATGGTAAATGAAAAAGATAAAAATAATTTAAAATTGAAAAAAACAATCAAAAGGCTTAAAATTCAAAATCGTTTAGAAGTCAAGAAAAAAAATCAATTAAAAAAATTAATTAAAAACAAAATTAATTTGAATAATTGTATTAAGAAATTAAAACATGTTTCTCGAAATAACAAAACTCTTACTAGAATAGTAATAAAAAAAAATCGATTTAATGAAAATGAAAAAAACCTGGCGCAAAATATATTTTACAAGTCACCTGCAACTTACGGATTTATGAGAAACACTTTAAAAATCAATTTGCCAAGTAAATCTTCAATAAAATCATGGACTTAATTAAAATTTATTGAACCAGGATTAAATAGCGAAATTATTAATCATTTAAAAACTAAATTAAAAAGTATGTGTGAAACATCAAAAATTGTTGTGCTGTTATTTGACGAAATATCTATTAGAAAAGATCCATCCTATAATGTAAAACGAGATTGCATAGATGGAGTGGAAGATGTAGACGGCAATAGGAAACAAAAATTTGCAACGGAAGCACATTTTTTCATGATTCGAGGTTTGTATGAAAATTATAAGTATGCATTCGCCTACAATTTATCGAAAAATAATTTAAAAGGAGAAACTTTAAGACCGTTGTTATTAAAATATATTAAAGAATTAACACAAATCGGTTTCAAAATTGTTGCAACAGTTTGTGATCAATGCAGTACCAATCGACATTCTTATGAGTTGCTTGGTGTAAATAAGATGGAACCATTTTTTTATGATTTGAGTGGAAATAAAATTTATGCTTTGTTTGATATGCCGCATCTTGTAAAATCGATTAGAAATTCGTTTATAAAAAGTAATTTTGAAAATTGGAATAATGAAATTATTAGCTGTGATATTATCAAGAAAATTGTTGCTCAAGATGAAAAATGTTCATCAAAAATTTTGCCGGAAATACTCATATAAATCCCAACACATTCCAAAAAATGTCAGTTAAATTAGCATTTCAATTATTTAGTCATAGTACATATGCAGTTATAAAAGCAACAGATAACACTGATCCTAATTTTTTTCATTTAATGAGAAATAAAGTAAATCCAACTGCTAACTTGGTTTTAAAACTTAATTATTTAATTGATTCTTTAAATGCTTCAACTTTTAATACCAAAAATACATACAAACAACCATTAAAAATTAAAAATTCTCCTTTTTTGTTTTTAGAGGACATTTTAAACTATCTTAAAAAATTAAAAACTAAAAGCAATAAAAAATTTTTTTGCATTGATGGATTAGATCAAACTATTACAGCTATAATTTCATTATCCAAGGATCAAATAGATAACGAAAATATTAAGTTTTTGATGACACGAAGATTAAATCAAGATCCATTAGAAAATATGTTTTCACATATTAGATCTGCTGGTGGTTATTGCAGAAATCCATCTGCACAGCAAATTGGAAATATTTTTGTGAAGATGACTTGCGTTAAATTTATTTACAACGACAATACATCCTGAAATTGTGAAACAGATCACGATAGTTATTTAGACATTGATGTTAATGTTTTGGCTGATGAAAATGATGAAAATTTAGAAAATTGCGAAGCAAAGATTGATGAAGATTTTATTATTGAAAATTGTGCAAAAGAAATAGAAAAAGAAAATAATTTAGCAACAACTTCAAATATCCAACAAGAAGAATCAGTAAATAACTTTGAAGAGTTGGCAATCAGATATTTTTCTGGATTTTGCACAAAAAAAGTGGCAAATTGTCATAGATGTACATTTTTGCTATTAAAAAATAATCAAATAAAAACGTCACATACTGAAAATTTAATAATCGCTGATAATTATAATATTTATACGAATGATTTTGGAAGCCTATTAGCTCCGACTGATGAATATTTTTCAGAATCTTTTAAATGGTTTGAAATTTTTGAAGAATTTTTTTATAAAAATTTCCATATTTTCAATTTATAAAAAAACAATTGTGCAATTATGCGTTGACAGCTCTAAGGATTTCATAAACAAATTTGAAGAAGATCATAAAGACCACGCATTAACCGTTTTAAATCAATTTATTATTGTCCTAATTAAATTTAGTTGTAAAAGAAAAATTGAAAAAATGGAAAATAATACTACTAATAATGAATGCCAAACAAATAAAACATAATAATAAAAGTAATAAAAATGTTCAAAAATTATTATTATTATAAATTATGTATGTATGTTATTTGTACTGTATTGTAAAATTATTTACAATGTATTACATTGTAACTAACTTAGTAATAAGTTTATAAAAATTAGTACCTATATAGTACATTTTTTCAAAGATTATGTACATAGTTGTAAGTCTAAACTGTATAAAACTGTAAATATTATATTTAATAAAGGATTAGGCCTCTTGGGGAAACCACAGAAAAAAAAAACGCACCTATTTCTTTACCTCAAAGGTGGTGTGGAAAAAAAGAAAATAACTTCTTATAAATAAGTAAAACAAATAAAATCAGAGAAAAATAATATAATTAATCATTAAATAATATAAAAAATCATCTTTGGTAAATAGTAGTAAAAAAATAAAACAAAATTACTTGAAAATATGAAACATTATTAAATTACATTTTACTTTTTAAATTTTTACTAATAAAAAAATTGAGTCAATTAAAATAACGAACTCAATTCTTTTTAAACATATAAATTCCTATATAAAAAAAGATTATTTTTAATTTTACAAAACAAACAATTTTTTAACATAAAATTTGTCTGTTGTGTATCGATTTAAAAAAAATCTTATAAGCATGACCATAAAATTACATCTTCATAGAGATAAAAACTTTGAAAAAATTGACTTCACAAAAAATTTTCGTTTATTTTAAACATTTGATGTATAGTAATAGTATGTGTGTATTTTTTTATTAACTAAAATCAGCTCTAAAAAAATAAAGAAAAAGCAACAAAACAACAATGCTTATTCTTATATTTGCATTTTGCACTATTATACTTTTCTATTTCATTTCTAATTCTAAATTATAATATTTATACAAGCAATGATACAACCATACATACATATCGTTTTTCTTATGATTTTTTTCTTTTCTTTCTGTAGAATGGTTTACAAATTAAAATTGGTATAAATTGAGAGAAAAAAAAATAAAAATACAAAAATGATATAAATTAGAAATAAAAAATATCAATAGATACTCATAACTCTATACATTCACAATATGTAACAAATTTTGAGAAAATTACACAATTTAAAAAAATGTGCGAATAAAATTTCATACAAATTTTTAACATGAAAATGTTTATCTATATATAATTCTTAATCAATGCTATAAGCTATTTAGTTTAATATCAGATCGATATTTATTATCAGAATACAATGATCCACTATTGAGACAATCAAAAAGTTTATCAAACACTAATATGTACAAAAAATTTTTCAACTTCTTCAGTAATACTTTTACAACCAGACGTTTCAATTATTGTTCTAATAGTGGCACTCACTGTTGTACTAAATATTTGTGTTGCTAATTTAAATCTCATTTTTTCAAAAGTATGCGGATTAATATGTTATCTAGTTAATTTGGTACACATCTTAGTTTTTCAATTTTTTTGAACTTCCCATAATTCTTTGAGAACTTTAAAGCTTGTAATACCATCTGAGGTTTTTAAATCGGAATCCATTAATGTATTTCTAAGAGATTTAATTAGATGGCGAAAATCGAATAAGTAAAAGATGTTTTATTATTATAATTACAAAATGGTTTATCATGTGTTATTTATAGCAACGAAAAAACTTTGGCTAAAGCTTGGTCACAAGTAATTGCCCGAATTATAATACCAATATTGAAGAAATTTCTCAATTTTATAATAATTTCTAAAAGTGTTACAAGACGAATATCTATATATAAATAGCCCTTTTTTTCCCTTTCCGGCTTGTAGGTATAAAACTTACTTCCTGTCTGACCTAATTACGGGTTGACCTACTTCCGGGTGACCTTGGCCTACTGACCTGTCTGGCCCAAGTGCCTACCTATCTACTAATGTGTTACTTACTTTTTTGATTATTAATATATAAAATTTTACCGAAAAAACAAAAAAAACTAAAAAATACCAAAGGCGTCATACTCTTCGAAGCCAAATTTAAAAGTGATGAAAAATTGCTATCGCGTCGTGGGAAATGTCTTTCAGAAATGCCATACCTGATGATTTTGACAGATAACATCGCGTCAATTTAAGAATTTGACGTCATTATCACGTCTAAGTTTTTCAGAATACGAAATCATCGCTTCAGCGATTTTCATCGTATACCTAGTCTTTCAGAATACGAGTGTATATATAGCCAATTATTTTTTGTTTCGGTACTATGTATGGATAAATTATATTATATTTTGTTTTTGTCAGGTACAAAAGCAAATTTCTTTCAGGAATGTTGATATTGAATTAAATTTGGAAGCGATTTATCATTTATGTATATAATAAGAGTCTTCACGTAAAAGTGCACCGAAGAAAATATTTCCTACTTTACGTGAACGACCCGATGCAAAATTTAAATTGTAAACTAAAAAATTACAGTTGACAGATATATATATATTGCATTTTAAATGTTTTCGCAAAAAAATAGTTAAAAAATCTCCTATTATTGTTTGTGAATATGTTATTATGTCTTGTGATGCAAAAGAGTTGGACGATAAGGAAATATCAAAAATAATGACAATGAAATGAGTTGTTTGAGGGAAAAAATGAACCCGACAGTGACGATAAAATAGAAAAAATCGACAGAGATCGAATTAGGTAATATAGATGAGTATGAACTTATAGATCAAATTGTGAGTCAAGAACAAAAAGTTGATATTGAAAATAAAAGCAATAATATCCTGCCGCAACGCAGAAATGATATCAACAAAAATATTTTAAATGACGTAAAATTAGTTTTGATGTACCAGATTGTTAATGGTAAGACGATTCCCCCAGATTATCTTCCGACCCTTTTGAAATATTTCCAACAATTTATATGTTAAGAATTCATCAATAAAATATGTTACGAAAGAATTTAATATGCTTTGCAGTCGAGTAACATTGAGTTTAAAGCTCCTGTGTTTTTGACAACTGGTTTTCATCAGTAAAACTTCCCATTATCTTTATTGGAATACGAATTATTTTGTGCCGCGTGAAAAAAGACGTGGAAGTTACGATTGTCGTGTTGAAATTGATTTTAAAATTGTTATGGTTAGTCACTAGTTGGCTCTTATTTCGAAGACATTAGTATTTTATTTATTTTGTTTTCTATGAATTATTAAAATTTTTGTTATTTTTTGAAAGTTTTTTTTTTTGTAAATTTTCATATATACCTACATATGTATTTCAAATTCATATTTAATGTGATATAAAAACGGGAATAATTATAAAATAATTTATAATATGGTATTATTTAAAATAATTTATAATATGGTATTATTTGATATAAGAAAATTATTTATATTATTGATTTATTCTTTCCTAACTTATTTTAAAAAATTTAAATTTGTTTTGCTGCCCATACTGTGCCACATTAACTGTCTCTTTAAAAGTTCTTGCAAGAAGCTTTTATAGTGGTACAGAAAATGCAGGCTTTTTTTAAAAGGTACATATTTGTAAATTAAAATATTAATATTTTTTAAATATTGCTATATCAAAAGAACCCCGACAGATTGAACTTTATGTCCAACTTTGAATGAAATTCGCAAAAATATATAGTTTTCGAGTTAAATAATTTTTCAAAGACTCCTATGCAAAGCTCCATAAGAATAAGTGCAAATTTTTGTAAATTTTTTCAAAAATTAGCCTCCTAAAACACTTGCTCTCTTCATGTTAAGGCCTGAAAAAAACTGTATTTGCTACTTATGTTTGGTACTTAGTAAAGGCTAATTTTCATGAAGAAAAATATCGGCGATATTTGTTAGAGCATAGGCAGAAGATACAAAAACATTACTTGTGTGACAGAGAAAAAACAAAAATACCGGACGAATTCACCATAAAATTGTACAAGCGTTCAGAAAATATCGAAGATATGCCATAAATATCAGATGAAATTTAGCTCGCTGAAGCTAAATTTTTATAATCTCCGATATTTTTAACAGATACGTAAAAAATGTGTATGCTACCATAACCTACGTTAATTTTTAAAAGGCCTGGACATTGAGAGAGGAAAGCTAAATAGTAGTCCTTTTTTTCAAAAAAATACACGTAGTTTTATGGAAAAAAATAGTAGTCCTCCTAGAAATCTGGAAATAACACAAAAACTACAGATTTTTTTTAATTTCGTCCTAAGGGAGCATTAAATACATTTACAATTTGCACAAACACATTTAAGTATTTCAATGTCCACGCCTTCTAAAAATTAATGTAGGTTATGATACATGACATTTGAAATTTGATTTTTATGGATACATGCATAACGTACATTAATTTTTAGAAGGCCTGGACATTGAGAGAGGAAAGCTAAATAGTAGTCCTTTTTTTCAAAAAAAATACACGTAGTCTTATGGAAAAAAATAGTAGTCCTCCTAGAAATCTGGAAATAACACAAAAACTACAGATTTTTTTTAATTTCGTCCTAAGGGAGCATTAAAGTTCCATCTTTTTTACGTTTTTTAGTAAAAAGAAATTTTTAAAAATTTTAAATTTTCATTCATAAATATGCATTTTAAAAAATGTCTTCCAACTACTTTTCCACAAAACAAAGCTTCTTAAAAACTTTTTAAAAGAGCATTAATTTGGTACATCAAAAAATGTACATTTGGTACATTGGCAAAAAAAAATGTTGAAAACTAATTTTTATTGCAATATTGATTTGCTTTAATAAATATTGTAAATTTTTTAGAATGCATATAAAATTAAGTGCAAAAAATAAACTATTTAATTATTTTTACAATAAGTTAATTTATGTTAACTTATTTAAAATTTTTATTACTATAATAAGATAAATTAATATTATAAGTTATTTGCCTTTTCCTTTGAGGTAGGGGATATGGCGATTATTTTTAAAGTGGTATCGCATGAAGACTAGGCCTTAAACTAAAATAATAAAAAAAAATATATTAATACATACAAATAATATATAAATAATTTTTTAACTAAATAATATGATATATTTAAAATAAAATTTAATAAACCAAAATAAAGTAATTAATTTATAACAAAACAATATTAAAAACAAAAAAAATATCACAAAAATCAATATTTTCCGACCGGATAGTAATAATAGATCTTGAGTGGGCAAAAATGAAAAATGATATGACGATTGTATCCCAACTATATATAGGTACTATATATACAACTATATATAGATTCAGATCAAAAAGAGGTTAATTTAGTCAATAATACTATTTAATTTTTCGCGTTTTTCAATATCGTTCAATATTTTGAAATTGTTTTATTTCTGTATTAGCTGTCAAATAGGTAATTTAGATCGTTATTAATTATTATTATAAAGTTAAAATCACATTTAAAGTAATTATTTTCTATTAAAATATATAAAATAATATTATTTTGTCCTTTATATAATTTCCAGTATTTTAAATTTATTTTTTTACTAACATTTAAAACTAAATTAGAGAAATTTAAAATTATATTATCATCGCGTAAGTTTTTATCATTCGTTTCTATTAAATTTACCAAGTAATTGGTGAATATACTTGAAACTGCATCTGGTATTAAACGCGGACTTTTATCATTATTTAATTTAAAACACAATTCTGAAAAATGCAATTTACATATGGAACTATAAGCTGTTGGTTGCCAGTCTGATCTTTGTACAAAGCTCTTTTAAGCTTCTCAAAGGCTCTTTATCCGGAAATTTAAAAGTAGCTACAGATATCGTGCTATTATTATAATTGGATTTACACCCAACAACCGAATATTTTCCACCCACTTTATTTAAGGAAATTATTAAAAAAGGCAATATTAGGCACTAAATAATTGAATTAATTTTTTTAAATAGGTATTCATATAATAAAATCTTTTAAAAATAATAATTCAATTCAAAAATTTAACTCTACAAAAATATGACTATATAAAATAAAATATTATTAAAATTTAGAGTTATTTAAAACAAAATATTACCTAATTTTTTCTAATACTTTTCAAATAGAATTGCAATATAAAATTTTATTCATAAAGAGATTATTATATTTCATGTAAGTACATGAATATTCTATTTACAATAATATTTTTTTATAGACTGTATAGAAAAAAACGAAAATTGCTTAACCAGAATTTGGTACTTCTTTTTTTTTTCTTTAAAATATTGCTGAAAAATATGAATTGAAAGTTAAAATTTTTATTGACATAAAGATAAAACTTCAAACTTTATTTTTATATAAATTTTATAATTTTTTAATATAATTAAAAATATAAAAACTTAGTTTGAACTAAAATATATTTTCCAAATTTGCAGTACAATTTATTAGAGAGCTTTTAAATTATTAGGTTATGTTCACTAATTTATTATAATTGTGTACTCTCATAATTTTTTGAGAGTATTAAATGGCGACGATATGAAATGCAAGAGAAAAACTAAAAATTTTATTTTGTTGAAAATATGTTAAAAATTTGGAGTTGAAAGCTGAAATTTTGGTATGTTAAAGAAAAATTTCCAAATTTTATTTTAATATACAATTTGGCATGTTTGGGTAAATATTTCATATCGAAAACTCGAAAAGAAAATTGTTAAAAATCGGCATTTTTCTTAAACAAAAACAAAAACAGAAAAGAACAAAAAAATCTTTAAGAAATGTCATTTTTGGAAACTTTTTCTCATAATACATTTACAATTTGCACAAACACATTTAAGTATTTCAATGTCCAGGTCTTCTAAAAATTAATGTAGGTAATGATACACGACATTTGAAATTTGACAAACAAAATAAATTTGAATTTGGAAAGTGGATGTATAGTGTATTGTAATTAAAATAAATTTTAAAGTTTTTTGAATTAAAACAATAAATTTCTGAAAAAAACATACTATAATATTATGAATACTAAAAGAAAAATGGGGTGGAGTTACTTTTAGGTGGGTCAACTTCTAATGCCTGTAAAATCCCCTGTAATGGTCTGATCCTTAATTTTTTTTTTTTAAATTCCTTCACCTTCTCTTGTTCGATGGGTATCTTTTTTTTTTATTTTTTGATTTATTTTGGCCATTTTTTAAGTTTAAAATTTTGACTTTTTATGCAAAATTTTAGTATTAAATCTATCAAATGGCTGTATGACGTTCCAACACTCATGGATTTTTGAAAGGTGCTGCCGGTGTGAAATTCTTTAATTTTTGAAAAGTGTTTTTAAATAAAAATAAGAAAGGTTGTACAAAATTTTTTTAGATAATTTTTTATATTTTAGATATTTGGAATTTGTATAAAATAAAAATTTTTTATAAATAATTGTAGATAATAGTAATAAAAAATATATTCCAATTTTTTTAATATATGTATAAAATAACAAATTTTTAAAATAATTGTAGATAAGGTAAGTAACACAAAATTTATTAAAATTTATTTTGAAAGGTTGTTAATAAAGTACTTTTTTTAGGTAATTTTTTATATTTAGCGGGGGACTTTAAAAAATTAATTTTAATTATAAAAGAATAATTTTATTTTTGATTTCATGTAAGCAAAAAAATGTTTAAATTGATGCTTGCCGTATAGATTTACTTGCCGAATTTAAAAGAGGATTTCTTAAATTGTTAGTGGGGGTTTGGGGGCGGCAGCCCCCGACTTTAAAAAATTAATTTTAATATAAAAGAATAATTTTATTTTTGTCTTTAAAAAATTAATTTTCATATAAAAGAGTTAATTATTTTAGATTTTCAATATAAAAATATCATTTACAATATACTGTCAAAATTTTAAATTTTTGTATAAAATTAAAATTTTTCATTTACATAAAAATTACTAAAAATGTTGACATTTACGTTTAGAACAATTAAATATTGAAATAAATTATAAGATATGTTTATTTTATCATTTACAAAACTTAAAATTAATTTAGTTACATTTTCATTATAAAGATGTCAATAATTTTTTATTTTATTAAAAAATTAATTTTCATATAAAAGAGTTAATTATTTGACATTTTCAATATAAAAATGTCAAAATATAAACTTGACATTTACAATTATTATTTTACATTTTCAATATAAAAATGTCAAAATATAAACTTGACATTTACCGACCCACCTAAAAGTAACTCTACCCGTAATGTATTGTTAGAATGTTGTACCGCAATTTTGTAAATCTTATCTTTTTATATTTTTTAATTCATAGAAGCAGTTAGAGCCAGGCCGAAGCTGTGGGATTGTCTCCACAAAGAATACAAAAATAGGGTGTTAAAATGTCGGATTTGGGAACAGATTGCTCTCTAACTTAGTAAATTTATTTTTATACTTTACATTAATTTTTCAAGTAAAAATAAATTTTAGATTCAACCGAAACTGCGAAAACAATAAAACTGAGGTGGGACAATTTGAGGACGGCCTACATAAAGTAGCCGTATACAAATATTCCAGGTTGATGTCGTTTTTAGACGACACAAAGAAATCAAGAAGGTAAGAAAAGCTTTTTTTTTCTCATGAAAATATTTATTTTAATTGTAAAACTTTTGCACCAGACAACACCATCGCATGCGATTTAACACCAGAATCGCATTCATTATGTTCGTCTCCAACACCGGGACCATTAAAAAAAAAAAAGTTGTTGATGAAAAAAACAAATTTATGGAACGATATGTCTGAGCCATCGAAGAAATAAATGATGTTGATAAGCAAGTGGAGATGAAGCAAATAGAATTAAAACAAGTATGCCTGAAAAAAATGGAGAAACAAAAAACTAAAAGTTCAACAGCCTTATTTATGGAAAGCTTGATAAAGGATATCGAAAAATATCCTTTTAGAGCTCGATCAGAAATAAAACAAAATTTTCTACTAAAAATGGAGGAGGTCGCACTGAAATATAATCTTGAACAATGATTGTTATTCAACATCATACATTGTTCCTAATAAGTATTATTATTAATCTTTTTTATCTTTTCAGTGTTTTCAATTGGTAAGTTTCAGTTTCTTTTTATCCTTTTAATTTAATATACTTATATAATATATTTTATATATATATTTATAAAAAAATTATTTTAATATATTTTTTTAATCTAATATATTTTTCTAATTCTTCTTTTTATCTCTTTTTATTTTAGAACTATTATCTATCTATCTATTATCTATATACTATCTATTGAAAATTACATATTTTATTTCTATGAAATTCTAATTATATTATATTTTACTTCTATGAAATTCTAATTATATTATATTTTATTTCTATGAAATTCTAATTACATTATATTTTATTTCTAACTATGAAATGCTATGAATTGTTTTATTTTTTAAAATTATATTTTATTTAAAATTCTATTATTTGTTTGTTGTATATATTATTTAATCTTTTTTTTTGTTATTATTTATTACATTTCCATGAAAGTTTAATTATATTATATTTTATTTCTATCTATGAAATTCTATGAATTGTTTTATTTTTTAAAATTATATTTTATTTAAAATTCTATTATTTGTTTGTTGTATATATTATTTAATCTTTTTTTTGTTATTATTTATTACATTTCTATGAAGGTCTATGAATTGTTTTATTTAAAATTCTATAAATTATATTAATAAAAAATTGGAATAAATAAAAACTTTATTTTTTTAAGCCAAAACATTATTTTTATTGATAAAAGCATTTAATTTTTCAGAATACATTTTAACAGCAAAAATTAAAAAAAAAACTAAAAAAATTTAACAGCATTTGAGAAAACATTTATATACATTGATATTTTAAAATATTTGTTGCTGCATCGCACGTTGAATTGCTCGTTGCAAATTTCATGATGATTTCTTTCCGTCCCTAAAAAAAAAAGATTTAAAATTTTTTATAAGCATGATATATGATACAAATATTATTTTAAATTCTGTCCAATTGCCACGGAACAGCTCCTTTGTCCATAGAATATTCAGCAAATCTAAAAAATATTTTATTTTTATTTAGAAATTTATTAAATTTAATATATAGTTAACCTTATCCTCAACTTTTTAGCATTATAAGGGAGTTTTGCATTGTAAGTCGGCAAGGGGTCGAACATTTCTTTTTCTGCTCTCCAAGAACCTGGCACAATAACTCCATTCTGCTCAATGTCAACCAGGCCCTGATTTAGGTAACTTTTACATTTTTCTTCCCACAGCCAATTGTGTAAACATACACATGATATTACTATATTTTCCACCTAAAATATTTTTTTTATTTTATTGTGTATTGTGTATGTTATAAACTAATTATTATTACCGTGTCCAAATTTGCAATAATTGTTGTTCGAAAAATTCTCCACTTGCTGGATAAAATCCCAAAAGAATTTTCAACTATGCGACGAGCTCGGCTCAATCTATAATTGAAAATTCTTTCACTTAATGTTAATGTACCAATGAATAGTTTCATCATGTTCAAGGTTAATGAAAACGCATCATCTGTTACAAATACATATGGTACATTTTTAAATTCTTCACATACGTCGGATGGTGCTGGAATTCTAAAAAGATATTTTAATTTAATAAAATATAAATTGGTAAATTTTTATTTTCTTACGGGAGACAATTGTCATAGAAATTCTGCCCGAATACTGAATTCCACCATCACTTTGACGCCCTGAAGCACCAACGTTACACATTATAAATTTATAATTATGATCGCAAATGGCTAGCAATACCAGCGAGTGGCTTTTTTTATAATTAAATAAATCGGAGCCTGAATTTGGTGGTGCCTAAAATGTTTTTGTAAAAATAAAATAAATTTGAAATATTTAAATAAATTAACTTACTTGAATTGTGACGTGTTTTCCATCAATTGCTCCTATACAATGAGGAAAATTCCACTGTGCCTCAAAACCGTCAGCAATTGATTTAAAAGTGCGCTCATTAATTTTGGGGAACACTTTATTTTTTAATGCAGTAACAATTGCTATTGTTGTTTCCTTAACAATGTTGTGGACTGCTGTGGGTGAACACTTATATGACAAGGAGAGACTTTTTTGAGAAGTTTAAGAATTTATATTTAAATTAAAAAAAAAATGAAAAATGTAAAAAAATGTAATAGATATAATTTTACGTTAATAATAAATTCACTTTTAATTTTTAAAAATAATTAACTTTGTTTTATTTAGATTTTATTAATTTCGGTTTTACAATTTTTACAATGTTATAACTTTTATAATTTTATTTTTATTAGGTTTTAATTTACAACCTTATGTCTTTAGACCTTAAACAAAACTGAAATTTACAATGAAAAAGATAATTAAAATACAAAAATTAAAACTAGGAAGTTAGAACTGAACCAATATTGTTTTATCAGCGTTACCAATAAATAATCTAGTTTATGAATTTGAATTTGTTATCATTGCATGAAAATGAAAATGAATTTTGTTATCATTGCATTTATAAAAACGCGTGAAAGTATAAGCGGAAATATTCTTAAGTGGGTTCAATATTAAGTCTTTGAAGTCTTTCAATATCGGCGTTCCCTGTCTTACTACTAGGTGTAGTAGCATGTGATTCGATATTATTTTAAAAATAACTCAACGGAATTATGTAAAATACAACGTTCATTATTGAATACAATATTTTTCATTTTCCCAAGAAATTGGATTTTTTTATTTTTTTATTTTTTTTCATCTCAAAAGAGCTAAAATGCTCGTACAGAGTGTAACATGTTATAATAATTTTTCAATAATAATAACAACAATATTTATATCAAATTGCAATTTTAAAAATTAACATAATATTCTTTATGACCAATGTAATATGTATTAATATAGTAATTACTAACAATTCTTTGGTAACATTTGTATTTAAGTTATATTCAATTCAGTATTAAAGAAATTCAAAATTCAAATTAGTTTACATATATTTAGTAAATTTAGCTTCATATTTTAGTTAAAAAAAATTCATTTGTTTTGTTTTTAAATGTATGTAAATGTTCAATTTCTTTTAAATCTCTAGGTAATTCATTATAATACTTATATGCTAAATTGTAAATAGTATCTAACCCGTTAAATCTTTTTCTTGAAGAACTTATTCTAATGTTTGTTGCATTTCTAGTATAGTATTGGTGATATACGCTGTTTTGTAGTATATTTTGTGTTGTGTTTATATTTTCTGTAATCATCAAATTCGTTCCTTAAGAACTTTTAAAATTGACATCCAGTTTCTATCGTCTAGTTTATGCACAGTTGCATATTTACTAAACTTATCAATTGTGGTGAAGTACATCACATTTCGATAAGGAAACCAGGGCCCTATTGCACCAACCACTTATCACTAATCAAATAATCAAATAATCACTTTTTTGATAAGTTTTATTTGCACCAAAACCGTATTTGATAATAACTCAAAAAAGTTTTGATTAGTAAAAAACACTCACTTATCAAAATTATGTTGCACGAAATAAATTAGAAGTAACTTATCATTTTGTAATTGAAAAGTGATTAGTTAATCAAATTATCATAAAAATTAAGAGTTTTGTTGCATCAAAAATATTCACTAATCACTTATCAAGTAGCATTTTGATATTTAGCATCATTTTTGATTAAAGAACATTTTCTTATCGATTTTTGATAAGTGGTTCATTATAAACTTCGCAGATGTTCTTCTTTAATTATGGTTACTATCTTTTCATTATCTGATACATCAATTAGCTTTGGCTTAGATCTGACTATTTTCAATTCTTTGTTTTTAGAAAAATATTGGTGATAAGCGTTTTGATATTTATTGAAAATATCTTCATTTTCTGAATAAACACAGATAACCCCTTTGTTTTTTAATACGGTTTTCAATACGTCACAAAAGTTACTATTCTCTTCGAAAGTAACGTGATTTTGGACCTTTTTGTTAACTATTTTAATAATATTTTTCTCTTTTGATCCTTCGTATAAATAAATTTGGGTTTTATAAGGATTTATTGGTTTTCTTGTTACTTCAATTTCATTGACAGAATTAATTTCTTTATTAGTATCATTATTAAATAAAACGTTTAATTGTAGGTCGTTTTCATTTTCTGAAACGAACCTACTTAAACCATCAGCGACAGTATTTTCTTTCCCTTTCAAATAAGAAATTTTGAAGTCGTATTCATTTAATTCAATTTTCCATCTCTGGAGCTTCATGTTCGGTTCCTTGATGTTACTTAACCAAACTAGAGACTTAACCAAACTAGATGGTCAGAGAAAATGGAAAAATGCCTGCCATATAAATAAACTCTAAAATACTTAACTGCCCATACTATAGCTAGTAACTCTTTTTCTATAGTGGAATATCGTTTTTCGTGTTCGTTCAATGTTCTTGAAGCATAGCATATAGGGTGATTTGATTGGGTTAAGACTGCACCTATTGCAATATTGCATGCATCCGTAGTTATTGTAAACTGTTTTTCGAAATCAGGTGGTTTTAATATAGGGTCACTAATATGAGTCTATTTTTTCGGTCTTCTTTTAACATTTGATTAAGGGATAGGCTACTTTTGCGTAGTCTTTAATAAATTTCCTACAGTATCCGGTTATACCGAGAAATTGACGAATACCTTTAATAGTTGTGCGGATTGTTAGACTTTGTATAGCTTTAACTTTCTCGTTATCCGGCTTGATTCCTTTATCAGTTACGACATGACCCAGAAACTTTGTAGAAGTGTTAGCGAAATTACATTTATCTATTTGTACCTTGAGGTTAGTTTCCCTTAGCCTTTGCAAGATTTTGTTAATAGATAATAAATGTTCTTCGAAACTAGTAGAAAATATTAGTATGTCATCGAGATATACTACACATATGACATTAATGAAATCTTCCAAGACGTGATTCAATAGTCGTTGGAATGTGGATGATGCATTTTTCAGTCCAAATGGCATCCTTAAAAATTCGAAATGACCATAGGAGGTTGAAAAAGCAGTTTTGGGTTGATCCTTTGGATCCACCTCGATTTGGTGAAATCCCTTCGCCAAATCGAGAGTTGTAAAATAATTACATTTTCCCAATTTGTCGAATATATTTTCTATATTCGGTATCGGAAATTTATCATTTCCGATACCATACCCTTTACAAACCTTTTACTTCATTCAGTTTTCTATAATCCACTACAATCCGCCATTTCTGGGTTCCTGTATTATCTAATTTTTTTGGAACCACCCAAATTGGTGAATTGTATGGGCTGTTACTATGCTTTATAATCTTTTGTTCCAACATCTCTTGAATTTGTTTGTCAACTTCTGTTCTATGAATTTTGAGTTTTTATTTCGTGCTTTATTTCACACGTGAAGGAGAGATTATCTCCTTCCCTAAAGAAAACTTCCTGATATGAATTGAGTAGGTATTTTAGTTTTTTTTCATCTACATTATTTAAGTGGTTGTTAGAGTAACATTCTTTAGGTAAATTGTTTTGAAAGTATTCGTTGCTAAAAATATTAATAGAGTCATCTTTATAACAATTATTTGAATATATCTCTTCTTCTTCATTGACATAAAAAGGTATAGTTGCGTTTCGAGTTTTAAGAATTCTATATTTATAATCTATTACGGCATTTACATTAACAAGAATATTATTTGCAATGATACCATCAAATTTATTATGAAAATTATACTCAAGGAACTCGACTAGATAATTATGAGATTCTTTAAATTCTTTAAAAACAGGAAACTTATAGCAAATAGGAGAATTTATAGTACGATTTAAGACATTCATGGATACTCCTTTTGTAAGAATTCTCCATTTAGGGTTACAATTATTGAGGTTTATAATGCTTATTTCAGCACCGCTATCGATGATGAAATGCAAATTCCTTACATTAGTTTTCACAACTATATATATAGGGTAATTTCTTTTTGCACCCTTATGAAAATTTTGATTTTGTTGATAACTGTTATTTTTATAATTTGTGGTAATTTCCACAACGTCCATTGGCTTTGGACTTGACCGTCTATTTGATGGATTATTGTTGTAATAATTGTTGTTATTATTATGATTATTAGGTAAAGATCTTAAAGTTCTTTCTTGTCGCAAAATTTCAGGTTCCTATCTAAAGGCGTGCCGAGTTATGAAAAACGAGATTTCGTGCAAAATCTGGTTTCACATAACGGTAAATGTAAATAGTAAATTACAAAATATTGTATAATTTTGATATTGCTTTATGGAGATAACAAAATTTTCGTTCTTCTAGTGGTTTTAGATTGTAAAACTATTACGCAGAGCCTGAGATATATACATCTGAAAATAGGGCTTTTTTTGCAATTTTGAGTGGCTATAACCCTGGAACCCCATAACATTTAAAGAAACCTTTAACACACGTAAAAATATATTACTGGAGCTTTAATTTTGATACCTTGCCGAACTAAAATGTGCACAGGTGCCTAAGTTACAGGTGCTTAAGTTACAAGTGTTTCAAAATAACAAATTTTCAATTTTTGAGCCCTAATAGCTCATAAATAGGGGGTGGTCCAAAAAAAAATTTCTGAGCAAACATATACTAATTCTAAAAGTTCTTTCTGCCCTCAAAATTTCAAGTCCTTATCTAAAAGCGTTCCGGAGTTATGAGGGTAGAAAAATCAAGAAAAATTAGGATTTCACATAATTTAAATACAAAATTTACAAAAATTGTATAATTTTGATATTAATTTACAAAGTAAAAAAAAAATATCTGTCGAATGACGTTGCAACATATACCTGTCAAATTGGGCTTTTTCAAAGTTTGAGGAGCTGTAGCTCCGTAATGGATGGGGCACATTTTATCAAAATCTAATAAGCACATTTTATCAAAATCTTTTTGGAAATGTGTTAAAAAGCGAGTTCATATTTTTAATTTTTATATGAACTGAATAAAAACAAAAGAAAAAGAAAGCTAGAAAAAAGAGATATATTATTATCGGGTGTATTGGTATATAACTAGCAGTGGTTGATTTTAATCTTATTCATCCAAAATATACAGTTCTGAGAGCCGGACGCTTTAGTCTTCGTTTCACACTCAATAAACTAATTCTAATAAACTAATTTTATTGTGAGAATATTTTATATTGAGGAAAAGAGATACAAAGATATTGAGGGAAAGAGATACTGATGTACTACTAAATTTATACTACTAAAATTTTGTTGTTGTTTTTATTTTTTTTTCATTATTTATATATTTTTGAACTACTTGTATCGTGAAAGAAAAGAAAATATAAAACCGGGAAAAAATTAGAATATTTGTGGTGTTTAAATATTAATAAAAGGCAATACAAAATTAAGTTTAGCATTAGTTTTTGTTGATGTTTGTTTACATATTAAGTTTGTATTATAATAAAAGAAAAAGTGAAAGAAAAGAAAATATAAAACCGGGAAAAAATTAGAATATTTGTGGTGTTTAAATATTAATAAAAGGCAATACAAAATTAAGTTTAGCATTAGTTTTTGTTGATGTTTGTTTACATATTAAGTTTGTATTATAATAAAAGAAAAAGTGAATAAATATTTTTGGATTATATTAAATATATAAGTATATTTTAATTTAAAGTGACCATGTATTTTATGTTGAAATCCGGGACAAGTTCAAATAAATATAAAGAAAAGCTTAACGCATTCCTCAGGACATAATTTTCTTAGTTTATTTAATTGTTCCGAATTGAAATATCATAGATTTTTCATTTTATTAATTTAATTAATATCAAAAATAAAAAAAAAATTAAGAAAAAAATAAAATTATTCTTACAAGAAATAAACTTTATAAAAATAAACTAATAATAATTTGCATAAATTTAAACTTTTCACTTTTGTTTAGTACACTTCAACTTTTTAAACTGAAATAGCAATTATAGAAATAGATTTTTTTAAATAGCAATGTGAATTCGCTAAAAACTCATGACATACTTGAATTGAAATAGTTGAATTTTTGAATTTAAATAATTGTTGCCAGTTAAACCATATCAGTGTTATTTAATTGGAAAAGTTAGTTTACAAATAGAGAGCAATAATAAGGTAAGATATACAATACGGGACACTTTCCGGGACAATTTTCAATGCAGGACATACGATTTAAATCCGGGATGTCTGGTCACTTTATTTTAATTGATAAAATATAAAGTTTAGTTAAATAATGAGTGACATAACTGTCAATTGGTCTAAGGAATAGTCATTGAAATTAATTAAAGAATTGCAAAAATATCGATGTTAGTTTAGTCCACTAGAATCTAGATGTTAATTTTCCCAATAAATCTAAACTGACTAAATAAATCTAAATTTAAAAAATTAAATTTATTTACAGAACCATTATTTTTATTTTTTTTATTTTATATACAAAAATTTTCATTTGTATACATTTTCATATGTATAAAAACCAAAAACTTTCGGCTTTTAACATAGCCGACTAAACATTCTCTAGTTAGTGTTTAATACTCGAATGAAGAGAATTTCACATATACATTGACAAATGTAGAATCTGGTAAATACTCGTGTAAAAGCGAGCAGTTGACGTGATGTCATGTACTGCAGAGGTGTGAATTTCATTCGTTTTGTGTACAAAACCAATTTTTTAACAGCTACAAGTAATTATAAAAGTTGTTCTTTTTTTGCATTATATTTTATTAACGCACTAAATAAAACAATTGTTATAATATTACATTTAAAATTATTAAGAATTATTAAATTAAGAGCAAGTTTTTTTTATTTTCACTTCTTTCCTTAAGTCTTATTCTTGTATGGCTCTTACAGAACTAACTTAAATAATATAATATAAAGTATGCACATATGATAATAGTCATATTACAGAAAAAAAAAACAGTAAATTTTAAATGGCGTGTTGTATTAACTTAATTTTTGTAACGGAAATGAAATTACCTAATTAATAGATATGAAATATTGAAATAACTAAATTAAATTTACAACACTCCTCCTCAACGCGACATATAAAAATCAAATTAAATTTAATTTCGTTAAAAAATGTTATAATTAAAAACAAGTTACTTTAAAATTTTTAGACCTAACATTTTGCAAAATTTTAAATATTTTTCTTTATTTAAATTTTTTATTAATACGTCAGCAAAAATCTGACTTGTTTCTTTGTATTGTATGTTCATTAATTTTTTTGGAGAGGTAATCAAACCGCTAAGGACTATAAATCTATCATACTTCTTATTGAAAACTTTTGAAAGAACACTACAGGGAAAGGAGGGGTTAGTAAGGAGGGGTTCCAGCTTAAATGCTACACTGGCGCAACAGGTAGACTTACAGCTAAACAGCGTTAAGAGAGATATCTTCCTCAACTTTTTGTTATTCGCAAATCGAAGGTTGGATGAACTAACCACATGCCGTTGCGTAATAGGTATAATATTTCCAAACGTTTTATTACATACTGTAAACTATCACCCATTTCTGAAAGACTCATCACTGAAGCGATGAAAAAAGTATCGCATCACGTTTACTAAAAAGTATCACGTCTGGCGTTTCTGAAAGACTAGAGATTTGACGCGATGAAATTTTTATGTTAAATTGGTAGACATTACTTTGTTTAAGTAAATATTTTGTGATACTATGTATGTAATTTATATCATTTTCTTAATAAAAAAAAAATTGTCTCAACATAAAACTTAAATCATTAAACTTTTATTATTTCAAGTCAACATTTTTTAGGTAGATACATATAAAAAAAATATATGGATTACTTTTTTAAAATAAAAAAAAATTTATCTTCTTAAACATAAAAATGAAAATATTATAACTAAATTTTTATAGTTCACGTTAGCACCTGGCATGTACCAGGTCCTAAAACTAAATACATATATTATTTTTTTGCAAAAAAAAAAAGATTTCATATTAACATAAAAATTAAATTTTCAAATTGTATAACATTTGTTTCTTTTTTTAAACTGAAATAAAAAAATTATTAGACATTCTATTTAACACAACAAATTCTATTGCATTTAAATTAATGTGAGTAGATAGGTAGGCACTTGGGTCAGACAGGTCAGTAGGTCAAGCCCACCCGCAAGTAGGTCAATACGTCATTAGGTCAGACAGGAAGTAGGTTAACGCCATAAAAGTAGGTCAGACAGGCGGCGGCGGCCGTCAGACAAGACTTGTTGTTTATAATGAGTGTATAATTGTTTTAAGTAATAGGTAAATATGGAAATAGTAAGAAAAAATGCTTTTTTTATTCTTGCATTTTTGAGATAAGATTATTTCTTGTTTTTATTTATTTTTTTTTTTTTCCTTTTTTTTATGAAGTATTTAAAGAAGAGGAAAGAAAACCATTAATTAATTGTTATGTAAGAATGTTGAAAAAAAAGTATGGATAAAAAGAAAAAAAAAGGAAATCAAAAATATGTAACGTGGTACAGATTTACTTATTGATATAAACTTGCCTTAAGTAATAGGCGCATATGAAAATAATAAAAAAAATTCTTTGTTAAAGAGAAAAATGAAAACAGAACAAAATAAGTGCAACTACGTTTCTTTAAAATTGTAAAACTATATTTAAAAATTAAAAGAAAAAGTGCAAACTGGTTATTTAAATTTTACATAAAGATTCAACCTTGACAAAATTGATGCGATTTTGAATTGAATTTATTTCTTGTTGTCTTCTTTTTTCTATGAAGTATTTAGAGAAGCGTTTAAATTGTTAGATCAAATAAATATAATAGATAAAACTTGTTAGTATCACCGTATAAGATGTTATTATTATGTAACAAAATTGAAAAACAAGAAAAAAAATACAATAAAAAGCGATTCAAAATAAGATAGTTGCTTTTGGTACCTATAGTGGTACATAATAGTAAAAAAGCAAAAAAAATAAAATGGATTTGTTTATATGTTTGAAATAATTTTGCCAAATAACAAGCAAGACATTATGTATAAATTGTGTAAAAAGTTATTTTGATATTAATTTACAAAGTAAAAAAAAAATATCTGTCGAATGACGTTGCAACATATACCTGTCAAATTGGGCTTTTTCAAAGTTTGAGGAGCTGTAGCTCCGTAATGGATGGGGCACATTTTATCAAAATCTAATAAGCACATTTTATCAAAATCTTTTTGGAAATGTGTTAAAAAGCGAGTTCATATTTTTAATTTTTATATGAACTGAATAAAAACAAAAGAAAAAGAAAGCTAGAAAAAAGAGATATATTATTATCGGGTGTATTGGTATATAACTAGCAGTGGTTGATTTTAATCTTATTCATCCAAAATATACAGTTCTGAGAGCCGGACGCTTTAGTCTTCGTTTCACACTCAATAAACTAATTCTAATAAACTAATTTTATTGTGAGAATATTTTATATTGAGGAAAAGAGATACAAAGATATTGAGGGAAAGAGATACTGATGTACTACTAAATTTATACTACTAAAATTTTGTTGTTGTTTTTATTTTTTTTTCATTATTTATATATTTTTGAACTACTTGTATCGTGAAAGAAAAGAAAATATAAAACCGGGAAAAAATTAGAATATTTGTGGTGTTTAAATATTAATAAAAGGCAATACAAAATTAAGTTTAGCATTAGTTTTTGTTGATGTTTGTTTACATATTAAGTTTGTATTATAATAAAAGAAAAAGTGAATAAATATTTTTGGATTATATTAAATATATAAGTATATTTTAATTTAAAGTGACCATGTATTTTATGTTGAAATCCGGGACAAGTTCAAATAAATATAAAGAAAAGCTTAACGCATTCCTCAGGACATAATTTTCTTAGTTTATTTAATTGTTCCGAATTGAAATATCATAGATTTTTCATTTTATTAATTTAATTAATATCAAAAATAAAAAAAAAATTAAGAAAAAAATAAAATTATTCTTACAAGAAATAAACTTTATAAAAATAAACTAATAATAATTTGCATAAATTTAAACTTTTCACTTTTGTTTAGTACACTTCAACTTTTTAAACTGAAATAGCAATTATAGAAATAGATTTTTTTAAATAGCAATGTGAATTCGCTAAAAACTCATGACATACTTGAATTGAAATAGTTGAATTTTTGAATTTAAATAATTGTTGCCAGTTAAACCATATCAGTGTTATTTAATTGGAAAAGTTAGTTTACAAATAGAGAGCAATAATAAGGTAAGATATACAATACGGGACACTTTCCGGGACAATTTTCAATGCAGGACATACGATTTAAATCCGGGATGTCTGGTCACTTTATTTTAATTGATAAAATATAAAGTTTAGTTAAATAATGAGTGACATAACTGTCAATTGGTCTAAGGAATAGTCATTGAAATTAATTAAAGAATTGCAAAAATATCGATGTTAGTTTAGTCCACTAGAATCTAGATGTTAATTTTCCCAATAAATCTAAACTGACTAAATAAATCTAAATTTAAAAAATTAAATTTATTTACAGAACCATTATTTTTATTTTTTTTATTTTATATACAAAAATTTTCATTTGTATACATTTTCATATGTATAAAAACCAAAAACTTTCGGCTTTTAACATAGCCGACTAAACATTCTCTAGTTAGTGTTTAATACTCGAATGAAGAGAATTTCACATATACATTGACAAATGTAGAATCTGGTAAATACTCGTGTAAAAGCGAGCAGTTGACGTGATGTCATGTACTGCAGAGGTGTGAATTTCATTCGTTTTGTGTACAAAACCAATTTTTTAACAGCTACAAGTAATTATAAAAGTTGTTTTTTTTTTGCATTATATTTTATTAACGCACTAAATAAAACAATTGTTATAATATTACATTTAAAATTATTAAGAATTATTAAATTAAGAGCAAGTTTTTTTTATTTTCACTTCTTTCCTTAAGTCTTATTCTTGTATGGCTCTTACAGAACTAACTTAAATAATATAATATAAAGTATGCACATATGATAATAGTCATATTACAGAAAAAAAAAACAGTAAATTTTAAATGGCGTGTTGTATTAACTTAATTTTTGTAACGGAAATGAAATTACCTAATTAATAGATATGAAATATTGAAATAACTAAATTAAATTTACAACACTCCTCCTCAACGCGACATATAAAAATCAAATTAAATTTAATTTCGTTAAAAAATGTTATAATTAAAAACAAGTTACTTTAAAATTTTTAGACCTAACATTTTGCAAAATTTTAAATATTTTTCTTTATTTAAATTTTTTATTAATACGTCAGCAAAAATCTGACTTGTTTCTTTGTATTGTATGTTCATTAATTTTTTTGGAGAGGTAATCAAACCGCTAAGGACTATAAATCTATCATACTTCTTATTGAAAACTTTTGAAAGAACACTACAGGGAAAGGAGGGGTTAGTAAGGAGGGGTTCCAGCTTAAATGCTACACTGGCGCAACAGGTAGACTTACAGCTAAACAGCGTTAAGAGAGATATCTTCCTCAACTTTTTGTTATTCGCAAATCGAAGGTTGGATGAACTAACCACATGCCGTTGCGTAATAGGTATAATATTTCCAAACGTTTTATTACATACTGTAAACTATCACCCATTTCTGAAAGACTCATCACTGAAGCGATGAAAAAAGTATCGCATCACGTTTACTAAAAAGTATCACGTCTGGCGTTTCTGAAAGACTAGAGATTTGACGCGATGAAATTTTTATGTTAAATTGGTAGACATTACTTTGTTTAAGTAAATATTTTGTGATACTATGTATGTAATTTATATCATTTTCTTAATAAAAAAAAAATTGTCTCAACATAAAACTTAAATCATTAAACTTTTATTATTTCAAGTCAACATTTTTTAGGTAGATACATATAAAAAAAATATATGGATTACTTTTTTAAAATAAAAAAAAATTTATCTTCTTAAACATAAAAATGAAAATATTATAACTAAATTTTTATAGTTCACGTTAGCACCTGGCATGTACCAGGTCCTAAAACTAAATACATATATTATTTTTTTGCAAAAAAAAAAAGATTTCATATTAACATAAAAATTAAATTTTCAAATTGTATAACATTTGTTTCTTTTTTTAAACTGAAATAAAAAAATTATTAGACATTCTATTTAACACAACAAATTCTATTGCATTTAAATTAATGTGAGTAGATAGGTAGGCACTTGGGTCAGACAGGTCAGTAGGTCAAGCCCACCCGCAAGTAGGTCAATACGTCATTAGGTCAGACAGGAAGTAGGTTAACGCCATAAAAGTAGGTCAGACAGGCGGCGGCGGCCGTCAGACAAGACTTGTTGTTTATAATGAGTGTATAATTGTTTTAAGTAATAGGTAAATATGGAAATAGTAAGAAAAAATGCTTTTTTTATTCTTGCATTTTTGAGATAAGATTATTTCTTGTTTTTATTTATTTTTTTTTTTTTCCTTTTTTTTATGAAGTATTTAAAGAAGAGGAAAGAAAACCATTAATTAATTGTTATGTAAGAATGTTGAAAAAAAAGTATGGATAAAAAGAAAAAAAAAGGAAATCAAAAATATGTAACGTGGTACAGATTTACTTATTGATATAAACTTGCCTTAAGTAATAGGCGCATATGAAAATAATAAAAAAAATTCTTTGTTAAAGAGAAAAATGAAAACAGAACAAAATAAGTGCAACTACGTTTCTTTAAAATTGTAAAACTATATTTAAAAATTAAAAGAAAAAGTGCAAACTGGTTATTTAAATTTTACATAAAGATTCAACCTTGACAAAATTGATGCGATTTTGAATTGAATTTATTTCTTGTTGTCTTCTTTTTTCTATGAAGTATTTAGAGAAGCGTTTAAATTGTTAGATCAAATAAATATAATAGATAAAACTTGTTAGTATCACCGTATAAGATGTTATTATTATGTAACAAAATTGAAAAACAAGAAAAAAAATACAATAAAAAGCGATTCAAAATAAGATAGTTGCTTTTGGTACCTATAGTGGTACATAATAGTAAAAAAGCAAAAAAAATAAAATGGATTTGTTTATATGTTTGAAATAATTTTGCCAAATAACAAGCAAGACATTATGTATAAATTGTGTAAAAAGTAAAAAAATTGTTCATAGAGTGAAAATTCTAAGATTAAAAACTTTCGCGGTCGGTTGTCTTGAAATAAAAAATCGGAAATTAAAAAAATAAAAATGAATACAGAAAAATTCACGATAAAATCAATAAAATCAGTTAATGTAAAACGATTCAACATTTAACACATTTGCAAAAAAAAATGGAGTTTATAATAAATACAGTACCAGACAACAAAGATTCAATAGATTGGATTAAAACTGGTATTGAAGAATTATTCAACAATTTAATTGAAAATGTTGACCCTAGTGACAAAATTGGGGTCACTTTTGGATGCCAAAGTTTTCATGAACATGACTCAGCCTGGATCAATTTTAAAGAAGCAAAAGATCTTGAAATTTCGGCAATTTGGGAAGTTATTTCAAACATTTCTCAAAGTAACTCCGAAGGATTATCTACAGATACGTTCTGTATAAATATTACATATGTACGGTTTCGAGCAGGAAGAGGTAGGCATAATAAAGTAAAAAAAGAGGCATAATTTCAAATAAAAACAAAGATAACTTATGCTTACCACGTGCGTTAATTGTTGCTGTTTCATTCATAGAAAAATTAGTTGGCTACTGTAACATACGAAAAGATATAGGTTAACTTCAATTGAAAGCAGCGTTACAACTAATAAGAAATTCAAATGTAAGCATCCCAGCAAAAGGAGCTAGTATCAGTGAGCTCAAAAAATTTCACGTGTACCTCTCTAAATATCAAATTGTAGGTTTTGATTTCAGAGAAAAAGGAAAATCGATTATTTTTCAAGGTGAAGAAGATAAGGAAAACAGATTAAAATTCATATACGATTAAGATCACTTCAATTTAATACAATCATTAACAGCAGCATTTCTTGTGATTACTTTTGCCAATCATGTAATGTACCGTATAACAATAGATTGTCTCACAGATGTAAACAGTCGTGTTTCCTTTGCGAATCATCTCCAGCATGTGACGTAAATTTTCCAAACATTAAATGTGATGTATGCAATCGATTTTTTAAAGGTCAAACTTGTTTTGATAATCATAAAGCAACATCATCTACAAATAAACAATCTATTTCTACTCTTATAATTCCTGCACAAAATGCTTTAAAGTATACAGAGCCGATGCACATATATGCTATGGACATTTGTGTAAAAACTGTAATACAAATGTAGCTTCAGATCACCAATGCTTCATTACACCATGTAAAGAATTTGCTGATATTAATAAAATATTACATATTTTCTACGATCTCGAAGCAACTCACCATGATATCATCGCAGAGAAACTTCATGAAGGTGTTGCAACAGGGGATATAATTGAACATCAGCCTGATTTATATATTTTTGAACAACGTTGCACCCATTGTATATTATCTAATGTTGAAAGATGCAATTTTTGTGTACTTCGACAACATGTGTTTAAACAAAATCCAATACAAATGTTTTTAGAATAGTTATTGCACATAATAGACAAGCATTTGTTAATCAGTTTTTATTAAACTATATTTTAGAGAAAACAATCATCAAACCAAAACTAATTATGAGGGTAACAAAGATAATTTTACTGCTGTTAGATAACGAGAAATTTATTGATTCATTAAACTATTTTCCAATGCCATTATCTAGTTTACCGGAAGCGTTTGATTTACACATAAATTTGAAAAAAGGATATTTTCCTCACATGTTTATCGTAAAAACAATATAAAATATAATGGAAATATAACGGAAAGAAAACAATTTCTTGAGTGGTATGAAGAAAATAAAAACTAGTCTTTTAACCTCCAAAATGAACTTGTAGAATATTGTATGAAACACTTGTATGAATTGTATGATAAAAATTTTGATAGCAGCCTGTATTAAATTCAAACAATTATTTTTGGAAGAATATAAGGTTAAGCCACTTTTAAAGGCCACTACAATTGCTTCAGCGTATAATTTTATTCTTAGAAGGAATTTTTTAAAACCGTATACAATTGGTTATTGGACTTTTTCTAAAATAAGGATATGGCTTATCAGAAAACCAGTCAATCATTGCCATAAAATGGGTAATATGGAAAGAAAAACAAAGAAAAATAAAAATTCAGCATAATGGTAATGGAACAGAAAAGTTATTTTTGGCCTTCGTATTGACGGATATTGTACAGACACAAAATAAATACTTGAGTTTTATGGCTTTTATTACCATAGCCATCTAAAATGTTGCAAAAATAATAATTTAAAAAATATGAAACATGTTATGAGGCTACACTATCAAAACGCAATAAATTACACTCTTTAGCTTATCAAGTAATTGGAAAGTGGGAGTGTGAATTTCAAAACGAAATGTGGTCAAAAGAATACATAGCATTTTTCTCAAAATTGGAGAAGGAAAGTTCGATACCACTAAAACCACGTGGTGCGGTAGAACAGGAAACACAAGAACATATTATAAATGTGCACCTGGTGAGAAAATAATGTATATAGATATATGCTCACTATTTCCTTGGGTGTGTAAATACGGAAAATCTCCATTGGGTCATCCAAAAATTCATGTTGGATAAATTGAGTGCAGTAAATTAAATTTAAATGATACTGAATGATTAATAAAGACATTGATCCTTCCTCCAGAAAAACTCTACCACCCAGTTTTGCCTATAAATCAAAATAATAACCTAATGCTTACCTGCTGTCAAACATATAATGTAAATTAATAATGATGACTGCTCTTATGACTATTGTAGGAGGTCAATTTTAGGAACATGGGTTATAGATGAAGTAATAGAAGCTATTAAACATTGATACAAAATTGTGAAATTATACAAGGTATGGGGTATACTGTTAAACAATTTAATCCCATTACATCACAAAAAGGGATTTTCACTGAAATGATGAACAAGTTCCTTAAAATTAAACAAGAAGCATCAGACTGGCCTAGTTTTTGTAGAACAGCAAAGGAAAAGTGCAAATATTTAGAAAAGTTTTCGAAAGTGGAAGTCATAAATTTACAGTTTAACGAAATAGAAAAAAATCCTGGACTAAGATCATTAGCTAAATTAATGTTAAACTCTTGCTGGGGTAAATTTGGGCAGAGAGAAAATCAATCAAAAACTGAAATTATAAATGAGACTTATGAATTATTTACTCTTCTCACTGATGCATCCAGAAATGTAAATCAAATAACTCCAATAAACGAAAAAACAGTTTGGTAAATTGGGAATATAAAGAAAAAACTGAAAAAAACTGAATCATTATTAACGATTAACGTTTGTATATTTGCTTACAATACCACATAAGCTCGTTTAAAATTATATTCTTACCTAAAAAAATTAACAAAACGAGTTTTGTATTACAATACTGATTCAATAAAGTATGTAGCACGTGAAGCAGAATATAACCCTCTAACAGGAATTTTCATAGCAAATATGACAGATGAGCTTGAAGAATATGGAATTGGAAGTTACATTACAGAATTTGTCAGTCAAAGAACTATGCGTACAAAATATATAGCACCAACTCCAAATGCGAAAAAACTGTTTGCAAAGTCAAAGGTACTCGTTTAAATTATAACGCTTCACCAGAAATAAATTTTGGCTCTATGAAACAATTACTTAACAAATTAAACAATTTTCAACAAATAAATATAATATTTCCTAGTATTCGTCAAACATACGATCACAGAGTCATCACGGTTCCTAAAAAAAAGACATATCGAATAAATTCCAGAAAACGAGTTTTTGCAGATGATTATACTTCAGTTCCTTATGGCTTCAAAAAGAAAAAAATTTAAAAATTATTCTTAATATTTTGTAAAAATTTTTCATTAAACTATTAAATTACAGAATTTAAAAAAAAAAATATCTTTTTATTTTACCATTTTTAATTTCCAGAATATATTCGAAAATTTATTTACATATATATATATATATGTATACTGATTTTATTTAAATTCACGGTTGCATTACCTTTTCAATAATAATGTCAAAAGCACAAATAGTATCTGAAATTCATCGGGAAGCCAAAATATATTCATTCTGACCAGGGAAAAGAATTTTTAACAAAAAATTCCAAAATTTAATGAAAAGCTATAAAATAAATCACTATAATACTAATTCAGAAATGAAGTCTAGCTTTTGTGAAACGTTTAACAGAACATTAAAATCAATTATGTGGAAACAGTTTAGTTTACAAGGGAATTTTAAATGGATAAAAGTTTTACCAAAACTAATTGGAAAATATAATAACACAAAACACAGTACAATTAAGTTAAAACCAAACCAAATTACATCACAAAATGAAAAACAAATTCTTCGTTCAATTTACAATTATCCTAAAATATTTAATAAGGAAAAATTTAATGTTGGTGATTTTGTTAGAATTGCAAGGTCTAAAGGTACTTTTCAAAAAGGATATGAACCTAACTATTCAACTTAAGTTTTTAAAATGACTTTCAAAAACAAGACACACCCGATTACATATCGATTACATATTAGTCTCGGGTCGTCTCTCCAAATTGTCGGATAGTAAAATATATTGGTTAATTAAAAAAATAATATAATTAAAATAAACCATAAACTTTAACATTATAATTCATATATATAATAATACTATAGTGAATTTGCTTGCAAATTATTTAAAAAATATAATCTTTCACATATTATTTAAAGTAATAATAAAAAAGGGAAAAACCTAAAAACCAAATTTTGATAGTTAAAGATACATAAATTGTTTTTTGAATATTTATGCAAGTGTCAAGTTTCAAATAAATAAAAACAATTCACAATAATAATAGACACTCGATTCAAGGTTAATAAACAGTGCTGCGATAAGCGTCGGGTATCGTGTACGCGTACGCGCATTCATTTAATTTTAATTTGATTATTTAAAAAAAAAATTTATTTTTAAGTTTTTTAATACATTTTACATTAACAATAGTTTAAATTTCATTTAATTTGAGATATGATAGGATTGAATATATAAATTAAGTAATCTAATAGTTGATATAACATGGCAGAGTGCAGTAGCTGTAAAAATACAATAAGGGGTGAATCTGGATTGAGATGTGTTGGAGTGTGTGGCAAGATTTATTATGCTGCTAGCAAATGCAGTGGGCTGGAACAGTTCAGTGTGCATGTATTGGGCGCAGGTGAAATGTTAAGATTGATGTGTAATGACTGCTTGGTATATATTCATAATGTTGATATGGTTCTAAAAGAAATTCATGATTCCACAAAAGAAAACAAAAGTTACCTGCAGGAATATAGAAATGAGTTTGAGGTATCGCTAAAAAAAACGAGGATGAAATAAAAAGCTTGCTTCAAGCTATAGAGCATAGGTACATGGAAAGAATAAGATCACTCAAGTTAGCACAAGAAAGCTTTGAAAGAAGAATGGCTGAAATGATAAACATGAATGAGTTAGCTAAGGATGTTAAAGACCAAAGTGAAAAACTGATGGAAAGAATGGAAAAAATAAGCGTCGAAACTATAAAAATTACCTCGAAAGATGTAAAAAAAGATAAACAGGTTGCATCATATTCAGATATAGTAAAGAAAGATCCAATGGAGGTTATAAAACCAAAAAAAACGCAAGAGTCGCAAGAGACTAGGAATGCTGTCAAAAAAATTATAAATCCGGTAAATTTTAAGATAGGTGGAATAGTAGAAAAGAAGGAAGAAAATTTGAAGAAAATTTTTTTAAACAAATAGTTAAAGAATACACACGGATTACACAGGAGTCAAAATCATTGATATATTAACAACAAGTCAGTTTGAGAAGGTTTCTGCTAGTGTGGAACATAATGCAAAAATGAGTGTCCATGAAACTCAAAAAATAACATTAAAACTGAGTAGAAAAAAAGATTCACATAATAATAAAAAAATTAAACCGATTAAATATAATGTTCATATGTTTAGAGGAAAGATCGCTGTAAATGACTTAATGAAAATTTATTATTCTGATGTAAATGCAAAAGCAAGTAAGTTCAGTATATGCTTACATGAAATTATTAACCAATTTGCAGTTACTAAAAATAGTGGTAAACATCCTATAAACAAATGGTATACCAATGAACTAGAAGTGATGAAAAGGCAAAGAAATCGGAAATACAAAATAGCAGTGTGGATTAATAATAATGAAGAATGGGAAAAATACAGGGTCCTACGAAATATGTATAAAAAAAAAACATTTGCAAGAACACCTTTATTAAAAATAAAGTAAATAATTCGCATGCAGAAAACAATGTGGCGAAACATAAAGACGCATGTGTTAAACGAGAAATTTAAGGAGATTAAGGAAGTTATTTTTGAAAATGAAAAAGTAAATAATCAACTTATTATGGCAAACAAATTCAACAACTACTTTATAGAAAGTATTAAAGAAATTACCATGAAAATACCTTATAAAGAATGGAGAAAATATAATTGAAGAATGTGAACATATTCATAAGGGATCACTATTTTCTTAATGCACAAATGATCATTGATTCATTTGATCTAATTGGCGTAAACCTTCTAACAATCATAAATGCATAATTAGCAAGTGGATGTTTCCCTGAAAATTGGAAAGAAACGATTGTAATTTCTGTGGAAAAGCTAAAGGGTACAAACAAATGTGAGGAGTTCCGGCCGATAAACACCATTATGCTGGAATCAAAAATTATTGAAATTAATTGTTAAAATTATTAAAATTAATTGTTAAAATTATTAAAAATTGTGAATAGTCAATTTGAGGAACATTTCAAAAATTATCATCTAGTTTATGAATATCAATCGGGTTTTAGAGAGAATCACAGTTGTGAAGCACTGTTAAATTTAATAATCAGTAACTGGAAAACGGATGTTCATGATGGAAAAGTTAAATTAGCGGTTTTTATAGACCTGCAACGAGCATTTGAAACTGTGGACCGTCAAATTTGATTGAAGAAAATAAAATGTTATGGGGTGAAGGAAAAAGAACTTAAATGGTTTCAACCATACTTGGAAAACAGATTCCAAAAAACAAAAATCAAAGATGTTGTTTCTGATGCAATTAAAATATCACTAGGAGTACCTCAGGGTAGTATCTTGGATGTCCTCTTATTTATTTTATACGTAAACGACATGCACAAAATTGTCTCAAAGTTTAAACTTGTCCTGTTTGCAGACGATGCTTTGTTATATGTAGCTTGTGACACTGTCGAAGAATGCCGAAATAAACGCTGATCTAAATCATCTCAGTCTTTGGCTCAGTAGAAAGAAATTAAAATTAAATGTTAAAAAAACAAAATATATGAAAATAAATAATATTCAAGAAGTTGATCTAAAAATTGCAGAAGAAAAAATTGAAGAGGTAAAGGAAATTAAGTATTTGGGAGTAATACTGGATAGCAGGTTGAATCTTAAAAGTCATATTGAGTACGTTCACAAAAAAATTAGTTAGATTTACAACGTTATGATCAAACCTCAGTTTGAGTATTGTTCGTCGATACTCTTTATCGCATCTCAAGAAGATATGGAGCGTCTACAAAAGTTGCAAAATCATGCAATGAGGATAATTTTAAGATTTAATCGTTATGAGCCTATTCATTTTATGTTTGTAAACCTTAGTTTGGCTGTCAATGCGTCACACAATTATTATAAATGTGTTAATTATTATTTTTAAAATGAAGTACAACATGTATCCTAATTACTTGTGCAATATGCTTGTATATGCTGGTGATGTACATAATTATAACTTGAGAAACATCTCCAACTTTAGACTGAACTTTTTTAGGAATGAGAAAATCAAAAACATGTTACTCTATAGAGGCTTAAATTTGTTTAATAACTTACCTTTTGAATTGAAAAATGAAAATAATTTAAAAATTTTTAGAAAAAATATAGTTCCTTACATAAAAAATAATTTTTACTAAACCAATTAATTGTAAATTAAAGTTCAAAATTGTAGCACAAAAATAGCCAAGCTCTTTACTAAATAAATGAATAAATAAATAAATATACAGTTTAAAAGATTATTAAAATAAATTGGTTCGTGGTGGCTTCTATGAACAGGAACTAACTAGTGTCCAAGACCCCAATGCTTATTTAATTGAAAAAATTTTAAAACGAAAAGGTAAAAAGTATATGTGAAATATTTAGGCTTTGATAATAGTCATAATCAATGGATAAGTAAATATGATATTCTTTCATAAAAAAGTATAATTAGGATTTATGTAAAAGATTTTTTTTTTAACTTTAGAGCAGTTAAATGCAACACAATGTTGTAAAAATTTTAATAGAAAAAATAAACATAGAAAAATATTTGCTAATAAAAATGAATACAAACAAATAGAGCTAGCACAGGAGTGGCCCCAATCAAGCGGAGAAGGATAAAAACTCAACAAGAATGGCAGACATACCATCAGCAACATCATCAACGTCAACAACAACAATAATAACAGTAACAACAAGAAGAAATTATTCTTCTTCAAGGAAAAGACCCACCAGCAAAAAAAAAATCTCAAAGAAGCTTTTAATAACAAAAATATTGAAAAAGAGTTTCTTAAAAACAAAAGATATGGAGCGATGCTCTATACCATTTATGGTCTAAGTGGGTCTTTGAGATCCGGAATTTAATTATATTTGTAACTCAAAAATATACTGATATTTTTGAAAATTCTGATTTTTATAGATATTAAAGAAAAAGAACATTTTATTTATAAAGATAAAAATTTAAATTTAAGTCTCATAGTTAGTCATAGTTGATTTTCTTATTCATAAATAAATATAATTTAAAAAAAAAAAGGTATAAATTTCAGATTCAGGTTTATATGGTCTTAAGAGAGTCTTAATATTTGTATCTCAAAGGTACCTCAAATGTAAACTATAGTTATAAGTTTTTATTAGGTATTCATAAATAAGCATAAAATTTAAGAAAATATGTATAAATTTCTTTTATTTAGTTGCTTTATTTTTCAGATTCAGGTTTATATGTACCTATATAGTTACAAATTGATTTATTTAATTTTTTTTTTTTCGTAAAAATACAGGTATTTCATAAAAGAGCCGAGAAAAATTACATCGTACATAAAAGTTTTTAATCGGAATATAAATCTCTACTTTCAACCTTACAACATTCTTTTCTCCACAGAAATTTATGTATTTCTTTTACTATTTGAGATCTTGCCATGATTTTTACACCACCTAACTAGTTTTAAAAATCTAATTTTACATTTCTTTATATACTCTGAAACTTTTAAATTTTTGTTCTACAGTATACAACGCTTGGCACAATTTTATTGGCATCACTTTTTAATTCAGTTTTGCTAAGATATTTTACAAATATGGAAGCTGATTCAACAACATTTCCATTTACTGCGGAAAGTGCAATAGTCAGTATACAAAATCAGATTCAAGTTGATGAAATTGCATCCACTGTAGATGAGGAGGAATTAAATGAAGAATTCATACCACCGTTTCAAGTCTTAGACGAAGAGACAGTGGAGCAACAAATTTGGGAAATAAATAGCCAAGAAGAAGATCCCGATCACTTTGAAGAGTTTTTTGGAAATAATTTGTAGCCTAAAACAATATATAAGAATATTTGTATAAATTTATATGTATTTATAAGTATTTCAATAAAAACAAATTAAATAAATTTTACAAATTTTTCATTTATTGTTGTTCTTAACTAAAATATTACAAATTTTATTTTCTAGTAGTACAGGCATTTCAAAAAACTATATAGAATAATTGCATTGAACGCTACAACGTTGTATTGATTTTTTCGTGCAATTTCAGAACATGTTTTTCTTGACACGTTTTTGTATGTATATTTAATTCCATATTCCCATGTACATTTGATTCAGGATTTTTCTTGTGTATCATTACACCTTGAAGAAAATCAATTAACTTGTAAAATGTGTCAGCTTCCTCTTTGTTAATGCTAAGACAACGGCCAATAATCATTCTTATGCGTAAATAAGCTCACTAATGGTCTATGGTCAGTATAAACTATAAGTTCATGCTTATTCAAAGATTTACAAGCATAAGCTATTGGTTTATCATTTTCTATTCTACTTTGTGATAACACTGCTCCAAGAGCATAGTTTGATGCATCTGTTGTAAGTATAAATGGTTCAGCAAAATTTGGATAACTTAGTATTGGTGGTTCAATTAACTTTTGTCTTAATTTTTCAAAAACATTATTGCATTCTTCATTCCAATCAAATATTTGTTTCTTCTTTAAAAGCTGATTCAATAGTCTGGCTATCTCTGCAAAATCTTTGATGAATTTTCTATAATAGTTGCAGAATGCTACGAATCTTCTTACTTCATCAGCATCTTTGGTTGTTGGGTAACTTTTTATAGTTTGATATTTGTCAGGATTTGTTTTTATACCTTCAGAAGTTATAAGTTGTCCTAAATATACGACTTCTGATTTTAAAAAATTACATTTCGATGGATTAAGTTTTAAGTTGTAGTCTTCTAAACGTTCTAATACTTTGATTAATTTTTTATTATGATCTATTCGATTTGATCCAAATACTATAATATCATCTACGTATAGAAATGTTGCTTCTTGTAAATCGCTTAAAGCTACAGATAACATACGTTGAAAACTGTTGGTTGAAATTTTTAATCCAAAACGTAATCTTTTAAATTGGTAATGTCCTTTATTTGTAGAAAATGCCGTCATTTGTTCTTTTCATCATCATCCTTTAATACGTCTCCATAAAATTCTATCAAGTCGAAGAAATTGGAAAGCTGCTTGATATCATCTTCAAATTGTGGCACAGCCTTTATAGCTACTGGTAAATCAAAGTTTACCATGTTGGAAGCTTCGTTTTTAACTTTTGATTTCAAGAAGATTTCTATTTGTTTAGTAAATTCTCTTAATTTCATGCTGAATTCTAGTTGTAAGTTATCTTCACAATTTGTTGAAAATATTTCCCAAACTTGTTCAATTTGTCTATTTTTTTCTTCTATAAATGACTGAGAGTATATTCTATTCGGGTTTTTCTTTAGTGTTTTTAATAAGTTAGTTAGTTCTTTTAATTTGGCATATTCCATTTAGTTTATGGCAAAATTTAATAATATAATTTAATTTGGTAATTTATTTTTTTACAATTTTTATATTTTTATAAAATATAATTATATATATAAATTATATATATTTTTTAAATTTGTTTTAATATTATTATCTCCATTTCAGCACCTGATATGAACTCAGTTGTTATGTTGTTCGCTGCACTATATTTCAGTGCAGCTCGCCATGTAATAAATTTGATGTTATATATATTTTTTTATGCCTTTCCCTAACTAATTGTATATATGCGACTAACGTTCTGTTATTAATCTTTCCTAATGGCACACATACAATTTACCGTATATTTATCCAGCGCAGTAACCGCTGATCAATATGGCAAACTAAATTGCCGTTTCCTTATTTTAAGGCTAAGGCAAACCTTTTAATTTAAATTAATAAAAATGAAATAAAACAAGCAAAGCTAATTGCTCAGATAAGATAAATATAAAATAATAAAATAAAGCAAGCAAAGTTAATTGCTCAAGGAAACTATTCGGGTTTGAATTATGATTTTTATTTTCAAAAGTCTTACTAATTATACTATTTTAATTTACATTATCTTAATACTAAAATTATCAAAGTCAATAAATTATAACAATTTATTGCTTTGTTACACAGAAATTATTTGGGACAAAAATGCAATATAAATTGACCTAGTACCTTTCTACTATACAATTTACATATGTGGTAATTAACCAAAATATTACCAAAAATATAATTGCATACAAAAATGAATCATTCACAAATCATAACGTTTAAAAATCTAAACGGAAGATGTAATTTGGTCTTCTTCTATATTGAATATATTGTATGTAAATAAATGCAATTGATATTGTACGATACAAAAACAAACAGATGTTTGCAATTAAAAGTGTGACCACACAAAATGTTAGGTCAGCAATTTTATGTTATTTAATTTTAATTTAAAATTATTTTGGTAATGTTGAATCTACAATTACGGAAATGATTTGTGAGCAAGAAACATTTTCTACACTATATCAAAACAACAAGACAACTTTTAATGATTGATTTTTGTTGAGAAAATATGTATAACTCAACATCAAATTTGTGTTCGAACCTTGATCTCCATTAGTACGTTTTAGCCAAAGTCTTTTATTATTAATTATATTGCTTAGGTACACAAGATTATAAAAATTTAAATTTCCAAATAAGTTGTAAAATATATTAATAATCAGATTGTCGTTTTCTATATGATTATCTTTGCTAAATTCATTCAAAAAAGTTTTCATACTTAAACCAAAACATCTATACCAACCATAAACGCAACAGTATTGTCCACATACATTCGAAAGGACATCCTGAATCTGCCAATCATTAAAAACTATACACTGATTTTTCAAGTATTTCAAAATTTCCGGTTTATCTGGAACTCCACGATACGAATCAAAATATTCTGTGCAACCATGCTTTGGAATATAAATAGCAAACCAATGTGTTCCAGAATCTTTTATCTTGTCAGTGTTTACAATTAAAAAAGTACGTTTTTCAATTATTTCTGGAATTTTGTCTAAAGCAAAAACTCCCTTAAAATATTTGTTTGTAAATTTGTTACATTTTAAAACAATAGTTATTTCTAAAGTGTTCATAACTTAAACTGACTCAAATCATACACTCTACTTATTTCATTAAGGTAGTTCATTAAAAACTCCTTTTTCATTTTATTATTTGTTATAATAACAACAAATTTTTCTAGCACCTGTCTTAATTCTTTATTAATTTTATCATTATCATTACAGTTCTAAAAGAGTAATTTTCAAAATTTTGATTTATAATTTCTTTGATTGTAAATTTGAAAGTAAAATGGTTTACAAATTTTTTACAAGGTTCTTTAATTCCAACTAAACAAGTATCTCTTACAAATAAAATATTTTTATCATCATAACAGAACTTTACATCCACAAATGCACATGACGATGACATATTATCGAATATTCAAATACGTGGTTCAGTATTCTATTTACAGATTTGTAAATATATTTAGATTTTTATCAATTTGTATGCTTGCATCAAATTCTCCATAAACAATAGCAGTTAGTGTAGATGTAAGTGGTTTTGATAGCCTTGCTTCAATTCTAACTGTACCCTGGTTTAGTAAACCTTGACATACTTCATTCCTAGATGCATCCGAAGTTAAATCAAAAGTTATTATAAAAATTCTATTACTAAACATAGACTTTGTTATCTGATGACCTTCATCATTGTAGTAAATTCCAGTTCCTGAAAAAAGTGTACTGTATGCTCTTTCACAGAACTTATTTTCATCTGAAAAACTCGTTTCAATTGCTGAATTAGGTAATTAGGTATTTACGTTTAACACAAATATGAAAATATTTAAAATTGTATGGATTTTTTGATCTTTTTCCAGAGTAACCCACATTTGTGGGCGTCATACTGTCAAAATGATTGTGTTTGGCAACTGTCCAATCAAAACATTATCAAGTTATATTGATGAGCTGATAATTGGAATTGTAAAAATTTTTACTTCAACGCATTTACGATCATATTTAGCACTAGATTTCCCAAGAACAGGATTGTGCTCTAACAGCACGCTTGGATTAACGATAACATGTCTCATAAATAGCGTGGCTTCTATAATTTTTAATTGTGATTCATCAGAATCGTCTGCAAAAAGATAAAAATCTGGTTTTTCAAGTGTTAAAACTATTGAATGTCAACATTATTTATAAGTAGAGTAGGTTATTAATTTTTTTTTCCATCAGCAGTTTTATCATTATTCCAATGTCTTATCATTATTCCATCTCTCTTTAAAATCTTTACCTTTAATCTTAAATATGTAGAAGAGAAATCTCTATAAGTATCACCATGACCCAGTGAAACAAATTAAATAGTTGAAGGCTTGTCTAAAGAAGCAATAGGATTGTTGGAAACTTCTTCAGATCGTAAAATACTAGACTGAATGGAGGTTGGGTTTTAAAAATATCCAACTCAGATTTCATACACTCAATCATAATTAATCAAAAATATCTCTTTGTTTCTTTTTGCTATTTGCGTCGTTTTGACGAAAAATAATTTAAATTTTTAATGAATGGTATTTTTATAGCTTTTCGTTTTCTTTTGCTAGAACTATACATTTCATTCAGTTTTCGTACGGCACCACGTCTTACATTTTTAACAATCTCTTTATTACGACCTTGCAATACAATTTTTGTTGGAGTTGAACTATTGGAAAAGTTTATTTTGTATCCATATTTACCACATAAAAGTAATGAAATGTTATAAATTGATTTCACCACACTGCAATATTGAATATTACTGAATATTTTTACAGTACCAATGAAAGCATTTTGTATGTTAACCGATCTTAAACACCTTACATATTTATCACCTATTTTTTGCGGTTCAATTATATCTGTGTATATAGAAAACATATCTGGTTTAATAATTGGAAATTGGAATCAATGGGGGCTTCGGTAGCCTATTGGGTAGGCGTGTGGCGTATTAACCGAAGGAGTGTGGGTTCGATCCCTGCACAGGTAGTAAGTGTTTGTTTCTTTACATACCCCCCTTACGACCAAATATAATGTAAATATATAGTATATAATATAAACAAAATAAATAATATTAGTATATAATTTAATAATAGTATAAAAACCTATAATGGTCTTGGTAGCCGATGGTTCAATAAATTGCATTACATTTATCTATGTAATATTAATATAAATAAATAAATAAATAAATAAATAAGAAATAATGTCATCTCAAAAATGTAGGCATAAAACAAGTTTATTATCTTTCTATTTCCATGTTTACCTATTGCTTAAAACAATTAGTGTACAATCCTTATAAACAACAAGACTTGTCTGACGATCGCCGCATGTCTGACCTACTTTTATGCCGTTAACCTACTTCCTGTCTGACCTAATTATGGTTTGACCTACTTCCGGGAAGTCTAAGTTTGACCTACTGACCTGTCTAAGTGTCTATCTATCTACTATGTGATGAAAAATTGCTACCGCGTCGTAGGAAATGTCTTTCAGAAATGCCATACGTGATGATTTTGACAGATAACATCGCGGCAATTTAAGAATATCATGTCATTATCACGTCTAAGTCTTTCAGAATACAAAATCATCACTTCAGCGATTTTCTTAGTATACCAAGTCTTTCAGAATACAGTTGTATATATAGCCACTTATTTTTTGTTTCGGTACTATGTATGTATACATTATATAAAATTTTGTTTTTGTCAAGTACAAAAGCAAATTTCTTTTAGGAATGTTGATATTGAATAAAATTTGGAAGCGATTTATGTGTATAATAAGGGTTTTCACGTAAAAGTGCATCGAAGGAAATATTTCCTACTTTAAGTGAACGACCCGATGCAAAATTTAAATTGTAAACTAAAAAATTACAGATAACAGATATGTTGATTGGTTTAGAGAAACGTTTATTGGTATCTTTCAAGAAATGTTGATTGGTATTTTTTAAAAATGTTAGTTGGTATCTATCTGTTAAATCATATTATTATTTGGATAAATATCTATTTTTCACTTAGAAAAACTAAAATACAATTTTTAAGTTTTGATTTTGGAAAATAAATAATTTTTAAATAAAAAGAAATGCCAAAAAACAGCATTTTTTAAATCATTTTTAGAAATTATTTAGTCGAATGTGCTATTTTTATTTGATGAACTCTCGATAAATTCCAAAATCGGAACCAAATAAATTCTAAAAACAAAATGTCAAATTTACTTCAAAAACATATCATTGATTAACGTCAAAAAAATTTCCTGGACCAAATAAAATATGCAATAGGGTTAAGGTAGAGGATATTTTAGTCGAGGATCGGAGGATCGGTGCAAATTTTTTATACATGAAACAATAACAATTTCTGTCAAAAATTTCCTCAAATCCTCTGATCCTCCGATGCAAGACTAGTTTGCACTTTTATGTGAAGACCCCTAATATTTTCTCCATTGAACAAAAGTAAATTTGTTTTAGGTATGTTAACATTGAATTAACTTTTGAAGAGAATTATGCAATATTATATCACTTATACAAAAGTAAATTTCTTTATACATATATGTATTTCATTTTAATGTTTTCGCAAAAAAATCTACTCCTATTACTGTTTGTGATTATGTTATTATGTCTTGTGATGCAAAAGAGTTGAACGATCAGAAAATATCAAAAATAATATCAATGAAATGAGAGTTGTTTGATCGAAAAAATGAATTCAAAAGTGACGATAAAATAGAAAAAATTTTCGAGCATGGCTGGAAAACAGAGATAGAATTAGGTAATATAGATGAGTTTGCGCTTATAGATCAAATTGCGAGTAAAGAAGAAAGAGTTGATATTGAAAATGAAAGCAATAATACCCTGCCGCAACCCAGAAATGATATGAACAAAAAAATTTTAAATGGCGTAAAATTAGTTTTGATGTACCAGATTGTTAATGGTAAGACGAACTTCCGTCTCCCCCAGATGATCTTCCGACCCCTTTGGAATATTTCCATCAATTTATAAATAAATAATTCATAAATAAAATATATGACGAAATAACTAAATATGCTTTGCTGTTGAGTGGCATTGAGCTTAACGCTCCTGTGTTAAAAATAGAAACCTATCTAGCAATTCTACTGTACATAGCCGTTGTTGAAATGCCACAATATAGAATGTTTTCACAATTCATCAAAACATATCTGTATATTAACGATAATTCTTTAATAAATCCGAAAACTAATCCACAATTCGATAAACTCCACAAAATACGGGCTTTATTGGAACATCTGCGGCAAAATTTAAAGAAAATATCATCAGAAGAATTTAATTCAGTGGATGAACGAATTTAAAGGCCGGTCCGGGACAAAATAATACAATAAAATGACAAAAACCACAACATTGGGGTTTTAAGGTTTTTACTCTTGCTAGTGCACCGGGAATGATGCACGACTTTGCTATATATACTGGAACTGACACATGCAAAATTCAAAAATTGGATTTAGTGGCGATATTATTCTCGAACTTATTTTATCTCTACCAATTGGTAAAAATTAAAAACTATTTTCATTATTGGAATACGAAACGATTATTGGAATAGATTTCTTTATTGGAATACGAAATATTTTGTTCTGGAACAATACACCATAATCGTATAAGATAATCCACCATAATTGCTTACTGACACTAGAAAATGAGTTAAAGAAAGACGTGGAAGGTACGATTGTCGGGTTGAAAACGATTTTAATATTGCTATGGTTCGATAGTATGACCTCAAATCTGGTCAATTAATTTCATCGCTTTCTTGCGTAGAACCAGTAGGTAGCTGCAAAGGGTGGAATAATAAAGATAAAAAACACGAAGAAATAGTTCGACTCGCTCATGTTGGATTATACAACAAAAACATGGCTGGTGTCGATTTGGCGTTGGATTATACAACAAAAACATGGGTGGTGTTGATATGTTGATCGAGTTATATAGAATTGATTTACGATCTTATAAGTAGTATAGATATGGCGGTTCTGGGTAAAAAGCTCTAAAGCTTATAAAGCTCGTTCGTTATATTTGAAAATTAAGTTCAACTGTAATTTTGAAGTTGAAAGTCATGGAGACTTTTTATTTGATTGTGAACTTGACTAAAGAAGTTTTGAAATAAATAATAATAAGTTTGAACTAGTATAAACTAAGTTTTCTGTTTCTGTGAAAATATGAGCTTTTTAAAAATTCTTTTAAAAATTTTTTCCACCTTTTTATCATTTTTGAGTGAGGATGATATGAATAAATTAATAAAACTTTTCATGCTCTTGCAGTTACATCGCATCCATAAATATAAACAACAACATCCACAGACTGATGTAAGGTCACTTTGTAAGCACTTATTGTTAAAAATAAAACATTTTGATTGTGTTTGTAGGAATTTCACAATCTCATTGTGGAATGGTGGATTTCCAAGTGAATCAAAATATTCTACACAGTCTTGAACTGGTACAAAAATTGCTAGCCAATGTGTTCATTTTTCATCAGAAGTGTCAGTATTTATTACTAAAATACCAGGTTTTAAAATATTTTTCGGTATTTGATCAAGAACAAAAACACCTCTAAAAAATAGTTTACTTGTCGCACTATTATATTTAAGCACTTTCTTTATCTGAAGTGTATTCATTATTTTGTAAATGAGAAATATCAATTAGTCGATTATTTCCACTTATATATGCTGTTAAAAATTCAACTTTAAGTTTTCCATTTGTTAACAATATATCGAATTTTTCAAGTAAATTTAATAAATTTTTAGTTGTTTTGTCGTTGTCCATATGCCCAAAAGAGTAATTCTTGATGTCCGTTTGTTTTTTAAATCTCTCTGTTAGATTCTGATACTTTTTTAAATGTCACATCATCATAATTCTTAGGATTTGAGATATATGTCAAAATTTCATTAAAAAATTCCCTGAAAACTTGATTTCGAGTCAATCCGGGATTTGGAGTTATATTTTTAATAAGCGTTGGAAAAAAATTAAACTTCCAATCATCCAAATGTAATTCTGAATCGTCATAGGAATAATATGTGTAGCCTATAGATTTGATTACTTTGATTTTTTCAAGAGGTTTTTCAATGTTTCTTACATAAACATTATACTTCCCAATATTAATAAAAGCACATTTATCTTTGTTAAATTCTTCTGTTTGTAGGAAATCGTTCAGATATATTTCTGAAAGATCAACTTCCCAATTTCCCTTTCTTAAATCAAAGTGAATAGGAAATTCATTTTCGAATGAAGCTAAAGTATTGTCTGGAAACAGTGTTAAATTATCATTGCTAAACAATGTTACATAGAAGTCATCTTGACTATCCATCTTTATTAATTTCTTCCAAGATATAAAATGTTGTACTATTTATATGTTGTCCACTCCGGTGTTGATGAAGTTCTTAGTTTTGGACTCCTTAGTAATGGTTTTAGTTTTCGTTTTTTTGTTTCAGGAAACTATGAAAGTATAGTTGAGGAAATTGAACTACCGGCCGATATTAGTATCTTGTTATTTTCAGGAGATGGTACAGCAACGGTAATTACATCACCACTTGGTGTTTCAAACATTCGATAATCAGAGCTTAGAGATGGTCTTTCTAGTAATTTTTTCAAAAATTAGCCTCCTAAAACGCTTTTGCTCTCTTCATGTTGTGGACTGAAAAAAACTATTGTCAGCTGTGTTTGGTACTTATTAAAGCATAATATAAAATATGTGCTTATTTTTTTACTTATGTAAGTTTGACAAGTAAAAAAATTTATTTATTCTAATATTCTATTTAAAAATTAGTATACATATAAAGTATTATATTTATAATTTTTTTCGGTCGGTGTCGGTATTTGCGATTAAGCGTGTTTTTATGAGCTTAAGAATTTATATTATATTATATTATATTATAAAAGTTCAGTAGATATACATATATTAAAGATATATATAATAATTTTTATGGGATTTAAAAAATATTTCATTTCACATTAATTAATTGCCGCTATATTGAATATAAAATAAACTACCGAATATGGAAAATATAGAAATGAAAGTGAATGATATAGGATAAAGTAATGAACAAATTAATCTCAATTAATAAAAATATTTAGATTTTTCCCTTTTTATTTGAAACATAGTGTTTATTCACTGCTGGTTATGTACAGGCAATCGCGTAGAGAGAGAATTTAGAAAATAAGATCCAACTTTAGGCAATTTAGTATGAAAAAATAGAATTCTTGAACTTAAATTTGAAGGATTTTATTGTTCTGCAGTAGAAATAAATAAATGATATTATTTTTATAAAATTTGGAATTGAAAAATACACACCCACTTCGATTAAAGTGCTTTAGCGCACTAAACTAAAAAATAAACAAGGTAGAATGTAAAACAACTGTTTCTATAGACGCACATTTTCAAATGATAATACAAAATGTATAGAATTGTGACTTGCACCAAAATTTGAAAATTTAAGAAATTTTTTGTAATAAGAAAAAATGTGAAAATAAGGCTTTTCTGGAATTTTGAGGGGCTGTAAGTCCGGAACTATAATTTTGCTTTTTGTGTTGGTGAAATTTTATTATTGCCATTTAATGTATTGATTGCAATTTCAGCAATAGTTTTTATAATATCATCATCACAATATTTAAGAATATTTTCACGAAATTTCTTTTTGTTGCACTTTCCTAGTACATGTAATATATGCTGGTGTTTCTTCAATCGTTTCATACTTTTGACAGTTGTTGTTGTTCAAATCACCCGTATCACAGAAGCATATACTATATTCTTTGAAAAATATTAGTTCTAATACGAAACAAATCTTTAATGTCTTGTGTTAAATCCAACACAATATAACCATGCGGTTTTGATGTTGACTCATTATATACTCTCAAGAAACCCTTTATATTTTCCGAATATAGTTGTCTAGCAAGGATATAGTTGTCTGCGATTTGTCTCTAGGGTTTTTGAAAAGCACTAAATATTTACAATTTAAAGAATATCTCTTGAGAATTTTTGCTGATGAAAGACGTTTTGCGTTAACAATACAATAGATAAATTACGATGGTGCGAACCTTTTGTAAATAGTTCACATATTTTTCTAGGTTTATTTTCAGAACCTAGCATTTAATCATCTAAAACAATTAAAGTAGGTTTGTTTTCATTTCCACTAAACTCTTTGGGAATACTGGTATAAAAGTCTATATCAGGAAAATCTACATTTTTGGAATAGCAGAAATTTCTGGGTTACACTATTTTATTGCTTCAATTTTCGGATAAATCAATCTGTCAATATTTTCAATTAAATTACACACAAATGTTGTTTTCCCACAACCAGATGGTCCCATTTACAATGGCAATCATCATTGTAAATGGATGAATAAAGTTAATCATTTTTGGTCTGTGTCTGATAAAAAACTGAATTTAAAATACAATTGAGAAATAATATAAAAGCAGCGAACATATTCTTAGTACAGTCCTTTTGAATTATGGAAGTAGAGGAGTTCTTAAATATTTATTCCTCCGCCTTATTAGATGATCATAAGAAATATTACTAATATTACATTTATACACACACATTAAAAATTATAAATAAATAAGTAGACTTCAATTTATGGTACTCATTTTACCCTTTGTCCATGGGCATGTGATAATTCTACTTCTGGACCGCACACATGTGAATGTGATACAATAGAAAATTATAGAATCACTTTGGAAAATTTAATTAAATGGTACGAGAATAATGTCGACATTACAAGTTGTATCAGAAATTCATAGAGGTGCTAGAAAAAAATTTACACGAAGAAAATTTATTCAAAAGGGTTTAAATGATACTTTGCAAATTGATTTGGTTGAAATGATTCCATATGCAAAATTTAACAAGGGATATAAATAATTATTACAATAACTGTTAATACATTTTCAAAATTTGCGTATGCTGAAGCGGTTAAAAACAAAAGCGCTGATAATGTTTTATTCGCAATGAAAAATATTTTTAAGCGTGCTGGTAAAAAACCAAAAAATTTACAACCTAATCAAGGTACAGAATTTTTCAACAAAAAATTTCAAAATCTAATGAGGAAAAATAAAATTAATCATTATCATACATATTCATAACTAAAAGCATTAATAGTAGAACGTTTCAATCGTACCCTAAAAAACACGATGTGGAAACTATTCTGCCATCGCTAGTAGAAAAATATAACTCAAATTCCATCATACAATTAAACTTCCACATAAAAAGATTACAAAGAAAAATGAGAAATTATTATTAAAAACTGTCTACAATAAATTAAAAGTATTCCGAAAAGCATAATATAAAGTTCGAGATTTTGTTCGTGTAAGTAAATTTAAAGGTATATTTGTAAAAGGTTATCAACCTAATTTGTCAACAGAAATTTATACAATAGCGAAAATAAAAAGAACTGATCCAGTAACATACAATTTACTTGATTACACACAAAAACAAATAAAAGGCAGTTTTTATAAACCTGAACTTACATCTATTAAATTTCCTAAAAAAAAAAATCAAGTTTTGGTTGGATGGCTTGGCTTTGATGAAAAACATGATTCATGGATAAATAAACAAGATATTTTTTAATGAATAATAATTATTAAACTTTTAGTAAAAAATGCAATGCTGTTATTTGGTATTAAAAAATAAGTTTTTTAAAGCCAAGTTTTTTTTTTTTTGTTGTTTGTTTACTTTTAGCTTGAACTTGATCACGTTTTCAATTTGTGTTTCATGACTACGCCTATTAACAATATAATTTCAGTCGTTTTTTAGTCAAGGTCACAATCAAATAAGAAATCTGCATGGCTTTTTTAAGGTTTTGAAATTTAAAATTGCAGTTGAGCTTAATTTTCAAACATAACGGGGGAACTTTATAAACTTTGATTTCAAACCCAACTTTAAAATTTTTTTTTAAATTTTTCAGAAAAATATTAAATTAAGTTTAAACTTTAATAATTTTATATTTAAACCAAGCTTTAAAAGCTTTAAACTTTTAATATGAAATACTTATTTCATTTCTTATAAAAAATTTTTAAGTATAAACTCATATTTTCACAGAAACAGAAAACTTAGTTTACTAGTTCAAGCTTGTTATTATAAGTTTAAAAACTTTTTTAGTCAAGTTCACAATCAAATAAAAAGTCTCCATGACTTTCAACTTTAAAATGGCAGTTGAACCTAATTTTCAAACAAAATGGATGAGCTTTATAAACTTTGAATTCAAACTCAACCTTAAAAATTTTTTTTAATTTTTTCAGAAAAATAAATTAAGTTTAAGCTTTAATAATTTTGTATTTAAACCAAGCTTTTAAAACTTTTAACATTTCATTTCTTTTAAAAAATGTATATTAAATTAAGCTTAAACTTTAATAATTTTGTATTTAAACCAAGCTTTTAAAACTTTTACTGTTTCATTTCTTTTAAAAATTTTTAAGTATAAACTCATATTTTCACAGAAAGAGAAAACTTAGTTTATATTAGATTAAACTTATTATTATTTATTTCAAAACTTTTTTAGTCAAGTTCACAATCAATTAAAAAGTCTTCATGACTTTCAACTATAAAATTACAGTTGAACTTAATTTTCAAATATAACGAACGAGCTTTATAAGCTTTAGAGCTTTTTATCCAGAACCGCATTATCTATGCTACTCTTATAAGTTGTATACAAGAATTATTTATTGGTTCCTCAGTCACTGGTTGGTTCTTATTTCGAAGACATAAGTATTTTATTTATTTTGTTTTCTATGAATCATTAAAATTTTTGTTATTTTTTGAAAGATTTTTTTTTGTAAATTTTCATATACATACATATTTGAAATATGTATATTTAATGTGATGTGAAAACGGGAATAATTATAAAATAATTTATATTATGGTAATATTTGATATAAGAAAATTATTTATAGTTTATTATTTATATTATTGATTTATTATTTCCTAGCTTATTTTCAAAATCAAAATTGTTTTAAAACTTTTTTGTTGCTCATACTGTGTCACATTAACTGTCGCTTTAAAAGTTCTTTCAAGAAGCTTTTATAGTGGTACAGAAAATGGAGACTTTTTTTTTAAAAAGGTATTTGTAAATTAAAATATTAATATTTTTTTAATTTTGATATATCAAAAGAACTCCGACAGATTGAACTTTATGTCCATCTTTGTACCAGATACGAAAAAATGTATAGTTTTCAAGTTATAAGAAATTTTCAAAGCCTCCTATGCAAAGCTCCATAAGAATACGTGCAAATTTTTGTTATTTTTTTTCAAAAATTAGACTCCTAAAACGCTTTTGCTCTCTTCATGTTATGGCCTGACAAAAACTATTGTCAGCTGTGTTTGGAACTTATTAAAACATAATATAAAATATGTGCTTATTTTTTACTTATGTAAGTTTGACAAGTAAAAAAATTTATTTATTCTAATATTCTATTTAAAATTTAGTATACATATAAAGTACTATATTCATAATTTTTTTCGGTCGGTGTCGGTATTTGCGATTAAGCGCGTTTTTATAAGCTTAAGAATTTATATTTAAATTAAAAAAAAAAAATGAAAAGTTCAGTAGATATACATATATTTAAAAAATATATATAATAATTTATATGGGATTAAAAAAATATTTCATTTCACATTAATTAATTTTCTCTATATTGAATATAAAATAAACTAACGAATATTGAAAATATACAAATGAAAGTGAATGATATAGGATAAAATAATGAACAAATTAATCTCAATTATTAAAAATATTTAGATTTTGCCCTTTTTATTTGAAACATTGTGTTGATTCACTGCTGGTTATATACAGGCAATCGCGTATAGGGGGAATTTAAAAAATAAGATCCAAATTTAGGCAATTTAGTATGAAAAAATAGAATTCTTCAACTTAAATTTGAAGTATCTTATTGTTCTGCAGTAGAAAATAATAAATGATATTATTTTTATAAAATTTGGAATATTTTCTATTAACTCTGAAAATTATTTTAAAAAATTTAATCATTTGCATGCTCTAAATTGAGTTTTAAAAAAACTCTACTGAAATTGAAAAATACACACCCACTTCGATTAAAGTGCTTAAGCGCACTAAACTAAAAAATAAACAAGGTAGAATGTAAACCAACAGTTTTTAAAAACGCACATGATAATACAAACTGTATAGAAGTGTGACTTGCGCCAAAATTTGAAAATTTAAGAAATAAAATTTAAGAAATTTTTTGTAATAAGAGGGGCTGTAATCCGGAACCTTATATAACTAAGAAAAACCGTTGACACATGTAAAAATATATTACTGAAGCTTTAATTTTTATTTCTTGCCGAAGAAAAATTTGTACAGGTACTTAAGTTACAGGTGCCTAAAAATAGCAAAATTTTCAGCCCCAAAAGCTCTTAAACAAGGGGTGGTGCAATAAATTTTCTAACGAAACTTATACTAATTCTAAAAGTTCTTTCTTGTCTCAAAATTTCAGGTCCTATCTAAAGGCGTGCCGAGTTATAAAAAACGAAATTTCATGCAAAATGTGGTTTTCACATAACCATAAATTTAAATAGTAAATTAGAAAATATGCTTTATGGAGATAACAAAATTTTCGGTCTTCTAGTGGTTTTAGATTGTAAAACTATTACGCAGCCTGAGATATATAACAAAGGGCTATTTCAAAGTTTGAGGAGCTGTAGCTTTGTAATAGGTCTACATGAAAAAGTTGTTCCACAAAATTAATTTTTTTATGAGACCTACTCATGGTTACTCATTTTTTTCTCTATCATTAACGTTGTAAAAGTTTTGTAAACAGACGGACGGACAGGGTGAAACTAAAAAGCACATCTTTTAAAAAAATTTTTTGAAAATGTGCTAAAAAGCGAGTTCATATTTTTAATTTTTATATGAACTGAATAAAAACAAAAGAAAAAGAATGCTAGAAAAAAGAGAAATATTATTTTACGAACATTATTATCGGGTGTATTTCAGTGCAGTGGTTGATTTTAATCTTATTCAGCCAAAATACACGGTTCTGAGAGCCGAACGCTTTACTCTTCGTTTCACATCCTCATTCCTATAAACTAATTTTATTGTGAGAATATTTTGTATTGAGGGGAAGAGAATTGTTCAATCAAAATTTTACTTTCGGCACTGGATTCATTTACTAACACAAACAAAAAAATGTTGTTGTTTTTATTTTTTTTTCATTATTTATAATTTTTAAACTACTTGTATCGCGAAAAAAAAGTAAATATAAAAACGGGAAAAAATTAAAATATTTGTTAAATATTAATAAAAGACAATATGAAATTAAGTTTAGAATTAGTTTTTGTTTATGTTTGTTTACATATTAAATTTGTATTATAATAAAGAAAAAGTAATTACTTACATATTTTTGGGTTATATTAAATATATAAGTATATTTTAATTAATAAAATATAAAGTTTAGTTAAATAATGTCAATTGTTCTAAGGAACAGTCATTGAAATTAATTAAAAAATTGCAAAAATATCGATGTTAGTTTAGTCCACTAGAATCTAGATGTTAATTTTTCCAATAAATCTAAACTGACTAAATAAATCTAAATTTAAAAAAATAAATTTATTTACAAAACAATTATTTTTCTTTTTTTTATTTTATACACAAAAATTTTCATATGTACCTATAAAAAACAAAAACTTTCTGCTTTTAACATAGCCAACTAAACATTCTCTAGTCAGTGTTCAATACTCGAATGAAGAGAATTTCATACATACATTGACAAGTGCAGAATCTGGTAAATACTCGTGTAAAAGCGAGCAGTTGACGTGATGTCATGTACTGCAGACGCGTGTGGTTTGGCGGAATAATAAACTTAATATAAAATTTCATTCGTGTTGTGTACAAAACCAATTTTTTAACAGCAACAAGTGAATTATATAATTATAACAATTGTTATAATATTACATTTAAAATTATTAAGAATTATTAAATTAAGAACAAGTTTTTTTTATTTTCACTTCTTTCCTTAAGTCTTTATTCTTGTATGGCAATAGCTCTTACAAAACTAACTTAAATAAAATAATATAAAGTATGCATATTACAAAAAAAAATTTTACAGTAAGTTTTACATAAAGCGTTGTATCAACTTAATTTTTGCAACGTAAATGAAATTGCCTAATTAATAGATATGGAATATTGACATAATCAAATTAAATTTACAACACTCCTCCTCAACGCGACATATAAAAATCAAATTAAATTAAATTTCGTTAAGAAATGTCAAAATTAAAAAAAAGTTACTCTAAAATTTTTAGACCTAACATTTTGCAAAATTTTAAATATTTTTATTTAAATTTTTTGTTAATACACCAGCAACCATCTGACTGGTTTCTTTGTATTGTATGTTCATTATTTTTTTTGGAGAGGTAATCAAAGCGCTAAGGACTTTAGACCGATAAATCTATCAAACTTCTTATTGAAAACTCTCGAAAGAACACTAGAGTTAGAACTTAGAAAAAGTTCTAGAGTACTGATAAAGTACCATCAAGAAGGAAATGGAAACAGGAAAACCCCTTGGGTGAAATAGACACCACAGTATTCACTGATTTTTCAAAGATGGAATGTGGTGTTGGCGCTGGTCTTTCTTCAAAATCACTAAAAATAGAACATGTTTTCACACTTCCAGATAAAGCGAGTGTATTTCAAGCTTAAATACTAGAAATCTGGAATGCATGCCAAATATTGCGGAACAATACTTCTCTGGAAGCAAGCATTGCCATAGTTACGGACAGCCAAGTAACGATTGTAGCTCTCAACTGTGCAATAATAACATCCAAGCTTGCCAGAAAATGCTTTGATAAGCTTAAAAAGGTAAGCAATCAATACAATGTTGTATTACTGTGGTTTCCGGAACATCGTAGGAAATAAACATGCTGAAGAGTTAGCAAGGAGGGGTTCCCCTTAAATGCTACAATGGCGGAATAGGTTGACCCACCGCTAAACAGCGTTAAGAGAAATATCTCCCTCAACTTTTTGTTGTTAGCAAATCGAAGGTTGAATGAACTAACCACATGCCGTTGGGTAATAGGTATAATATTTCCAAACGTTTTATTACATACTGTAAACTATCACACTTATTCTGAAAGACTCATCACTGAAGCGATGAAAAAAGTATCGCGTCACGTTTACTAAGAAGTATCACGTCTGGCGTTTCTGAAAGACTAGAGATTTGACGCGATGAAATTTTTATGTTAAGTTGGTACACATTACTTAGTTTAAGTAAATATTTTGTGATACTTAAATACAAAGATGAAAACAAATACGTATATACTTAGATCATTTTCTTAATAAAAAAAAAATTATCTTAACACAAAACTTAAATCATTAAACTTTTATTAATTCAAGTCAATATTTCTAGGTAGATACATATAAAAAAATATATGGATTACTTTCTTAAAATACAAAAAAAATTCATCTAAAACATAAAAATGAAAATATTGTAACTAAATTTTTATAGTTCACGTTAGGTACATACCAGGTATATGAAAACTAACTACCTACATTATTTTTTTGAAAAAAAAAAAAAAAAGATTTCATCTTCACATAAAAACTAAATTTTCAAATTGTATAACATTTGTTTCTTTTTTTAAACTGAAATAAAAAAATTACTAGACATTCTATTTAACACAACAAATTCTATTGCATTGTGAGTAGATAGGTAGGCACTTGGTTCAGACAGGTCAGTAGGTCAAGGTCACCCGTAAGTAGGTTAAGGTCAGACAGGAAGTAGGTTAACGTAATAAAAGTATGTCAGACAGGCGGCAGCGACCGTCAGACAAGTCTTGCAAAAAATTGTATCTATAAAGATTGTATACAAAATTTAAAGAGAAAAATGAAAACAAAACAAAATAAGTTCAACAACGTTTCATTAAAATTGTAAAATCATTTTTAAAAATTAAAAGAAAACTGGTTATTTAAATTTTACATAAATATTAAACCTTGACAAAATTGATGCAATTTTGAGATGAATTTATTTCTTGTTGTTTTCTTTTTTTTATGAAGTATAAAAAAGAAGGAAAGAAAAAATTGTTAGTATCACCGTATAAGATGTTATTATTATGTAACAATGTTGAAAAACAAGAAAAAAAAAGAATAAAAAGCGATTCAAAATAAGTTAGTTGTATTTGGTACCTATAGTGGCACATAATAGTATAAAAGAAAAAAAAAAAAACAGATTTGTTTATATGTTTGAAATAATTTTGCCAAATAACAAGCAAGACATTATGTATAAATTGTGTAAAAAGTTAAAAAATTGTTAATAGAGTGAAAATTCTAAAATTAGAAACTTCCGCGGTCGGTTGTATTGAAATAAAAAATCGGAAATTAAAAAAATAAAAACGAATACAGAAAAATTGACGACAAAATCAATAAAATCAGCGAATTTAACACGATTCAACATTCAACACATTTGCAAAAAAAATGGAGTTTATAATAAATACAGTTCCAGACAACAAAGATCCAATAGATTGGATTGAAACTGGTATAGAAGAATTATTCAACAATTTAATTGAAAATGTTGACCCTAGTGACAAAATTGGGGTCACTTTTGGATGCCAAAGTTTTCATGAACATGATCCAGCCTGGATAAATTTTAAAGAAGCAAAAGACCTTGCAATTTCGGAAATTTGGGAAGTTGTTTCAAAAATTTTTCAAAGTAACTCCGAAGATTTATCTACAGATACGTTCTGTATAAATATTACATATGTACGACTTCCAGCAGGAAGAGGTAGAGGAAAAAGATACAACAATTTTGAAGAAGAATGTAATAAAAGAAGGAGAATGTAATAAAAGAAGAGGCATAATTTCAATTAAAAGCAAAGATAATTTATGCTTACCCCGTGCGTTAGTTGTTGCTATCCCATACATAGAAAAATCAGTTGATTACTGTAAAATGCGAAAAGATATAGGTCAACTTCAATTGAAAGCAGCGTTACAACTAATAAGAAATTTAAATGTAAGCATCCCAGTAAAACGAGCTCAAAAAATTTCACGTGCAGCTCTCTAATTATCAAATTGTACTTTTAGATTTTAGAGGAAAAGGAAAATCGATTATTTTTCAAGGTGAAGAAGATAAGGAAAAAAGATTAAATTTGATATACGATTAAGGTCACCTCAATTTAATAAAATCATTAACAGCAGCATTTAGTTGTGATTACTTTTGCCAATCATGTAATGTACCGTATAACAATAGATTGTCTCACAGATGTAAACAGTCGTGTTTCTTTTGCGAATCATCTCCAGCATGTGACGTAAATTTTCCAAACATTAAATGTGATGTATGCAATCGAATTTTTAAAGGTCAAACTTGTTTTGATAATTATAAAGCAACATCATCTACAAATAAAAATCTATTTCTACTCTTATAAAGTCCTGCACAAATGCTTTAAAGTATACAGAGGCGATGCACATATATGCTATGGACATTTGTGTAAAAACTGTAATATAAATGTAGCTTCAGATCACCAATGCTTCATTACATCATGTAAAGAATTTATTGATCTTAATAATATATTATATATTTTTTACGATCTCGAAACTACTCAAGATGATATCATCGGGGAGAAACTTCATGAAGGTGTTGCAATAGGGGATATAATTGAACATCAGCCTGATTTATGTATTTTTGAACAACGTTGCACCCATTGTATATTATCTAATGTTGAAAGATGCACTTTTGAGGACTTCGACAACATGTGTTTAAACAAAATCCAATACAAATGTTTTTAGAATATATACTCAACCAAAGAAAAATACTTGATAAAGTTGTAGTTATTGCACATAATAGACAAGTATTTGTTACTAATTTTTTATTAAACTATATTTTATAGAAAACAATCATCAAAGCAAAACTAATTATGAGGGGAACAAAGATAATTTTACTGCTGTTACATAACGCGAAATTTATTGATTCATTAAACTATTTTCCAATGCCATTATCTAGCTTACCGAAAGCGTTTGATTTAGAATTAAATTTGAAAAAAGGATATTTTCCTCACATGTTTAATCGTAAAAACAATATAAAGTATAATGGAAAGTTACCCGATCGTAAATTTTATTGTTATAAATCATTGAGTGCATCGGAAAGAAAACAATTTCTTGAGTGGTGTGAAGAAAATAAAAACTAGTCCTTTAACCTCCAAAATTGTATGAATCACTTGTATGAATTGTATGATAAAAATTTTGACAGCAGCCTGTGTTAAATTCAGACAATTATTTTTGGAAGAATGTAAGGTTGAGCCATTTTTAAAGGCCACTACAATTGCTTCAGCATGTAATTTTGTTTTTAGAAGGACTTTTGTAAAACCGTATACAAATGGATTTAAACCTAAACAAGGATATCGCTTATCAGAAAACCAGTCAATCATTATCATAAAATGATTAATGTGGGAAGAAAAACAAAAAAAAATAAAAATTCAGCATAGTGGTAATGGAACAGATAAATACTTGAGTTTTATGGCTGTTATTAACATGGCCATCCAAAATGTTTCAAAAATAATAATGATAAAAAATATGAAACATGTTAGGAGGCTACACTATCAAAAGCCAATAAATTACACTCTTTAGGTTATCAAATAATTCAAAAGTGGAAGTGTGAATTTCAAAACGAAATGAGGTCAAAAGAATACATAGCATTTTTCTCAAAATTGGAGAACGCAAGTTCGATACCATTAAAACCACGTGATGAGTTTTATGGCGGTAGAACAGGAAACACAAGAACATATTATAAATGTGTACCTGGTTAGAAAATAATGTATATAGATATGCTCACTATTTCCTTGGGTATGTAAATAAGGAAAATTTCCAGTGGATCACCCAAAAGTTCATATTGGACAAATTGAGTGCAATAAATTAAATTTAAATTATACTGAAGAATTAATAAAGGCATTGATCCTTGCTCCAGAAAAACTATACCGAATAATAAGCGAATGCTTTACTGCTTGTATATGAGCTTGGATATGAATAATGATGCAGACATCAGAGGTCTCATGACTATTGCAGGTGGTCAATTTTAGGAACATGGGTTATAAATGAAGTAAGAGAAGCTGTTAAACAGGGATACAAAATTGTGGAAATATACGAGGTATGGGGGTATACTGTTAAACAATTTAATCCCCTTACATCACAAAAAGGGATTTTCCCTGAAATGATGAACAAGTTCCTTAAAATTAAACAAGAATCATCAGGCCTAGCTTTTGTAGAACAGCAAAGGAAAAGTGTAAATATTTAGATAAATTTTCCAAAGTGGAAGGCATAAATTTACAGTTTAACGAAATAGAAAAAAATCCTGGACTAAGATCATTAGCTAAATTAATGTTAAACTCTTTCTGGGGTAAATTTGGGCAGAGAGAAAATCAATCAAAAACTGAAATTATAAATGAGCCTTACGAATTATTTACTCTTTTACTCATCCTTCCAGGGATTTAAATCAAATAACTCCAATAAACGAAAAAACAGTTTTGGTAAATTGGGAATATAAGGAAGAAACAGCTGAATCATTATTAACAGTTAACATTTGTATAGCTGCTTACACTGCCATACAAGCTCGTTTAAAATTGTATTCTTACCTAGAAAAATTAATAGAACGAGTTTTGTATTACCATACTGCTTCAATAATATATCTAGCACGTGAAGGAGAATATGACCCTCCAACAGGAATTTTCATAGCAAATGAGACAGATGAGCTTGAAGAATATGGAATTGGAAGTTACATTACAGAATTTGTCAGTGGGGGTGCAAAGAACTATGCATACAAAATATATAGCACCAATTCCAAATGCGAAAAAATTGTTTGCAAAGTCAAAGTTATTCGTTTAAATTATAACCCTTCATAAGAAATAAATTTTGGCTCTATGAAACAATTAGTTAAAAAATTAAACAATTTTCAACAAATAAATATAATATTTCCTTGTATTCGTCGAATATATGATCACAGAGTCATCACTGTTCCTGAAATAAAGACATATCGAATAAATTCCAGAAAACGAGTTTTTGCAGATGATTATACTTCAGAGTTTCTTATGACTTCAAAAAGAAACAATTTAAAAATTATGTTAATATATTGTAAAAATTTTGCATTAAACTATTAAATTACAATATTTGAAAAAAAAAAAATCTTTTAATTTTACCGTTTTTAATTTTCAGACTATAGTCGAAAATTTATTTACATATATATATCAGTATATATATATATATATATATACTGATTTTTTTCAAATTCGCAGTTGCAGTTTAACTTTTCAATAATAATGTCAAAAGGACAAATAGTATCTGAAATTTATCGTCCAGTTAGACGTAGATTTCGAAGACGAAAAAACTCTCAAAGAGGGTTAAATGATACATATCTACAAGTGTCGGCCTATCATAAAGTAAATGATGGATACAAGTTCCTCTTAAACGTTATCGATATATTTTCAAAATATGCATAGGTCGGAAAAGTTAAGTCACGGGCAGAAGATGACGTAGTTAAAAGTATGGAAAAGATTTTTAAAAAGAAGGCGAAGCCAAAAAATATTCATTCTGACCAGGGAAAAGAATTTTTAAAAAAAAATTTTTAAATTTAATGAAAAGCTATAAAATAAATCACTATAATACTTATTCAGAAATGAAGTCTAGTGTTTGTGAAAGGTTTAACAGAACATTAAAATCAATTATGTGGAAACAGTTTAGTTTACAAGGAAATTTTAAATGGATAGAACTTTTACCAAAACTAATTGAAAAATATAATAACACAAAACACTTACTAAGTTAAACTTATTAAGTTAAAACACTTATTAAGTTAAAACCAAACCAAGTTACATCACAAAATGAAAAACAAATTCTTCGTTCAATTTACAATTACCCTAAAAATTTAATAAGGGAAAATTTAATGTTGGTTGAAATTGCAAGGCCTTTAGAATTTTTTTAGAAATTAGTTTAGAATTGCAAGGTCTAAAGGTACTTTTCAAAAAGGATATGAACCTAACTATTCAACTGAAGTTTTTAAAATGGCTTTCAAAAACAAGACAGATCTGATTGCATATATAGTTTCAAAGATTATAAAAATAAATTAGTTCGTGGTGGCTTCTATGAACAGGAACTAACTAGTGTCAAAGACCCCAATGCTTATTTAATTGAAAAAATTTTAAAACGAAAAGGCAAAAAGTGTATGTGAAATATTTAGGCTTTGATAATAGTCTAGTCATAATCAATGGATAAGTAAATATGATATTCTTTCATAAAAAAGTGTAATTAGGATTTATGTAAAAGATTTTTTCTTAACTTTAGAGCACTGTTAAATGCAACAATATTGTAAAAATTTTAATAGAAAAATATTTGTTAATAAAAACTAATGATTTAGGAATAGGTAAATAAAAAATAATATTCTTTACAAGTTTATGTTTTTTCCCAAATTTTCTTAAGGATTTTGATTTCTACACAATGATAATACATTTATTCATTATTTCTTTAACTATTTGAGATCTTGGCATGATTTTTACAACATCTAACTAACTAGTTTTAAAAATCTAATTTTACATTTCTTTATTTATATACTCTGAAAACTTTAAATTTTGACTGGGTTCTACAGTATACAACGCTTGGCACAATTATTAGCAAATCATTTTTAATTCAATTTTGCTAAGATATTTTACAAAAATGGAAGCTGATTCAACAATATTTCCATTTACTGAGGTATGTGCAATAGTCAGTAAACAAAACGAGATTCAAGTTGATGAAATTACATCCACGGTAGATGAGGAAACTGAAGAATTCATACCACCGTTTCCAGTCTTAGATGAAGAGACAGTGGAGCAACAAATTTGGGAAATAAATAACCAAGAAGGAGATCCTGACTATTTTGAAGAATTTCTTAGAAATAATTTATAGCCCAAAAGAATATATAAGAATATTTGTATAAATGTATATGTATCTATAAGTATTTCATAACAAAAACAAATTAAATAAATTTTACAAATTTCTCATTTATTGTTGTTTACAACTAAAATATTACAAATTTTATTTTCTAGTAGTACAGGTATTTCAAAAAACAATCTAGAATAATTGCATTGAACGCTACAGCGTTGAATTGATTTCTTCGTGCAATTTCATAACATGTTTTTCTTGACACGTTTTCATATGTATATTTAATAACATATTCCCGTACATTTGATTCAGGATTTTTATTGTGTATCATTACACCTTGAAGAAAATCAATTAACTTGTAAAATGTGTCAGCTTCCTCTTTGTTAATGGCCAAGAAAACGGCCAATAACCATTCTTAACCATTTTGTAAACATAATTTTGTATTCCTTATTTTTCCTTATATTACGAATACGAATCAAAATATTCTGTGCAACCATGCTTTGGAATATAAATAGCAAACCAATGTGTTCCAGGATCTTTTATCTTGTCAGTGTTTACAATTAAAAAAGTAGCTTTTTTAATTATTTGTCTAAAGCAAAAACTCCCTTAAAATATTTGTTTGTAAATTTGTTACATTTTAAAACAATAGCTATTTCTAAAGTGTTCATAACTTAAACTGACTCAAATCATACACTCTACTTATTTCATTAAGGTAGTTCATTAAAAACTCCTTTTTCATTTTATTATTTGTTATAATAACAACAAATTTTTCTAGCACCTGTCTTAATTCTTTATTAATTTTATCATTATGTACAGTCCAAAAGAGTAATTTTCAAAATTTTCATTTATAATATCTTTGGTTGGAAATTTGTAAGTAAACTGTTTTACAAATTTTTTACAAGGTTCTTTAATTCCAACTAAACAAGTATCTTTTACAAATAAAATATTTTTATCATCATAACTGAACTTTACATCCACAAGTGCACAGGACGATGAATCTTGTCGAATATTTAGTATTCTATTAATAGATTTGTAAATATATTTAGATTTTTATCAATTTGTATGCTTGCATCAAATTCTCCATAAACAATAGCAGTTAGTGTAGATGTAAGAGGTTTTGATAGCCTTGCCTCAATTGTAACTGTACCCTGGTTTAGTAAACCTTGACATATTTCATTTCCAGATGCATCCGGAGTTAAATCAAAAGTTATTATAAAAATTCCATTACTAAACATAGACTTTGTTATCTGATTACTTTTATCATTGTGGTAAATTCCAGTTCCTGAAAAAAGTGTATGCTCTTGTACAGCAATTACTTTCATCTGAAAAACTGGTTTCAATTACGGAATTACGTATTTGAACATCATTTACGTTTAACACAAATATCAAAATTTTTAAAATTGTATGAATTTTTGTATCTTTTTCCAGAGTAACCCACATTTTCTGTCATACAAAAAATTATTGTGTTTGGCAACTGTCCAATAAGAACATTATCAAGTGATATTGATGAGCTGTTCATTGGAATTGTAAAATCAACGCGTTTACAATTATATTTAGCACTAGATTTCCCAAGAACAGGATTGTGCGCTAACAGTACGCTTGGATTAACGATAACATGTCTCATAAATAGCGTGGCTTCTATAATTTTTAATTGTGATTCATCAGAATCGTCCGCAAAAAGATAAAAATCTGGTTTTTAAAGTGTTAAAACTATACGAATGTCACCATTGTTTATAAGTAGAGTAGGTTGATTAATATATCTACGTGTAGTTTACCCATACGTTCCACAACACTGCTATTATGATACAATTTGTCACGCTCTTTTGATCAATTATTATCAGATTTTGTTATATTAGCTTTATCTAAAATCCATCCTACACATTCTAAATGAGTTGCAGCAGCATCTGTATTATAATTCAATAATGATTCAATATAAGCTCTATAGTGATAATTTCCATCAGATGGTGCTATATTCTTGCCATTTAATTGAACATTACCATAAAGTAATTATATACATAGAGAACTCACGTAGAAGAAAAAATCGTAGTCAATTTCATTGATTTGAAATCACCCCCAGATCGTATTTGGGGATATTTCGTAAAAAGATAACCGTATTTTTGTTATACCATCAAAGAACATAAGAAAAACAATACAAAAAAATATGTTTTCATTCATTCAGTTCATAATTCATTTTCTTCGAACTGATTTTTTTTTCTCTAAAAATTGATACATACATATATATTTAATAATATATATAATATATTATTAATATAATTGAATTATTAATATATTCAACATAAATATTTATCTATGCATCACAAACAAATGTTCTTATAATTTGAAAATGGAATTTTATAGATCTCATATAGAATAAGTCTACACAACACATAGATAATATTTGAAGGCCAACAAAATTTTATTATAATATTGCAAGTGCGATGTAAATTGTAACGGAGATCTATTTGTTTTTATTTTTTTGTTTAGGAGAATATTTCTTCTAAAAATTAAAAAGTATTTTTGGATGGAATATTGAAATTTTCTAAAATATTGGTATTAACCTTTGTGGACCCACAAAGGTATAGTTAAGATCAAATTTACTGAATGTATAATTACATATATTAAAGCTGGTTTTCATTAGACCAATATATCCACGAAAATGTTAAAGCATAGGCAGAACATACAAAAGTAATATGTGTTTGAAAGAGATTAAGCTAAAAAAATAACCATGAAACATTTGAAAATATCCAAGAAAGTAACCATAAATATCCACGAATTACATATGTATGCAAAAATTGTATATCTTGCAAAAAAATTTCTACTAGGTACCATGGCATTTAAATTCTGAAGTGTCAAAGAAATAAACAAATATTCAAATTTTATTTTTTAGTGAGAAACTATATTAAAATGACTATATTATCGGTATAAAAATATTATTAATAAACTATGTATATTATTTTTAACAACTTTATAAATAAAAAATTTTAAATTTTTAACTAAATATGAATATAAACATTAATAAATTAGATTATGTACAATTTTAACTGTCAAAGTGTTGCTGTAATATTTTTTAATAATATAATTTTTTTTCTCACGCTTTCCCACTGGTAGTGCACTATATTTTTCTCTTTCTAAAGATGCGACAAAACCAATAAAATTTCTCATGAAAACCAGCCTTTATGACTATAGATAGATATAGATAAAAATTAAGAAGGTATTTTTTAAAAGAAAAAACATTCTCCACAAAGGGGTTAAACAACTTACCATATCTTTAAAAAAAAAAATTTAATTAAGAATATACAACTACATGAACAACAAAAAAGTTATTTTAATCCACCATATTTATAACACCGCCTTTACACTTACAAGTCGGAACATTCAACGAAAACTTTGAAAAAAAAAGACTATTTGTGTACAAAATATATTGAGTATTACGATCCGGCTTGTAAGATATTTAGGCTTTCATATAAAATATTTTAAAATTTTTTATGAATATTTTTTTTTGTAACTGACGTATGGATAATGGATATACATACATATCTATAGAGATATTCCTGTCGTAACACTTTTAAATTTTATTTTTAGAATATAAAATATAGAATACAGATCTTCGTCTTGTAAGAGTTTTAGAAATTATTAAAAAAATTTGAGAAGTTTGTTCGATATTGGTATTATAACACGGGCAATTACTTGTGACCAAACTTTAGCCAAAGTTTTTTCGTTACTAGAAATAACATCTGATAAACCATTTTGTAATTATAATAATAAAACATTTTTTGCTTATTCGATTTTCCCCATCTAATTAAATCTCTTAGAAATACATTAATGGATTCCGATTTAAAAATCTCAGATGGTATTAAAAGCTTTATAGTTCTCATAGAATTATGGGAAGTTCAAATAAATTGAAAAACTAAGATGTGTACCAAATTAACTAGATAACATATTAATCCGAATACTTTTGCAAAAATGAGATTTAAATTAGCAACATAAATATTTAGTAGAACAATGAGTGCCGCTATTAGAACAATTGTTGAAACGTCTGGTTTTAAAAGTATTACTAAAGAAGTTGCAAAAATTTTGTACATATTAGTGTTTGATAAACTTTTTGATTGTCTCAACAGTGGATCATTATATTCTTATAATAACTATCGATCTGATATTAAACTAAATAGCTTGTAGTTTGAATTTTTAAAATATTGTAAGATTGACTAAAAAGAAAAAATATATTTTTAGAGGGAATGAAAATAACTTTAAATTTATATTAATATATAAATTTTTTCATATTTTATACTTTTACAATAATAATTCCTGTATCTATAGTTGGGTTATGAAAACAACTAAAATTGATTGATAAAAAATCGAGGTAAAATCGAGGTTTTTTCTTTTTTTAAGAAGTCGAAAAGGTATATGAAGAAATATATACAGATGTACATACATACATCAATTGACATACAAACAAAAAAATAAGAAAAACTAAAATACGATCAAGTTGATTTTACGAAATTAAAAAAACTGTCTAACTTTTTTCTTCCATGTGAATACTCTATGTATATAGTTACTTTATGACATTACATTGTTTTATTAAAGAATTTATATATACTTTTATTTATACTTTTTTAAAATGTAATACAATTTTTGTTGGAATTAAACTATTGGAAAAGTTTATTTTGTATTCATATTTACCACATAAAAGTAATGGAATGTTTTTTAATGATTTCTCCACACTGCAATATTGAATTTTACTGAATTTTTTTACAGTACCAGTGAAAGCATTTTGTATGTTAACAGACCTTAAACACCTTACATCTTTATCACCTATTTTTTGCGTTTCAATTATATCTGTGTATATAAAAAACATATCTGGTTTAATAATTGGAATCAATTGTACACTATCTATAAAAGTTTTGAAAGCTTCTATTACACGTGGTTTATGTTTTTTAAATTCTGCAACTTTCGAAGATACTTGATTGAAACATGTTGTCAAAAGTTCTTCCAGGGTGTAAGGATAATTTGCTCTTATTTTTATATCTGTTTTAGGTCTAGTAACACATATTGTAGTGTAACTTATATTTTTAAACATCTCCTCAGCTTTTGCTAGTTGTATATAATTAACATCATCGTTTATAAGATTAAAAATTCCCCAAATCAACTGTCGTTCAACTTCTTTTCTTGTAAACCTATTAAGTGTTGGTAGTAAAAAAAACTTTCCAATCGCATATCATTTGTTTTTCTATGTATGAAAGATATGATGTTCCAACTCCTATAATAATTTTTTGCAAACCTTGAATAAATATTTGAGTACATTTTTCCATTCTTCACCATACACATTTGGAAGAAATCATTAAATTCATTTCTGAAATACCAACTTTCCACTTTGAATCACACATGCATTTATTCATTCTATTTGTAAAAGATGATAATGAATTTTCTGGATAATATTTCATCGATGAATCACTAAGTAAAGTGACATAAAATCATCATTTACTTGTATCTTACGAATTGGAAATATAAGTTCTGTTTGAGTGTTATTTGCTATAGCTGACCTTAAAGCACGTCTTGATGAATTATTCAACTCTTTGCTATTTATAGTTTTTTCTTTTTTCGTTGGTGGGCTTGGGCTATCTAAAGGAACAGTTATAATGTCTCCTGTATCAGTTTCAAAAATTTGTACATTTTGATTTCTAATTGATTTTCTTTTTCTAAGACGTTCTCCAACTGAAGCAGCTGACAATGCTTTTGTTAAAACATTTTTTTGAATTTCATCATCAAATACTTCGTCATCAGCTTCTTTTTCATATACTTCTTCTTCTTCAGGTACAACTTGTATTCCAACATTTTTATATTCACGAAAATGCGACTGAGATTCCGCATCTATATGCATTGGTTTTGCACGAGTTTGAGTACCTTTAGTTTTCGTAATTTTTACTTTCTCCTCTTTATTTTTAGGAAGTTCTTGTTTTTTGTTTCTTATTTTAAATAGATTTTGTCTGTATAAATACCGTTTTTGAGTGTCCGGATATTTATTTATCAATATCGTTTTCATAATTTCATCCAACTCATTGAGTTCAACGTCTGTATTTTGCTTCATTTTCTCATCAATCTCGCGTTTTAGAATTATCATTTTGTTAAATGTTGTATTATTCATTTTATAAAATTTCCGATTATTCCTGATAGTACTGCAGCAAGAAGTGTAGGTAAAAATCCATCACGTTGAATAATAATTTTTCTTTTGCTGAATAATATTTATAAATTTTTTTACGGCAAATGAGTGATCTTAATTCCTTTTTATACTTTCGTAATTGTGTTGCGGCTTTTTTACTCAGATTACAATTACCTTTTAAAATATTTAACGCTATTTCACAAATTGTTTTAATTACTTCAGAGTCACAGTATTTTATAATTACTTTCTGGAATTTTAGTTTAAAGGTTTTTAATAGATGCAATATATGTTTCATATTCCTCCCCAAATTGTTCTAAATCTCTCGTACAATAACAAAAACCTTTTCGAAATATATCACTTCTTAATCGAAATATATCATTAAAGTCTTGAGTAAAATCTATTAATATATAGCCGTATGGGACTCATGTCACATCATTATATACTTTTTAAATGCTGTGATTTGATTGGGATATATTTGTCGAGCTAGAGGTAATATAGGCGATTTATCTCTTGGATTTTTAAAAAGGACTAGATATTTAGAGCTAAGTGAAATATCTCTTGATATATACCCTGTTGAAAAATATTTTGTGTTACAAATATTACAGGTAAATTTCTATGATGTGATCCTCTACTAAATAAATCACATACATACTTATCATGAGTATTTAACATCATTTCATCGATAATAATTAACAAAGATATTTGATTGGTATTAAAATCTGGAATAGTGTTATTATTTTCTACATCTTTGATATATTTGGAACGGCATTTTTGTCTGGATTACACCAAATAATTCTATTAATATGTGGTTGTATATTTTCTTTTTTATATTTTATGAAATTATGAATAAAAGTGGTTTTACCACAGCATGATGGTCCCACCACCATAATAGTAAATGGTTGAAACAGTGTAGTTGTATTAGTTAAAAACAAACACTGGTAATCTATATTTATAGGAAAAGCTCTTTTTCCGAAGTGAATCTAAATATAAAATTTAGTTATTCTAATGAACATTGTTCCGTAAACCTTCAACATGGATAATCAAATTTTCGTAGTTGACCTACAATTTTTAAAAGCAAAATTTCCTAAAAGGGCTGACTATACTGGAAAAGGAAGTTTAATTCCTACTTTATATCACTTCAAACCACCATACCCTGCAGAAGAACTTATTCCAGAGGGATATTATAATAACCAGTATTGCGAAAATAAAATAAATGGACTTTAATGGAATAACGGCTTAGTATTAGTAGAATATTTAGACATAAAACCTATATTAAAATACTACTTAAATTCAGCTGAAAAAATTTATGTTAAAGGAGAGCAAAAAAAAACGTTTTCTTGAAAAGTACATTGACAGCGTTAAAATAGAAGATCTAAGCAGAGACTTACCGTCATTATCAAAGATTGAAAATTTTAAATCAACATGTTCTATACACTATACAAACACCAGTTTCATATGTGCTGTAAAAAATTGTTTTAATGTCTATATATATGTCTTAAAAAGAAAAATATTAAATTAAGATTTTTCAAATTTATATACAGAATTAGAGATCAAAGACGTATAGAAAAATTGGATTTCACTATTTCTGCAAACTTAACATTTGATCATCGTAAAAAATTTTTCAACTCAGATTTCTATAAAATTGTAAAATATTTCTAGTTAAATAACAATTTTTTGAACATGTAAATAAATCTGTTTTATTTTTTTATTCTTGTTTTCAAAATAGGTACCAAAAGCAATTAACCTGACTTGGATTTTTTTTTCTCTTTTTATTCTTTGCAAATTATGCAACATACAATGAACCTAAGCAACATGTTAATCGTTAAGTGCTTCCATAACTTTAATTTCCTGTTTGTCTTCTTTTCATTCATATTTTTTTCAACATTCTTACAAACAGAAAATATCTTACACAACACAGTGACAATAATTATTAGTGTTTTCTTTCCTCTTCTTTAAATACTTAAAGTAGAAAAGAAAACAACACAAATAGTTAGGTACATCTAAAAACGCATAATTTTTTGCAATGGTTTGATCATTATTTAGACAGAAAAACAGGTTTGCACTTTTTCTTTATGGATTTTAAAGATGCGTTGTGCCTTTTAAAGTTGTTGTATGTTGTACGTTCAAACTTTTTTTTGTTTTTACATCATTTTTTTTTTTTTGTTTTTTTACGAGGGTTGGTGGAAAACTCGAAAGTCACCAAGAGGAACTGCACGTGCTTCCTCAAGGTAGTGTTGAACTTTAACCAACCAAAACCACCCCCGTTTTAAAACCAAACTTTAGGATGGAATCTTTAATACAAATGTACAGTTTGGTTTTGGGGATAGGGATGTGGGAAGGATGATTGGGGAAATTGGAATTGGTAAATTTGGATTATGGGGGATAGGTGGGAAAATTTGGAGGGACATTTTGAAGAAAGATGTTAATGTTCTTCTTAAACTTAAGTAAATCGTGCACATATGAATTATCAACTTTAGGGAACACATGTGATGGTATATGGTTCCATAAACGGGACGTGCGCATGACAAACGAATTTCCATGGTTTCGCCATCTTGATAACTCAACATGGTAGGGATGAGCATCTGTTGCCCTCCTCGTTTCTCGTTGGAAACCTTTGAGTGGAGGCATTAATTGTTTTATTTCTTTGGAACAAGTGTTAATCCCTACGAGATACCTATAAAAGAAGGTCAGTGACCCAACTGTGCGACGGTGGCTGAGTGGAGTGAGCATTGAAGTTACACTAGGGTCGTTGATCAAACGAATAGCTCTGTTTTGCACATTATCTAAATAACCCAGTGCTGTTTGAGGCCCTGCAGCCCAAATGTGTGCATTATACTCCATTTTCGGCCTAATGTACGTTTTATAGATATTGAGAAGATCATATAGTGCTGTCGTCTGCGAAACTATAAATCGGATTGGAGGTTAATGAGAGTAGGTCATTGATAAATATTAAGAAGAGAGTTGGGGATAAAACTGATCCCTGGGGGACACCAGCATTTATTTTGAATTTGTCAGATGAATATCCATCGACCAGAACACGAATCGTGCGATTCGAGAGGAAATCTCCAATCCATTTTAGAAAGACTCTACCTAGACCTAATGATTTGCATTTTGCCAAAAGAGCATCGTGCCAAACTCGATCGAAAGCCTTAGAAATATCAAGAGCCACAATATCAGACTCGCCAGAATGATGAAGGTTGATGCTTAGCTTCTCACAAAGGTAAGTCATGAGATCACCGGTTTAACGACGGGCTCTGAACCCGTGTTGACGATCATGTAGCAAATCTTTGTGGTCCAGGTATTTCAGAAGCTTTTGGTTCACTATTTTCTCCATTACCTTGGAGAGGACCGAAGTTATAGCAATAGGGCGATAGTTGGAGGGATCGCTTTTATTACCATTTTTGGGAATTGGGAAAACATTAGCAACCTTCCATTGGGTAGGATGAATACCCGAAGTGAAGGAGAGATAGAAAAGGTTGCGCAGAGGTTTTGAAATAGTTTAGTAGGTATTTTTAAGCACCATGGTGGTTATACCATCTGGACCGGCTGACTTATTTGTATCAAGATTTTTCAAAATTTTCATCACCGCCCGCGTCCTAAAATAAATTTTACCGAAGGAGCTGCCAGCTGCTGGAACAGAAGGTGACCCCTGAGCTGACTGTGAGAGTGTCGAATTGAAAGCGAACTGCTTGCCAAACAAGTTGGCCTTCTCTTTAGAATCTGATACCTGATAAGAATCATGATAAGACCCTCTAACGTCTTCCTTTAGACTTTTGGCAAATGACCAAAAAGATTTGCTATTCTTTGGCATGTGGATGATTTTACGTTTCAACTTTTGGTTGAACAAGAATTTTTGCTTATTGATAACTACCAAAGAGTACCAAAACAATAGGTCGGACGATCGCAGGGCCAACTATATAGTGGTAAGAAACAGATCCAAGAGGTGACGTTGATGATCAACACGGTCCGGGACCCTAGTGGGATTTTGGACAAGTTCAGAAAGGTGGAACAGTGTGGAGAATAATTCAACTTGTTTCCCAATTGAGTTTTTACTCGGGGAGATGTTCCTAGAAAAATGAAGCCAGTCCCTGTTATGAATGTTGAAATCTCCCGCCAGAACAATTTCAGTTTCTGGAGATGCGTCCAAAATTTCATTGATCTGGTTCTATAGATTTTCAATTTCCATAGCAGTTTCTTGTTCATTTGAGTTGGGTGATCTGTATAGGAAACAGAAATGTATGACATGCTTTTCAACGAGAATTTTGACCCAAATGTAATGAAAGGTTGGGCTAGAACATTTATATTTGGAACTGTGTTGAAAGCGATTTTTTAATGTGAAGTGTGTTGAAAGTCATTTTTTATATAGACAGCGATACCTCTTTTGGGTACGAAGTGTGAAATAAGTGAGTAGCCCGTAACATTAAAGTTATCATTGTGGTTACTGACTTGTGTTGCACATAGGGCTAAGATTGCTGGTTTAATGGAACTAAGATGGCAATCAACGGCATGAAAATTCGTTTGCAACCCGCGTATGTTACAGAAATTAACATTAAAATTGGTAATTTTGATGGAAAAAATTAATATAAAAGAAAAGTTAAGATACTAAATAATAATATTAAAATTGAAATGTAGTTTAAAATTAAAATCAAAAGCAAAATTAAAATGAAATCAGAGTTGAAATTGTAATCAAAACCAAAATTAGACTTAAAATCAATTTTAAAATTAACCAATATCAAAATCTGACTTAAGATAAATTAAAGTATGTAAATTAAGATTAAAATAAAAATTAAAATTAACAAAAATTAAAATTTATTCAAAATTAAAATCAAAAGTAAAAGTGCACTATTTAAATAACCCGAACTTGACAACACTTTAAAATAAATTACTATCAATATCAATATCAATACCTTATATCAACATTAATACTTTTCAATATTTTGCCTTGAGTGAGCAAATGGTTTATAACAACGTTCAACAGTTTTTAACATACACTTTTAAGTGACCTTATTGAACGCAGGTACAACCAAAGACTCACCAAAAGTAAAACTTACCACCAGAAATTAATCAATTAGATTCGGTAATTACTATGGTGGTACTAAAAAAAAATTGAGCGAATTGAGAGTCGAAGTAGAACACCAGCATCCATCATACATGTGGGAGGGAGATGAATATATAATTGTTTTGTTTACGACAAGTTGATATTAAGACGAAATAAATAAAAAAGAAAAGTAAATTAATGTAAACAAAACCAACCGAGCGCGTTTAATTATAATTTGAATCCGAAAAATTAAAAATTATTTAAATTTACTATAGTTCGAAAAAATTAAAAAATAAATCAAAAATTAAATTAAATCAAAACGAGGAAGAGTGCAGTAGAGTAGACTGTGTCAACTCTGGGATACCCGTATGAACGTAATATATCCTGTTTCTATAAAACTTGATCATCTTTTAAAAACATTCAGAGTTTTAGTACCGAACTACAGAGATATATTTATGTAAATTGTGGAGTTGTATGATAGCTACCCGAATCTATTGCGCCTAGCTTCATTAAGTTCCAAGAAATGCAAAAGGCCTGAACCGGCTGCTTTAGACCATTCAAATTTTACAAAAGTTTTTGGCATGCAACTCGACACTTTTTCACTAAATTTCAGATAGCTAGCTTCAATAGACACTGAGTTATTTTCATTTAAAAAGAGAAGTTGTATGGCAACTATCCGAACCTGTCATATCATCACAACAAAATTTTACAGAAGTTGTTGCCATAAAACTCGATCATCATTTGCAAAATTTCAGATACCTAGATTGAATAGACACTGGGTTATTTCCATTTAAAGAAAGAAGTTGTATGGCAGCTACTCGAACCCGGCGGCCGAAAATGCTGGAGTTAAATAGCAAAACTAACAATTTTGTAAAAGTGACGTAAAAAAAATTTCAGCCTCCTAACTCCTTTATTTTTTGAGTTATCGTGCGGACGGACACTGAGTTATTTTCATTTAAAAAGAGAAGTTGTATGGCAGCTACCCGAACCCGTCGCACCACCACAACCAAATTTTGCAGAAGTTGTTGCCATAAAACTTGATCATCATTCGCAAAATTGCAGATACCTAGATTGAACAGACACTGGGTTATTTCCATTTAAAGAAAGACGTTGTATGGCAGCTACTCGAACCCGGCGGCCGAAAATGCTGGAGTTAAATAGCAAAACTAACAATTTTACAAAAGTAACGTAAAAAAATTTTCAGCCTCCTAGCTCCTCTATTTTTTGAGTTATAGTGCGGACGGACACTGAGTTCTTTCATTTAAAAAGAGATTTTGTATGGCAGCTACCCGAACCCGTCACACCACCAGAACCAAATTTTGCAGAAGTTGTTGCCATAAAACTTGATCATCATTCGCAAAATTTCAGATACCTAGATTGAACAGACACTGGGTTATTTCTATTTAAAGAAAGACGTTGTGTGGCAGCTACCCGAACCCGGGGACAGAAAATGCTGGAGTTAAATAGCAAAACTAACAATTTTACAAAAGTGACGTAAAAAAAATTTCAGCCTCCTAGCTCCTCTATTTTTTGAGTTATCGTGCGGACGGACACTGAGTTCTTTTCATTTAAAAAGAGATTTTGTATGGCAGCTACCCGAACCCGTCGCACCAGCACAACCAAATTTTGTAGAAGTTGTTGCCATAAAACTTGATCATCATTTGCAAGATTTCAGACGCCTAGCTTTATTAACTTCCAAGAGGTGCAAGAAGCCTGAACCGGCTGTTCTAGGCCAAACAAATTTTACAAAAGTTGTTGGCATATAACTCGACACTTCTTTACTAAATTTCAGATTCCTAGCTTCAATAAACACTGAGTTATTCTCATTTAACCGGATAAGTTGTATGGCAGCTACCCGAACCCGCCGCACCACCACAACCAAATTTTACAAAAGTTGTTGCCATAAAACTTGATCATCATTTGCAAAATTTCAGACGCCTAGCTTCATTAGGTTCCAAGAGGTGCAAGAAGTCTGAACCGGCTGCTCTAGACCAACCAAATCTTACAAAAGTTGTTGGCATGTAACTCGACACCTCTTTACTAAATTTCAGATTCCTAGCTTCAATAAACACTGAGTTATTCTCATTTAAACGGAGAAGTTGTATGGCAGCTACCCGAACCCGCTGCACCAGCACAACCAAATTTTACAGAAGTTGTTGCCATAAAACTTGATCATCATTTGCAAAATTTCAGAAACCTAGCTTGAATAGATACTGAGTTATTTCTATATAAAGATAGAAGTTGTATGGCAGCTACTCGAACCCGCCGACCGAAAATGTTGGATTTAAATAGCAAAACTAACAATTTTGCAAAAGTGACGTAAAAAAAATTTCAGCCCTCTAGCTCCTTTATTTTTTGAGTTATCGTGCGGACGGACGGACGGACGGACGGACGGACGTACATGGCTTAATCGACTCAGAATTCGATTCTGAGCCGATCCATACCTTTGACACTATATCTAGCTCGACTCCTTTAAGGTGTCACAAACGTAATGGCAAATTTGTTATACCCTTGAACATAGTTCATACGGGTATAAAAAAAAAAAAGTTAATATGTAGATAAATTTAGAAGTGTAAAAAAATAAAAAATAAAATTTGTATGCTGTTAAATAAATTAAGAATACTTATCTTGCCGCCATTGGAGTGTAGCCATACAATTTAAAATTTAGTTCAATATATTACACTTTTAAAAATATTTTTTTTAGTGAAAGAAAAAAAAAATTAAAAAATTAATCAAAAAAGTTCACTAGTTTAATTTAATTTTAATAAATTTAAAAAAGGATATAAGTAAAAAAAAAAAAAAGTTCATATAATAAAAAAGTTTTTAACAAATTAAAAAAAAAGTGTTATCACTTTAATGGTTAAAAGAAAAAAGTTCTTTCTACTTTTCATATACGCCTATTATTTAATCCAAGTATACAAAAAAATATGAATAAAAAGAAAAAAAAACAAGAAATCAAAAATATCTAACGTGGTACAGGTTTACTTCTTACCTGTATCACGTTAGATATTTTTGATTTCTTGTTTTTTTTTCTTTTTATTCATATTTTTTTTCAACATTCTTACATAACAATTAATTAATGGCTTTTTTTCCAGTTCTTTAAATACTTCATAAAAAAAAGGAAAAAAAAAACAAACCAAATTTAAAAGTGATGAAAAATTGCTATCGCGTCGTAGGAAATGTCTTTCAAAAATGGCATACGTGATGATTTTGACAGATAACAGACAGATAAGTCTTTCAGAATACAAAATCATCACTTCAGCGATTTTCATTTCATCGTATACCAAGACTTTCAGAATACGGGTGTATGTGTAGCCACTTATTTTTTGTTTCGGTACTATGTACATATGTATACATTATATAAAATTTTGTTTTTGTCAGGTACAAAAGCAAATTTCTTGTAGAAATGTTGTTATTGAATTAAATTTGGAAGCAATTTATGTATATAATAAGGGTCTTCATGTAAAAGTGCATCGAAGGAAATATTTCCTACTTTACGTGAACGACCCGATGCAAAATTTAAATTGTAAACTAAAAAATTACAGATGACAGATATGTTGATTGGTTTAGAGAAACGTTTATTGGTATCTTTCAAGAAATGTTGATTGGTATTTTTAAAAAAATTTTAGTTGGTATCTATCTGTTAAATCCATAGATATATTCACGTCAATTATGAACAACAACTAACAATTCTTAGTTGTTACTCAACAACTAAATTGTTCTAATCAAATTATGAACAACAATTAACAACTGACAGTAGTTTAAAATTGTATGGTGAATTTTTTAACAATGAACAACTGAAAAGCGTATTGCGAAAAACAATATAGTTGTTATTTGACGGTCAATTTAAACAACTAGAAAATTTCGGTTTTTGAAATTATTGGTTGTTTCGGTTGTTTTTTTTATTTTTGTATTTAAATTTGAAAAGTTTTCGTTTAAATTTAAAATGTATGTAAGTAAATTTATTTGATTTATTATTTTATTTGAACAAAATTTAAAAAAAAAAACTATTACAGGGCAAAGGTTGTTACAAATAGACGACAAATAAATAAGATGATTGAGCTGATGGAAAAAAATTCAGAAGTGGCCAAGGGAGCATGCAGTAAAGCAACTCTAAATAAAAAATGGGAAGAATTCAGTAAAGAACTGAACATTTCGGGTCCATCATCTCGTGACAGTTCCAAATGGCAAAGAGTAAGTAAATATGCTTTTAGTTTTTTTAGCTTTTTTTAAATTTAACATATTTTAGGTATGGATCGATTTAAAATTTAGAGTGAAAAAGAAAAAAATACAAAACAAAAAATTGCTAAAAGGAACTGGAGGTGGACCAAATACCCAATTGGATTTAGATAATAATGAAGAGGCTGTGGCAAGGCTTTTGGAAATTGAAAGCAGCATCAACCCAGCAGGGAAAGAATTTGATCTCGAAGAGATTATCGAAACACCAATAGAAGAACCAAACCAACAAGCTGACGATTTACTTCCCTTTCAAATTCCTCGCACGTCTTGTGAAAAAACCGATAATGAAAGACTACAACTTCTGAAAGAGCAAACACCGAAAATATTTCTTTGAATATAAGTGATACTGCAGGCTGTGCAAGACCAAAATTAAAATCGTTTCCTACACCTAGCTGGTAGCTTCCTTGAGCAAAAAATTTCAATGCAGTTGCTAATTTGATTATTGGTGGAATGAACCTTATAGATTTTGCTATGGTTAATTTGTTTTCAATCTCGCTTAACAAATCTTGAAACGCATATTTGGATAATCTAAAATTTTTTATAAATCTAAAATAAATGGAATATTAAAATTTTTTTTCTTATCAAGTGAAAATAATTTACTCTTGGTCTTCCAATTCCAAATTTCTTAAATTCCTTCGCAAGATACTTAAGAAATAACTTCTGCTTTCATTTTCTTCATCAGCAAACAACTCTACGGAAGTAATTTTTTCTCTAAATATAGAAACAACTAATTTAGTTTTAACAAATTCAATTTACATTTGTACTTATATTTACATACATATCTGGATTACATACTTATGCACATACTGGGAATTCATAAAAAAAATTGTGAAAAAATATCATTGTACCTGGATATAAAAGTTAATCCAGTATTTTAAAAATGTTCAAAAATCCAGTAAATTAAAAATGTAACAGGTATCGTTATATAATTGTTGTTTTAAATTTTAATGTTAAACATGTAACAAAAATAAAAAAATATACCTGTTTATACCTACGAAACAAATGCATAGAATTGAATAAAAATAGGTACATAGGATCATAAAGAAACTATATACATAGAGTATTCATCCAGTACAAAATTTTTTGGTCAATTTTTTGTATCACATCCACTCAAAAATTATTTCTCAATTTGTTATTACTTATAAATTGAGCAAAATTCATTTTAAGCTCATAAAAAAAAAAATTGTCTTTTTAACTCATTTTTTGAGTATTATATCCTTGTTAATATTCAATATTTCAATTTAGCTTTCAATAAATAAAATAATTCCAATAATCATACATCCATATGTATTTGTTATTTGTTTTACTTTGCTTTGCTTGTTTTATTTTGCTTTGCTTTGCGGATAAGTAAACTATATATATACTTACAATATACATACAGCTACATGTTTTTATTTTTTATTATACAACTGATATAGAGATTGGGAATGTTTATCAATAGATCTTTGTTTTTTTTTAATGCTAGAGTGTATTTGTATATAGTGCATTTGTATACATAGATGATAGAATATACATCATATATATGTATATATTTTATTTTTGCTTGACTATATGTATAATTTCTAATAAAGGAGCGATTTCTATTTTTGTAATATGTATGTATATTAAAATTTAAATTACAAGTGAAACAAGTGTTTATTGGAAAAATTTTTAAATATAAACTTAATTTTTATTTTATTAATTAATAATTATTTTAATACATAAAGATCCATACATACATACATATGTGAGTAATTATTAATTATAGGTACTTATAAAAAAATAATATATAGGTACTTTCTATTTATTAATTAAATACAGTACACTTCATCAATAAAATCACTTTTTAACAAATAGTTAGCTTCTGGAAGTTGCCCAGATTTTATTTAAACTTGATTTGATTGATTTTAACAAGGTTTTTATTGATGTTGAAAAAATTTGGTCATGGTGTTAAATCATATTAAATGCTTATAATTTTTTGAAATTTTTTTATCTGATTTTCATAAAGTCTTAATAATTTCAGAAAATGATTTTATTGAAGTAGGTACCTACTTATGTACATTGTAAATGGTATATTAGATTTTTAGCAAAATTGAGTAAGTATTTCATTATATTTCATTGAGATTGTATTTCAATTTTTTATAACAATTGGGTACGATTGCTGTTCTAAACCTTTGCCATCAATTTGTATTTAATTTTAGTAAGTAAAATTTATAGCAAAAGTTTAGAATAGGTACGTACATATATATCAGGGTTTCAATAATTTTTTTAACGGGGGTTTGGGGACGGCAGCCCCCACTTTATTAAATACAATATTATTGAAATATGTAAAAAAAAAATGGGATTTTATAGTTGATTATAAAATCAACGTCCCAACAATTTGTTTGGGGGTGGTAGTCCCACTATTTTAAATACTCTTCCACTACTCTTAATTTAAAAAAAAATTCATTATTTTAACTGAATTTTCATTGTGCAAAATTACAAAGGAATAGGACAATGTACAAAATAGCAAAATTTCAAAACAATCGGGCGCGGTTACTATTCTAAATCTTTGTAGTTATTTTATTGCGTGTCTATACTTTCTACTTCTAATGCTTTCTATTTGCATGTGTATGTTTGTAAATATTAGAATGTTTAAGGATGTAACAAAAGATTCACGTCGGCCAGGTATACCTTGCGTAGTATGCAAAAGAAGTAAACGGGACTTTGTTGGCAGGTTTTACAGTTTTCCGAAAAAAAAACCTTTAATTGAAATTTGGGCAACAAAGTGTAGCGTAAGTATTGAAAATATAACAAATAAAAAATTATTTATATGCGAAGACCACTTTGAGAAAAAATTTTTAGGACGAAAGCTAAAAAAAGGCGCTATTCCTTCTTTATTTTTACCGGAACTAAATATTAAAGAAACACAAACTCGCGATAATAATATTTTTGTGTTTAATGAAAACATTGATACTTTGCTTCCATTTTCTCATATAAACTCACAGCCAAAAGAACATTCAACTTTTGGTAAAGAAAACCATAATTTTTCTGAAAACAGTAAAACTTCGTATGCAAGTAAAACTTATTCAAAAAAAAAAAGAAAAATTAAGTGTACCTTTTGAACATTTTCGAGCAGTATCAGTATCTCCGAATGAATTTAATTCAGAAAAAAATGATTTTTGTAGGCATTGTTTAACATTTCAAAAAAAGGAAAATTTTTATTTCAAAAAATACTCAGGAATTAATAAAACATTAGGTTTCATTAAAAAAGAAAATATTTATTTAAAAAAAAAAAATTTAGCTTTAAGAATTCAAAATAAAAAACTAAAACAACAAAGCAAAAAAGAAAAGCAGAATTCAATATGTAATTTAATTGATAAGCAATCTCATTTAGCAGACGAAGCCAAAACTTTTTTAAAAATGAATTTTAAAAATGTAAGAACATGGTCAGATGATGAAAAGAAAGTAGCATTAAATATACATTTTAGTTCTCCTAAGGGTTATAAATTTTTGAGGAAGGCAATAAATCTAAAATTACCGCATTTTAGTTCGCTTAATAGGTGGATTCCAATTAAATATTTAAATGTAGGTCTTAACGACAAAAATATTAGCGAATTAGGTAATATATTTTCAAATAAGGGATCACTTGAAAAAGAAGCTGTGTTAGTTTTCGATGAAATAGCTATTAGGAAGGATCTTAGTTATAATAGTGCACTGGATAAAATTATTGGTTTTTCTGATGATAGTTTTAAAAGAACAAAAGATGTCACAAAATACGTATGTGTAATTTTGCTAAGAGGTTTAGTTCATAATTGGAAATATATTCTCAGTTTTTACACTACAGAAAAGGGCATAGGTAGTGAGGATCTTTATAATATTTTAATTCACAATTTAGATGTAGCTTTCAATTTAGGTATTAATGTTAGGGCAGTAATATGCGATCAGGGGGCTAGTAATAGAAAATGTTTCAAAATGTTAGGTGTTTCAATAGAAAGGCCCTTTTTTTTTTTAATTCGACTGAAGGTGAAAAAAAAATTTTTGCGCTCTTCGATCCAGTGCATTTGATCAAATCTCTTCGTAACACACTTCTTAAATATGATTTTAATACCGTTGATGGCCAAGTTTCATTCAAAATCATTCAGTCTCTTTATTTTCACGAAAGAAACAATAGTAAAAAAATGTGCCCCAAACTTTCTAAAAAACATATTTTTCCCAATTCATTTGAAAAAATGAATGTACGATTGGCCACTCAAATTTTTAGTAATTCTGTTGCTGCTGCTATAAAAACTCTAGTTGCAACAAATAAATTTGTTGCTAGGAAATCTTGCGCTGAATCTACTGCAGAATTTGTATTCAAAATTAATAAATTATTTGACTGTTTAAATAGTAAAAAATTATACGATAGGAACCCATTTCGTTCAGCATTGCAGCAAAACAACTATATTTTCAAAAATCTGTTAGAAATGCAAAATTATTTTCAAAAAATAAGGCCTATCACATCTAAAAAAATTTATTGCATTGACGGTATGGTCCAGACCTTAACAGGGATTACGAAATTAAGTTCCGACATCTTTTCATTTTATAACACATATTTATTACTATCGCGTTTAAATCAGGATGTCTTAGAAAATTTATTCTCTTTAATTAGGTATAGAAATGGTTGTAGCAATAATCCTTCGGTACAGGAATTTAGTAATATATTAGCAAAATTAATGTCTGTTAAATTAATTAATTATAATTTTGAACACTCTAACTGCGAAGAAGATGATGCAGAGTTTCTTAATATAGAAAATTTAAAAGATTACGAAACAGAACAAAATGATTTGGAATCCAATGAGGGAAATTTTGATGAAACCGATGATAATATAACCAATATATTTAATAATTATTTAGAAGAAAATCAGTTAGAAAATTTGGAAATTGATAAAACAGAACAGGAAAATATTCTGTTGAAAAATGCCGAAAGGTACATTTGTGGCTATATTATTTTTAAATTAATGAAAAACATTTCTTGTGATCAACGTACTAATTCATTTATAAAAAAATCTGCTGATATTTTATTACTCGATTCGGAGCAATTTATTTATCAAAAAAATTACAAAAATTATTCAGAAATCCTTAACTTAAAAGCTCCAACTGAAAATTTTTTCGAAATAACTCAATTTCATATGCGCGTATTTGATCACTATTTTTCGCAAAATTATCACGGAAGAAACTTAAAAAAAAATATTTTATCATGTTGTTTAGAAGCCACAAAAAAGTCCCCAATATATTCTACATGGTTAAGTGAAAATGATAATTGCTATACGCATAAAAAAAAATTTTAGAAATGTTAACAAATGTTTTATTAAATAAGGAAGCAAAGTGGTTAAAAGAAAAATTGTTAAATAATGAAAAGCAAAAATAAATAAATCGGATAGTTCTGTTAAAAGAAAACTTAAAATTATTAATTCTTAACTTAATAACTTTTCTTAGCCCCAAAAATTTTTCCTCACTATGTAGTTTTCTGTTTTAACAAATAATTTTTTCATATGTAATTATAATATATATAATAAATACCTATACCTAATTGTTTAATTATTTTATTTTTTATTATTATTTATTTTTTCGAGTAATGCATTTTATTTGCTTATATTTAGGTATATGTTTAATTTTTTAGTGAATGAATTCTTTTTTGTTAAAAAATTGTTTTGTTATATAATATTTTATTGTTTTGTTATATATTTTATTTTTTTTGATATAATTTTATAATTATTTTTTGTTTTGATTTTGAATTTAAAAATATTTGAATTTTTATTAATAAATTTAATTTTAAGTAATAAAAATTGGGTTTTTTACGCCAATTGGAAAATTGTTATTATATTTATAATACACTATATTTTTAAATTTTCCAGTTGGCTTTTTCCCTGCTAAAATTGATCTTATTCTTTATTTTTTTTATTTATTATTATTAAAATAACATTCTTGGCTGTCAGTACATTATTCATTTTGCTTTAAAAACCTTCAATAGGTAAATTGCATTTTTGATTTTTAAAATGCGAAACTTATTAGCTAAAAAAATAAAAAATTTAAACCCGACTTGTAAGTACCATAATGCTTGTAAGAGTTAAGAACGCTAGCAATTTAAAATAAAAAATCATGCAATTACGCAAACCATATATTATGAATTATATTTATTTAAAAATTGTTAACGAAAGAAAAAAGTACTAACGGTTTTTATTATAAAAATTATTATAAGAGTAACTATATTATTAATATAATGCACACATTCAAACATTAATACATTCAACAATGATATTATACCATTTATATACTATTGCAAATTAGTTTCTATTCTTTATGTTAAATAAATTCTTTATTTACATTTTACACATTCATTCATTTTCATAAGTAATATAAATACATTTAAGTGTACATTTACGAGTGTAAAAAATGATTTAGTCTCATTTACAAAATGCTTATAATTTATAAGTGAAAATATTTTGAGTATTGAGTAAATTTGGGTACAATAAAATGTATATCGAGTAATTTGGGGTACAAAACGTTTTTAAGAAATTGACTAAAAAATTTTGTACTGGATGAATACTCTATGTATATAGTTTCTTTATGATAGGATACTTCTAAAATTGTGTGTTGTTGTTTTTTGTTTTGTTAATAGGTATACTTATAAAACAAAATGAATAAAATAAAATTAAAATCAACATAAAATTCGAAAAAAAACGGAAAAAAAGAGGAAACAATAACTTTAGATATATTTATTTCATACAATTCGTAATTGATAGTTGTTTCTTTAATTCACCATAGTTGTTAATTGTTAGTTTTAACAATTGTTGTTCGCAATACAGAAAAAAGGTGAAATTGTCCATTTTAACAATTAATTGTTAGTTGTTGTTGGCAATAGACATGATTTTGATTACTAATAGATAGGCAGTGAGAAAAATATTTTCAGCCAATTTTGAAAAACAGAGTAATTAAAATTTTGAATAACCTTAATTATATTAAATTTTAATTTTAAAAACAAAATATATCAATTATTAAGAAATATAAAAACTTAAAATCTCCGAATGAAACTGCTTATGAAAAACTGCTTTACATTATTTTAATAAATATAAACAGCTGAGCGAACGAAATGTATACATATTATAAAATGCATATGTATTTTGTTGACTGAATACCTTAATATAGGAAAACACATAAGTTGAAAAGAAACGACTATACATAACTTCCCATTTAATATATTTATGGTTAAATCATATTATTATTTGAATAAATATCTATTTGTCACTTAGCAAAACTGAAATATAATTTTTGAGTTTTGATTTAGGAAAATAAAGAATTTTTAAATAAAAAAAAATGCTTTAAAAAAAAATTAAAAGCATTTTTAAATTTTTTAAAGCATTTTTAGAAATTATTTAGTCGATATTTGATGCACTTTCGATAAATTCCAAAATTCAAACCAAATAAATTCTAAAAATAAAATGTCAAATTAACTTCAGAAAAATATCCTTGATTAACGTCAAAAAAATTTCCTGGACCAAATAAAATATGCAATAGGGTTAAGGTAGAGGATATTTTAGTCGAGGATCGGAGGATCGGTGCAAATTTTTTATACATGAAACAACAACAATTTCTGTCAAAAATTTTGATCCTCCGACGCAAGACTAGTTTGCACTTTTACGTTAAGACCCCTAATAGTTTCTCCAATGAACAAAAGTAAATTTGTTTTAGGTATGTTAACATTGAATTAAGTTTTGAAGGGTATTATGCTGATTATGCAATATTTTATCCCTTATACAAAAGTAAATTTCTTTATACATATGTATTTCATTTTAACATATGTATTTTCATTTTGTTTTTCGGTTCTGAACAAAGCAAGATAAAAACTTGATTGGTTCCGAGTGTTTCTGTTATGTATATCAAAATTTCTATTCAGGATAAAATTATGTTTGATTTCATTGAAAATTATTTTAAAAGCAATTAAATACAATTCACGTTCACATAAGTTATTAAAGCTAATATAAGGGTTAGCGTATAACAAATTAGTAGGATGCCTTCTTGGATAGTTATAAATAATTTTGATCGCCCTTTTGTTAAGTATGTCTAATTTATTTACATAAGATTGTGATGCTCTGCTCCAAATGGAAGTCAAATATATAAAGTGAGATTTTATATATGAGCAATAGATTTGATACATGTCTGTTTACATGTCATACATGTTTCTTTATTTAAAAATTTTTGTAAACGTTTTAAGATAAAGATATACGGAACGGTTTTTTTTATTACAAAATTAATGTGATCATGCCACTTTAATTTGTTATCTATTATAAGACCAAGATAATTAAAAGATTCTACAATTTCTATAATATTATTTCTGAAATAAAAATTTGAATCACTAAATTTTTTGTTTTGAAATAGCATAATTTTAGTTTTTTTAATATTCAGAGCAAGACGATTTTTAGTGAGCCACTCATCTATAATATTAAGATCATGATGAATAGCATTTCTCATTTCTTCCTCATTAGTTTCGGCGTATTTTAATACAGCATCGTCCGCATATAATTGTATGGCCCCTTTTAAGTTTAAACGGGATATGTCATCAATATAAATTTTAAATAGAAGAGGACCCAAAATTGATCCCTGAGGAACCCCTTTACTTATTACCTTGGAACTGCTTACAACATCCCCTATACGCACTTTTTGTATCCTATTCGTGAGATATGATTTAAAGAATGCTATGTGATTAGAGTTGTACTGCATGTTGTCTTGTGATGCAAAAGAGTTGAACGATTAGCAAATATCAAAAATAATGAATCCAACAGTGATGATAAAATAGAAAATATTTGAGTTTGAACTTATAGATCAAATTGTGAGTCAAGAACAAAGGGTTGATATTGAAAATGAAAGCGATAATGCCCTGCCGCAACCCAGAAATGATATCAACAAAAAAAATTTTAAATGGCGTAAAATTAGTTTTGATGTACCAGATTGTTAATGGTAAGACGAACTTCCGTCTCCCCCAGATGATCTTCCGACCCCTTTGGAATATTTCCATCAATTTATAAATAAATAATTCATAAATAAAATATATTACGAAATAACTAAATATGCTTTGCTGTTGAGTGGCATTGAGCTTAACGCTCCTGTGTTAAAAATAGAAACCTATCTAGCAATTCTACTGTATATAGCCGTTGTTGAAATGCCACAATATAGAATATTTTCACAATTCATCAAAACATATCTTTATGTTAACGATAATTCTTTAATGAATCCGAAAACTAATCCACAATTCGATAAACTCCACAAAATACGGGCTTTATTGGAACATCTGCGGCAAAATTTAAAGAAAATATCATCAGAAGAATTTAACTCAGTGGATGAACGGGTTTAAAGGCCGGTCTGGGACAAAATAATACAATAAAATGAGAAAAACCACAACATTGGTTTTAAGGTTTTTACTCTTGCTAGTGCACCGGGAATGATGCACGACTTTGCTATATATACTGGAACTGACACATGCAAAATTCAAAAATTGGATTTAGTGGCGATATTATTCTCGAACTTATTTTATCTCTACCAATTGGTAAAAATTAAAAACTATTTTCATTATTGGAATACGAAACGATTATTGGAATAGATTTCTTTATTGGAATACGAAATATTTTGTTCTGGAACAATACACCATAATCGTATAAGATAATCCACCATAATTGCTTACTTGAAAATGAGTTAAAGAAAGACGTGGAAGGTACGATTGTCGGGTTGAAAACGATTTTAATATTGCTATGGTTCGATAGTATGACCTCAAATCTGGTCAATTAATTTCATCGCTTTCTTGCGTAGAACCAGTAGGTAGCTGCAAAGGGTGGAATAATAAAGATAAAAAACACGAAGAAATAGTTCGACTCGCTCATGTTGGATTATACAACAAAAACATGGCTGGTGTCGATTTGGCGTTGGATTATACATCAAAAACATGGGTGGTGTTGATATGTTGATCGAGTTATATAGAATTGATTTACGATCTTATAAGTAGTATAGATATGGCGGTTCTGGGTAAAAAGCTCTAAAGCTTATAAAGCTCGTTCATTATATTTGAAAATTAAGTTCAACTGTAATTTTGAAGTTGAGGTCATGGAGACTTTTTATTTGATTGTGAACTTGACTAAAAAAGTTTTGAAATAAATAATAATAAGTTTGAACTAGTATAAACTAAGTTTTCTGTTTCTGTGAAAATATGAGCTTTTTAAAAATTCTTTTAAAAATTTTTTCCACCTTTTTATCATTTTTGAGTGAGGATGATATGAATAAATTAATAAAACTTTTCATGCTCTTGCAGTTACATCGCATCCATAAATATAAACAACGACATCCACAGACTGATGTAAGGTCACTTTGTAAGCACTTATTGTTAAAAATAAAACATTTTGATTGTGTTTGTAGGAATTTCACAATCTCATTGTGGAATGGTGGATTTCCAAGTGAATCAAAATATTCTACACAGTCTTGAACTGGTACAAAAATTGCTAGCCAATGTGTTCATTTTTCATCAGAAGTGTCAGTATTTATTACTAAAATACCAGGTTTTAAAATATTTTTCGGTATTTGATCAAGAACAAAAACACCTCTAAAAAATAGTTTACTTGTCGCACTATTATATTTAAGCACTTTCTTTATCTAAAGTGTATTCATTATTTTGTAAATGAGAAATACCAATTAGTCGATTATTTCAACTTATATATGCTGTTAAAAATTCAACTTTAAGTTTTCCATTTGTTAACAATATATCGAATTTTTTGTTTGGTCGTTAGTTGTTAGTATCGAATTAGTTGTTTTGTCGTTGTCCATATGCCCAAAAGAGTAATTCTTAATGTCCGTTTGTTTTTTAAATCTCTCTGTTAGATTCTAATACTTTTTTAAATGTCACATCATCATAATTCTTAGGATTAGAGATATATGTCAATATTTCATTAAAAAATTCTTTGAAAACTTGATTTCGAGTCAATCCGGGATTTGGAGTTATATTTTTAATAAGCGTTGGCAAAAAATTAAACTTCCAATCATAATTCTGAATCGGAATAATATGTGTAGCCTATAGATTTGATTACTTTCAATTTTTCAAGAGGTTTTTCAATGTTTCTTACATAAACATTATACTGCCCAATATTAATAAAAGCACATTTCTCTTTGTTAAATTCTTCTGTTTGTAGGAAATCGTTCAGATATATTTCTGAAAGATCAACTTCCCAATTTCCCTTTCTTAAATCAAAGTGAATAGGTAATTCATTTTCGAATGAAGCTAAAGTATTGTCTGGAAACAGTGTTAAATTATCATTGCTAAACAATGTTACATAGAAGTCATCTTGACTATCCATCTTTATTAATTTCTTCCAAGATATAAAATGTTGTACTATTTATATGTTGTCCACTCCGGTGTTGATGAAGTTCTTAGTTTTGGACTCCTTAGTAATGGTTTTAGTTTTCGTTTTTTTGTTTCAGGAAACTATGAAAGTATAGTTGAGGAAATTGAACTACCGGCCGATATTAGTATCTTGTTATTTTCAGGAGATGGTACAGCAACGGTAATTACATGACCACTTGGTGTTTCAAACATTCGATAATCAGAGCTTAGAGATGGTCTTTCTAGTAATTTTTTCAAAAATTAGCCTTCTAAAACGCTTTTGCTCTCTTCATGTTGTGGACTGAAAAAAACTATTGTCAGCTGTGTTTGGTACTTATTAAAGCATAATATAAAATATGTGCTTATTTTTTTGCTTATGTAAGTTTGACAAGTAAAAAAATTTATTTATTCTAATATTCTATTTAAAAATTAGTATACATATAAAGTATTATATTTATAATTTTTTTCGGTCGGTGTCGGTATTTGCGATTAAGCGTGTTTTTATGAGCTTAAGAATTTATATTATATTATATTATATTATAAAAGTTCAGTGGATATACATATATTAAAGATATATATAATAATTTATATGGGATTAAAAAAATATTTCATTTCACATTAATTAATTGCCGCTATATTGAATATAAAATAAACTACCGAATATGGAAAATATAGAAATGAAAATGAATGATATAGGATAAAGTAATGGACAAATTAATCTCAATTAATAAAAATATTTAGATTTTTCCCTTTTTATTTGAAACATAGTGTTTATTCACTGCTGGTTATGTACAGGCAATCGCGTAGAGAGAGAATTTAGAAAATAAGATCCAACTTTAGGCAATTTAGTATGAAAAAATAGAATTCTTGAACTTAAATTTGAAGGATTTTATTGTTCTGCAGTAGAAATAAATAAATGATATTATTTTTATAAAATTTGGAATTGAAAAATACACACCCACTTCGATTAAAGTGCTTTAGCGCACTAAACTAAAAAATAAACAAGGTAGAATGTAAAACAACTGTTTCTATAGACGCACATTTTCAAATGATAATACAAAATGTATAGAATTGTGACTTGCACCAAAATTTGAAAATTTAAGAAATTTTTTGTAATAAGAAAAAATGTGAAAATAAGACTTTTCTGGAATTTTGAGGGGCTGTAAGTCCGGAACTATAATTTTGCTTTTTGTGTTGGTGAAATTTTATTATTGCCATTTAATGTATTGATTGCAATTTCAGCAATAGTTTTTATAATATCATCATCACAATATTTAAGAATATTTTCACGAAATTTCTTTTTGTTGCACTTTCCTAGTACATGTAATATATGCTGGTGTTTCTTAAATCGTTTCATACTTTTGACAGTTGTTGTTGTTCAAATCACCCGTATCACAGAAGCATATACTATATTCTTTTGAAAAATATTAGTTCTAATACGAAACAAATCGTTAATGTCTTGTGTTAAATCCAACACAATATAACCATGCGGTTTTGATGTTGACTCATTATTTACTCTCAAGAAACCCTTTATATTTTCCGAATATAGTTGTCTAGCAAGGATATAGTTGTCTGCGATTTGTCTCGAGGGTTTTTGAAAAGCACTAAATATTTACAATTTAAAGAATATCTCTTGAGAATTTCTCCTGATGAAAGACGTTTTGCGTTAACAATACAATAGATAAATTACGATGGTGCGAACCTTTTGTAAATAGTTCACACATTTTTCTAGATTTATTTTCAGAACCTAGCATTTAATCATCTAAAACAATTAAAGTAGGTTTGTTTTCATTTCCACTAAACTCTTTGGGAATACTGGTATAAAAGTCTATATCAGGAAAATCTATATTTTTTGGAATAGCAGAAATTTCTGGGTTACACTATTTTATTGCTTCAATTTTCGGATAAATCAATCTGTCAATATTTTCAATTAAATTACACACAAATGTTGTTTTCCCACAACCAGATGGTCCCATTTACAATGGCAATCATCATTGTAAATGGATGAATAAAGTTAATCATTTTTGGTCTGTGTCTGATAAAAAACTGAATTTAAAATACAATTGAGAAATAATATAAAAGCAGCGAACATATTCTTAGTACAGTCCTTTTGAATTATGGAAGTAGAGGAGTTCTTAAATATTTATTCCTCCGCCTTATTAGATGATCATAAGAAATATTACTAATATTACATTTATACACACACATTAAAAATTATAAATAAATAAGTAGACTTCAATTTATGGTACTCATTTTACCCTTTGTCCATGGGCATGTGATAATTCTACTTCTGGACCGCACACATGTGAATGTGATACAATAGAAAATTATAGAATCACTTTGGAAAATTTAATTAAATGGTACGAGAATAATGTTGAGATTACAAGTTGTATCAGAAATTCATAGAGGTGCTAGAAAAAAATTTACACGAAGAAAATTTATTCAAAAGGGTTTAAATGATACTTCGCAAATTGATTTGGTTGAAATGATTCCTTATGTAAAATATAACAAGGGATATAAATAATTATTACAATAACTGTTAATACATTTTCAAAATTTGCGTATGCTGAACCGGTTAAAAACAAAAGTGCTGATAATGTTTTATTCGCAATGAAAAATATTTTTAAGCGTGCTGGTAAAAAACCAAAAAATTTACAACCTAATCAAGGTACAGAGTTTTTCAACAAAAAATTTCAAAATCTAATGAGGAAAAATAAAATTAATCATTATCATACATATTCAGAACTAAAAGCATTAATAGTAGAACGTTTCAATCGTACCCTAAAAAATACGATGTGGAAACTATTCTACCATCGCTAGTAGAAAAATATAACTCAAATTCCATCATACAATTAAACTTCCACATAAAAAGATTACAAAGAAAAATGAGAAATTATTATTAAAAACTGTCTACAATAAATTAAAAGTATTCCGAAAAGCAAAATATAAATTTCGAGATTTTGTTCGTGTAAGTAAATTTAAAGGTATATTTGCAAAAGGTTATCAACCTAATTTACAATTTATTTGGTTACACACAAAAACAAATATAAGGCAGTTTTTATAAACCTGAACTAACATCTATTAAATTTCCTAAAAAAAAAAATCAAGTTTTGGTTAGATGGCTTGGCTTTGATGAAAAACATGATTCATGGATAAATAAACAAGATATTTTTTAATGAATAATAATTATTAAACTTTTAGTAAAAAATGCAATGCTGTTATTTAATATTAAAAAATAAGTTTTTTAAACCCAAGTTTTTTTTTTTTGTTGTTTGTTTACTTTTAACTTGAACTTGATCACGTTTTCAATTTGTGTTTCATGACTACGCCTTATATTATTAACAATATAATTTCAGTCGTTTTTTAGTCAAGGTCACAATCAAATAAGAAATCTGCATGGCTTTTTTAAGGTTTTGAAATTTAAAATTGCAGTTGAGCTTAATTTTCAAACATAACGGGGGAACTTTATAAACTTTGATTTCAAACCCAACTTTAAAATTTTTTTTTAAATTTTTCAGAAAAATATTAAATTAAGTTTAAACTTTAATAATTTTATATTTAAATCAAGCTTTTAAAACTTTTAATATGAAATACTTATTTCATTTCTTATAAAAAATTTTTAAGTATAAACTCATATTTTCACAGAAACAGAAAACTTAGTTTACTAGTTCAAGCTTGTTATTATAAGTTTAAAAACTTTTTTAGTCAAGTTCACAATCAAATAAAAAGTCTCCATGACTTTCAACTTTAAAATGGCAGTTGAACCTAATTTTCAAACAAAACGGATAAGCTTTATAAACTTTGAATTCAAACCCAACTTTAAAATTTTTTTTAATTTTTTCAGAAAAATAAATTAAGTTTAAGCTTTAATAATTTTGTATTTAAACCAAGCTTTTAAAACTTTTAACATTTCATTTCTTTTAAAAAATTTTAAAAATTTTTAAGTATAAACTCATATTTTCACAGAAAGAGAAAACTTAGTTTATACTAGTTTAAACTTATTATTATTTATTTCAAAACTTTTTTAGTCAAGTTCACAATCAATTAAAAAGTCTCCATGACTTTCAACTTTAAAATTACAGTTGAACTTAATTTTCAAATATAACGAACGAGCTTTATAAGTTTTAGAGCTTTTTATCCAGAACCGCATTATCTATGCTACTCTTATAAGTGGTATACAAGAATTATTTATTGGTTCCTCAGTCACTGGTTGGTTCTTATTTCAAAGACATAAGTATTTTATTTATTTTGTTTTCTATGAATCATTAAAATTTTTGTTATTTTTTGAAAGATTTTTTTTTGTAAATTTTCATATACATACATATTTGAAATATGTATATTTAATGTGATGTGAAAACGGGAATAATTATAAAATAATTTATATTATGGTAATATTTGATATAAGAAAATTATTTATAGTTTATTATTTATATTATTGATTTATTTTTTCCTAGCTTATTTTCAAAATCAAAATTGTTTTAAAACTTTTTTGTTGCTCATACTGTGTCACATTAACTGTCTCTTTAAAAGTTCTTTCAAGAAGCTTTTATAGTGGTACAGAAAATGGAGGCTTTTTTTTTAAAAAGGTATTTGTAAATTAAAATATTAATATTTTTTTAATTTTGATGTATCAAAAGAACCCCGACAGATTGAACTTTATGTCCATCTTTGAACCAGATACGAAAAAATGTATAGTTTTCGAGTTATAAGAAATTTTCAAAGCCTCCTATGCAAAGCTCCATAAGAATACGTGCAAATTTTTGTTATTTTTTTTCAAAAATTAGACTCCTAAAACGCTTTTGCTCTCTTCATGTTATGGCCTGAAAAAAACTATTGTCAGCTGTGTTTGGTACTTATTAAAACATAATATAAAATATGTGCTTATTTTTTACTTATGTAAGTTTGACAAGTAAAAAAATTTATTTATTCTAATATTCTATTTAAAAATTAGTATACATATAAAGTACTATATTCATAATTTTTTTCGGTCGGTGTCGGTATTTGCGATTAAGCGTGTTTTTATGAGCTTAAGAATTTATATTTAAATTAAAAAAAAAAAAAAAATGAAAAGTTCAGTAGATATACATATATTTAAGAAATATATATAATAATTTATATGGGATTAAAAAAATATTTCATTTCACATTAATTAATTTTCTCTATATTGAATATAAAATAAACTAACGAATATTGAAAATATACAAATGAAAGTGAATGATATAGGATAAAATAATGAACAAATTAATCTCAATTATTAAAAATATTTAGATTTTGCCCTTTTTATTTGAAACATTGTGTTGATTCACTGCTGGTTATATACAGGCAATCGCGTATAGGGGGAATTTAAAAAATAAGATCCAAATTTAGGCAATTTAGTATGAAAAAATAGAATTCTTCAACTTAAATTTGAAGTATCTTATTGTTCTGCAGTAGAAAATAATAAATGATATTATTTTTATAAAATTTGGAATATTTTCTATTAACTCTGAAAATTATTTTAAAAAATTTAATCATTTGCATGCTCTAAATTGAGTTTTAAAAAAACTCTACTGAAATTGAAAAATACACACCCACTTCGATTAAAGTGCTTAAGCGCACTAAACTAAAAAATAAACAAGGTAGAATGTAAACCAACAGTTTTTAAAAACGCACATGATAATACAAACTGTATAGAAGTGTGACTTGCACCAAAATTTGAAAATTTAAGAAATAAAATTTAAGAAATTTTTTGTAATAAGAGGGGCTGTAATCCGGAACCTTATATAACTAAGAAAAACCGTTGACACATGTAAAAATATATTACTGAAGCTTTAATTTTTATTTCTTGCCGAAGAAAAATTTGTACAGGTACTTAAGTTACAGGTGCCTAAAAATAGCAAAATTTTCAGCCCCAAAAGCTCTTAAACAAGGGGTGGTGCAATAAATTTTCTAACGAAACTTATACTAATTCTAAAAGTTCTTTCTTGTCTCAAAATTTCAGGTCCTATCTAAAGGCGTGCCGAGTTATAAAAAACGAAATTTCATGCAAAATGTGGTTTTCACATAACCATAAATTTAAATAGTAAATTAGAAAATATGCTTTATGGAGATAACAAAATTTTCGGTCTTCTAGTGGTTTTAGATTGTAAAACTATTACGCAGCCTGAGATATATAACAAAGGGCTATTTCAAAGTTTGAGGAGCTGTAGCTTTGTAATAGGTCTACATGAAAAAGTTGTTCCACAAAATTAATTTTTTTATGAGACCTACTCATGGTTACTCATTTTTTTCTCTATCATTAACGTTGTAAAAGTTTTGTAAACAGACGGACGGACAGGGTGAAACTAAAAAGCACATCTTTTAAAAAAATTTTTTGAAAATGTGCTAAAAAGCGAGTTCATATTTTTAATTTTTATATGAACTGAATAAAAACAAAAGAAAAAGAATGCTAGAAAAAAGAGAAATATTATTTTACGAACATTATTATCGGGTGTATTTCAGTGCAGTGGTTGATTTTAATCTTATTCAGCCAAAATACACGGTTCTGAGAGCCGAACGCTTTACTCTTCGTTTCACATCCTCATTCCTATAAACTAATTTTGTTGTGTGAATATTTTGTATTGAGGGGAAGAGAATTGTTCAACCAAAATTTTACTTTCGGCACTGGATTCATTTACTAACACAAACAAAAAAATGTTGTTGTTTTTATTTTTTTTTCATTATTTATAAATTTTTGAACTGCTTGTATCGTGTAAAAAAATAAAATATAAAACGGGAGAAATTTAAAATATTTGTGGTGTTAAATATTGATAAAAGACAATATAAAATTAAGTTTAGCGGGTTAGTATCAAAATCCCGGATTTCAAAATCCCGAAGTATCATAATCCCGGATTGAAAAAATGTCCCGGAAATCATAATCCCGGATTTCAAAATCCCGGAATTCAAAATCCCAGATTTAAGATCACATGTGAAATCCCGGAATGTTCAGCATGAAAAATCCCGGAATTTCTTTTATAACTACATACATTTTTTAAAAAATTTAGAATTGAAAAAAAATACTGTTATAACATTTTTTTTGTATAGGTACCTAAGTACGTGTATTTTATTCAAAAAAAAAAATTTAATTTCATAATTTATAGAAAAAAATAAATAAAATTCTTCAGTCAAAACAAAAATAAAAATATTAAAAATTCAAACAAAAATAAATATAAATCTTAGTAAAAAAACTAATTAAAATAAAAATATAAAATATTACGATAGGGCAATATTTGTTGCAAGAGCTTTTAAGTAGTCATATTCATCCATGATTTCCCCGTTTTCAAAAATTGTACGTATTCTTTCATTTTTTTGTAATGAAATCTTATTTTTTGATATTTCTTGCCCTGACTTAACTTTTTCCACATTACTTAAAGCAAGAATAAGTTCTTTTGATAAATCTTCGATTAATTTATAAAGGCCGGTGTGTTTTCTTCCTACTACAACCTTTAACCGCCGGTGCCACGCCTCAACGCTATTTTGCGTTCGGGCATAATTAACTTTCGACACATCATTTATTGCACACCAAAAATCTGGTGCATATCTTGGTATATTTTTTGGAGGTCTTCCCGAAATGTAGTTTATCTTAAACCATAAAGCTATTTTTCTAGAGTCGCTATCAGTCGCTATTTTTTGAAAAAGAATATCATAATATTTTAGTATGTCTTCTTTGGGAACAAATGATAAACTGTTAAGCATTCTCATTTTAATGCTAAAGTCTTCATATTTCCCATACTTCACGGCTAGTTTTTCCTTTTGAATCTTACGCTAGATTATCTGTCCAAAATGGAACAGACATCCTTTGTGTTTAGTCCTTGGAAAAAAGTCTTTAATAGCATTTAGTATAGCTTTTTCAAAATCTGAAATTATAATTTCAGGGTTTAGCGGAATATTAGCATCACAAGCTATTTTGCATAAATGAAAAAAAACTTCTGAGTTATTCTTCCGACTCGTTAAGGCAAAAATTAGAGGAACCACTATTCCTTGAATATAACCATGAATAGAAAACAGTTGGCTCATAATAGAAGGAACAACATGGAAAGTTCCATATACTAGCCAACATTTAGACTCTCCAAGAAGTTTCAAACTCGTTCGTGTACCTAATATCAAAACCTTCTCTTCTCTATATTCTGATTCCGCCAAAACAAATAATTCGCCTGCAACATATTTAACATTTTCAGGAATATTAATATCTTTTAACTTTTTTGGCTCCTTCATATGTTTTGAGCGAGTTCGATGAATTTTAAGTTTTTGTGCACTTTTACCAGGTAAGTACACACGACATTCACTAGCAGTTTCAAAAACAGAATCTCTTATTAGTTGTGATGGCCATAAATTTTCATTTATTGCGTTTTACGTTTAACCGTTTATAGAAATTTTATTTTGTCCTTTGTTTGTTTTTAATATTTTAATTTCCATTTTTTCTCAATATACAGTAAAATATGAAACTTGTAACTTTACGTCAAAAAAAATTCTAACTAAAACCGCATACCAAATTATTAGAACTACATACATAAAAAACATTTTAGAAATTTCCCAAAATATTTATTATACGTTTGTGTTTAATAATTTGGTATGCAGTTTTAGTTACAATTTTTTAAGTTACAATTTGTTAATTTACAATTACAAATTACAATCTATCGTTTGTTTGTAATTGTATTAGTATCGTACATAGTATTGTTACATTTATTGTATAGATTGTATTGTTACATTTGTTATTTTTAATGAAGTTGTTAGTGGTTGTAACAGTGTTTTCATAAGCCAATGGATCACGATTGTGGTGAATAGCAGAAGGTTTTTTAATAAAATGCTCATTATTTTGAATAATCGTAGAGACACGAGCTTTGCACAAATGCGATTTACGTTTACCACAACACCAATTAAAACTTGAATTAGTTTTTTTTCCAGATGATATACGTAACCGTTTATAGAAATTTTATTTTGTCCTTTGTTTGTTTTTAATATTTTAATTTCCATTTTTTCTCAATATACAGTAAAATATGAAACTTGTAACTTTACGTCAAAAAAAATTCTAACTAAAACCGCATACCAAATTATTAGAACTACATACATAAAAAACATTTACATAGTAGATAGTATTGTATTCCGGGATTTTGAAATCCGGGATTTCAATACCAACCCAAGTTTAGCATTAGTTTTTGTTTATGTTGGTTTACATATTAAATTTGTATTATAATAAAAGAAAAAGTGAATAAATATTTTTCGATTATATTAAATATATAAGTATATTTTAATTGATAAAATATAAAGTTTAGTTAAATAATGAGTGATATAACTGTCAATTGGTCTAAGGGATATCCTTTGAAATTAATTAAAGAATTGCAAAAATATCGATGTTAGTTTAGTCTACTAGAATCTAGATGTTAATTTTCCCTATAAATCTAAACTGACTAAATAAATCTAAATTTAAAAAATTAAATTTATTTACAGAACAATTATTTATCTTTTTTTTATTTTATACACAAAAATTTTCATATGTACCTATAAAAAACAAAAACTTTCTGCTTTTAACATAGCCGACTAAACATTCTCTAGTCAGTGTTTAATACTTAACATAAAATTTCATTCGTGTTGTGTACAAAACCAATTTTTTAACAGCAACAAGTGAATTAGAAAAGTTGGTTTTTTGTTTTTCTTTCGCATTATATTTTATTAACGCACTAAACAAAACAATTGTTATAATATTACATTTAAAATTATTAAGTTTTTTTTATTTTCACTTCTTTCCTTAAGTCTTTATTCTTGTATGGCTCTTACTGAACTAACTTAAATAAAATAATATAAAGTATGCACTTATGATAATTATTGTATGTATATTACAAAAAAAAATTTTACAGTAAGTTTTAAATGACGTGTTGTATCAACTTAATTTTTGTAACGTAAAAGAAATTGCCTAATAAATTCATATGGAATATTGACATAATTAAATTGCCATTTGTAGATTATGGTAGGCTCGGAAATAATTTCTGAAAAGCCAAGTTTATTAATAAGACTTCTTAAATAAATTACCTCTTTTGCTGCTTGTGATAATACCATATATTCGGCTTTACTACTGCTGAGTGTGAAAAATGTTTGTTTACGAGACTACTATGTGATTACACCATTTGCCAAGAAAATAGTGTAACCCGTGAATGATCTTCGATCAATTAAATTACTTCCCCAATCAGCGTCAACGTACCCAAAAAAATTTTTAATAGATTTTGAATAACATAAACTTGCGTGTTTTGTAGTGTTTAGATAACGTAATGTATGATTTGCTGCGGTTAAATGATCTATATAATGGATTTTCATTAAATTGCGAAACAAACTATATGCATTAGATCAGCACGCGCTGATATCGCAAGATACATAATCGAACCAATTATTGACTGATAGTAAGAAGGATCCACGTTTTTGAAGTTATTTTCAGCACAATTACCAAATTTCATACCTGCATCTAATGTCGTTTTTGTCGTTCTACACTCTGTTATTCTGTGTTCACTCAATATATCTTCAATATATTGTACTTGATTTAATTCGATGTCACCACGATCACCTTTTCTTGAAATACTAATGCCCAAATAGTATGCTAACTTTCCTTTATCAACACAAACAATTTTGTTGCTTATATCGTTTTTGATATCGTTCAATGCCTTTTCGTTTGAACAGGCAATTAGAAGATCTTCTACATAACCTGCAATGTTATTAAATTCTTGTTTGTTATTTTGCACGTACACGCAATTATCTCCGTAGCATTTTTTAAAACCCATTTCAGTTACCACATTATTAAGCTTTGAATTCCAATATCGGCCAGCTTGTAACCCATATATTGATTTTCTAAGTATATATACTTTATTTACATTATTTTTATCAACAAAACTTTCTGGCTGTGTCATACAAACTTCATTTTCCAAAATTCCATTTAAGTAAGCTGCTGTCACAACTACGTGATGTAGTAATAGCTCATATTCGACTGCTATTGCTAATATGAGTCGAATTGACGAGTGTCGAACGACTGGGGAAAATTTTTCGAAATAATCTACTTGATATTTCTGCGAGCAGCCTTTCGTTCCGAATCTCGACTTGAATCTCTTGACTGAACCATCAGAGTTCCTTTTTTTGTAAACACCCATTTGCATCCAACTACACGTTTTCCAGGTGGCAATTCAACTAGATCCCAAGTCTTATTTGAAGTTAGATTCTTGAATTCTTCTTTGATTGATGCTTGTCAGAACTTTCGATATTCACACGAAAGTGCTTGCTTCACAGTAGTCGGAATAAATATTTAATTATCATTAATTTCCTGAATATTGTTAACTACGTTATATTGTTTTACCGGTCGCCCACGGTTACCACTACGTAATAATTTAGGTCTTCCGGGTTCAATTTTTGTTGTCCTACTTTCACTTTCTGAAGATGTGCTGCTTTCACTACGTTTTCGTTTTATATTTTTATAATGTTGTTGATTAATTTCTTCATTACGCTCACCATGTTGATGATTAATATTTTCATTGTGTTGACATTGTGTTTTCCTCGTTTTTAGGGTGACAATATTCTCATTTTCATTGAACGCAACGACTACCTTCTCATTTAAACGAAACATTTTATTTTCCTTCTCCTCATTTAAATGCTTCTTATTGTCTTCTACTTCATTTTCTTTAATACGGACTGAATCTTGAAAATCTGGAACAAAAATTATTCATAAATTGTTCCAAAATTAATGTCATGTAAATTTTCAAAAATATGATGTTACGGCTTTTAATAATTTTTTGTATGAGTTCATCATATAATCTGTATGCCTTAGCCTCCTCGAAGTATCCAATTATCATATACTCTTTTCCTTTTGGATCGAATTTTTGTTTACCAGGTCGTTTATTTAGTACAATTGCTTTGCTACCAAATATTTTAATATGACTAACATTGGGTTTGCGACCATACCATACTTTATATGGTGTTTTATCACCCAACACTTTGGTTGGTGATAGATTTCTGACGTAGGCGGCACAATTTACGGCTTCGGCCCATAGTCTTTGCGGTAATAAAAAAGCATCTTGCCATCTCTGCAATAGTTCTGTTGGCTCGCTTGCTACACCGTTCTGCTGGGGTGTGAATTCAGTTGATATCTGCCTCCTTATTCCATAATCTTTTAGAAATTCATCAAATTGTTTGTTTATATATTCTTTCCAATTATCGCTCCTAATCGCTTTAATGTTTTTAGAGGTTCAACATATTTTTTATATTGTTTAAACGCATTTAATACTTCATCCTTTGTTTTTAAAAAAGCAACATACAATTTTCTACTTTTGTCATCAATATAAGTAAAAAATAATATTTATTTTTTAAAATTAATATTTAAATGATGCTTCACCACTATTTAATAATGCAACTACAAATAAATTATTTCGCTTAACAGCTTTAAAAATTTGCTTATTATTTTGGTTTGTCACTGTTGCTTTATTTTTTTAAAAATTTACCATGTGATTATTAAGTGTAATTTTACTTAGTGATATGAAATTGCATCTTAACTCAGGGACGTATAAAACATTTTGCAAAATTATGTCAGCACATAACTTTTTTAAGTGTACAACACCTTCTCCCGCTACTTGTATTTGACTATTGCAATCTGCTGCTAATTGTACTGTTTGATTACTCCGCAATGATAATTTTGAAAATAAATTTTTGTCGCAACACATGTGCGATGTTGCACCGCTATCGAGACACCAATCGAATTTTTTAATTATGTCGTAAACTTCCCGCAATAAAATTCCAAATGTTGATTCAACACGTGTATGATTTTTATTTTTACAGTTGTTCGCATAATAACCTTGAATTCCGCAATTATAGCATTTTCCTTTAATTTTATGACCGTTATTTCAATTTTTGTCACCGTCTTTGTTGATGCGCCTCTGTTTTTCTTCTAAAATTTGTATTTTTAAGGAATTTAGAGAAGGTACCGATTCTCTGCTTCCAATCGCTATGATGAAACTTTCGTAGTTATTGGGTAATGTACACAGTAGTATGATCGTCAGTAACTCACCTTATATTGCCACATTTATGTCGTGCAGTCTTTCAACTATGTCAGAAAAATTGTTCACATGGTTTTGTACACTTTGACCTTCGCACATTTTTAATGTTCATAATTAAATTGAATTTACAACAACAATAAATGCAAATATTTTTGTTTTATCTTTAAATTTTTTTTTAGTTTATGAATTAATAATTATATATAAACTTTTTTGAACTACATATGTATATCAATTATCAAAACTTCACTAATATTATGAACTATGAACTAAACTTTTATCTAAACTCACAGTCAACAATAATGGATGGCCGTGACATCGAAACCTTTCATTTTCTATTCAAAATTTCATTTTAAAAAAATTTTTTTTTTTTTGCTGTAAAAAAATTAAATTTCAATTCGTATTTTCATTAATATTTTGGCAGTTTAGATATTTTTGACACAGTCATTGAAAAAGAAGCAACTCTTTGACTGTTTAAATATTTTAAAGTATTGCATATTCATTTGAAGTTTAAAATATGTATTTATTATTAGTTAACACTTAATTTTTATTTAATATTTTATTTACAATTAACTTCATGGTTACTATATTTCAATACTTCATGTTTCAACAATTCCTTTAATAATAATTATATTATATAATTTAAAATTTAAATGAATTATTGGGGTTGGCCACGAAATCCCAAATACAAAAGCTCAAAATTCAAAATCTCAAAATCCCACAGTAGTTTTCTTATCATAATTCCCTTTAATTTTTTTATTTCGGATGTTGGTCGATTTATTGAAAACAAAAATATTGAACGCGAACATTGTCGAAAAAAAAACTTTGAACCCAAAAGTTTGTTGAATGCGAAAAATATTGGAAAAAAAATATAAAAAGGAATAAATGCCTCCGTCTTTATATTTCTTTTTCTAAATACATATTCTGAGAAAAGCGTATAACATTGATAACATAACCAACTAAAAATCACTCCAAGTTCATAATATCTCATATCTCATAAAAGGCGTAAAACTCTGAATTTGTAACCAACTACATTATTTATTTTCCATATATTTAAACATATTTCGTGGCGCTTCCGAATTATTGTCATAAACAATATTTTATCATTAAAAATAAATTGTTTTATAAAAATTTGAAACATAAAGCCATATAATTTTATTTTATTTTAATTTTGTTTTCTTCATCAATTTAATCAAAATCAAATCAATAATTTAATAATAACAATTCAATAATTGTCTTCAACAAATTTCCAATTTAATAAATGAAATGCCAAATGATCAACTAAGAAAATATTTATTTGACGATATTTTTAACAGCTTTTATTGAACTTACTCTTGGTTAAAAAAATCGTAGAATCTTGCAAACTATTTTAGACATACTTGAAACTTTATACAAAGTTTAGATTCCGGTGATTTAATTCTAAATTATTATATTTTTGTTTTGTTATTTTTTTAATTCATATTTTTTTTTTTATTTTTGTTTTGTTATTTCTATTCTTTCTTATATTTTTAATTGTAATTTTTATATTTTTTTTTATAATATTAAATTCAAGTTATACAGAATTTGTTACACGATTATAAATTTATATATTCATAGATTATATTTTGTTTATTTATTATATTTTTTTTTTGAACTATTATTTAATTTTTTTAATTTTAATTGATTATTTTTACTTATTACATCAAATTTAAAAAGTATTTTTTCACTTTAATTTATTATTTATGACAAGTTTTGATATCAGCTGGTACCTTATTGTATATTGTTATTGCTGCATTGTAAAGTAACTATATATGTACACAGAGAACTCACGTAGAAGAAAAAATTGTAGTCAATTTCTTTGATTTGAAATCACCCCAAGATCGTATTTGGGGTTATTTCGTAAAAAGATGACCACCCTTTATGTACATACATAGTTACATAGTAATTGATTTAACAAATATGAATTGCTTTTTTTTTATACTTATATACTTTTAACTTTCTTCAATATAAAAATTTCACTAGATTGGTAATTTCAAATATTTATTTTCGAGTACTAATGCATTAGTTAAAAAGGGATTGCGGAAAGTGTAATGGAGGTTCAAGAGGTGGACTCAAGATTAACTGTGGTGGTGTTTGTGATAAAGCGTTCCATGCTTGTTGACTTGATTTAACTGAGTGTAATATAAAATTATTAAATGGAAGAAATAATATTTCGTTTCATTGTGATGAATGCTTAACTTACAAAAATTTTATGAACAAGAAAATTAAAGGATTGGAAAATATGTTGGATGATGTTAAAAATTGTAGTTCTGAGATTTTGGAGAATGGTGAAAATGTTAAAAAAAGTACATTCGAATTAAATAAAACACAACTAAATTAAGAAATAAAAATGAATTTAAGAATACGTATGCGGATATCTTTAAAAAAAATGCAGTTTGTCGTAAAACCAAAAAAAAACAGCTGTAGAAACAAAACGTCATGTTGACCCAGTAAACGAAAAGAACAATATAAATGGTGTATCCAAAAAAAGCGGTGACTCAGTAGCAGTATTTTGTAGTGATAAAGTATCTTTAGAACAACTAAAAAATCAAGCTAAAGAGAAATTACAAGATTATGAAGTAATTTTTTTTTTTTCCTACGGGAGGTGGGAATCTTCCAAAGACACCAAGAATTTCCCCTTGGTAGTGTCAGATTACTGACTAAACCCTGACTAACTTACTGACTAACTCCACCTCCACCTTTAGCCAATAAAGTGGGATGAAACCCTTATCTGTAAACGCAGTATATTGGCTAGGGAGTAGGGATAGGAAAGGATAGGAAAATAGATACGGAAACATTGAATTGGGAGTGGGACTGTAAGGAAACAATGAATCCGCCTACTATTATTATTTTGCTAACAGTGACTAAAGCCGTCACAACAGTTACAACATGTAGTAGTAGTATATATATTACTACATGAGGTAATTATTGAAGGCAACCCCCACTGTCACTGTAGCGGCTGTTATTATTAGTATTAATATTCTTATTAATATTATTATTATTTTACTACAGAGTCAGCGCCATCAGTGGATTACAACGTGCAGCAGTATATAACACCTTACTTGCATGATATAACCAAGGATGGCTCTACTGTAGCAGCTATTATTATTACTATTATTATTATTATTATAATTATTGTTTTTATTATTATTACTATTATTATTATTGTTTTATTACTATTACTATTATTATTATAATTATTATTACTATTATTATTATTATTATTACTATTATTGTTATTATTGTTATTATTATACTAGAGTCAGCGCCATCCGTGAATTACAACATGCAGCAGTATATAACACCTTATTTGCATGATATAACCAAAGATGGCTCCACTGTAGCACCTATTATTATTATTATAATTATTGTTATTATTATTACTATTCTTATTAATATTATTATTGTTAATATTACTAATATTAATTATACGATACACATTATTACGATATAAAAGTACTATTTATTTTTTATTTATGACCTGACCGGGGTTTGAACCCAAGACCCTTCGATTGAAAGGTTGGCGACTTAACCACTGCGCCATGAGTCAGATAATTATACCAAAAGGTAAGAAACTCACAGTTCTTGTATGTCTTTGGTATGTCAGAAAATTATAACGAACGAATTTAACCGGACAAAATGATATTAGATCATACAAAATACAGTATGAAAAATATATAATACCACTATAGGTTAATATAGAAGATTTAAAAAAGTTCATGTTATTGGGAAAGATTAAGTTACGTTGGAATATATGTAAGGTTTATGAAAGACATGATATATAAGAAGATGTTTTAAATGTTTAGCGTTAAATCATATTATAAAAAATTGTACTGCAAATACTGTTAGTTGCATTAAATGTGGTGGTGAACATTTAGCTGAAAATTGTTCTGTTAACAAAAGACAATGCATAAATTGTAGAGGGGCAACGAGTCGTTTAGCTTAGAGATAGATGTAAATCATGGAAAAAAAAGGGTATTTGTGTACAAAATAAATTGAGTGTTCCGATACGGCTTATAAGATATTTAGGCGTTGTTTATAAAATATTTTAAAATTTTTGATGAATATTTTTTTTGTAACTGATACATACATATATCTATACAGATATTCCTCTCGTAACACTTTTAAATTTTATTTTTAGAATATGAAATATAGAATACAGATATTCGTTTTGTAAGACTTTTAGAAATTATTAAAAAAATTCGAGAGGTTTCTTCGATATTGGTATTATAATACGGGCAATTACTTGTGACCAAGCTTTAGCCAAAGTTTTTTCGTTGCTAGAAATAACACCTGATAAACCATTTTGCAATTATAATAATAAAACATTTGTTGCTTATTCGATTTACCCATCTAATTAAATCTCTTAGAAATACACTAAAGGATGCCGATTTAAAAAACTCAGATGGTATTATAAGCTTTAAAGTTCTCATAGAATTATGGCAAGTTCAAATAAATTGAAAAACTAAGATGTGTACCAAATGGACTAGATAACATATTAATCCGCATACTTTTGAAAAAAATGACAGTTAAATTAGCAACACAAATATTTAGTAGAACAGTGAGTGCCGCTATTAGAACAATAATTGAAACGTCTAGTTTTGAAAGAGTTACTAAAGAAGTTGCAAAAATTTTGTACATATTAGTGTTTGGTAAACTTTTTGATTGTCTCAACAGTGGATCATTATATTCTGATAATAAATATCGATGTGATATTAAACTAAATAAAACTAAATAGCTTGTAGTTTGTATTTTTTAAATATTGTAAGATTGACTAAAAAGAAAAAATATATTTTTAGAGGGAATGAAAATAACTTTAAATTTATATTAATATATGTATATGTAGACATTTTTTCATATTTTATACTTTTACAATAATAATTCTTGTACCTATGGTTGGGTTATGAAAACAACTAAAATTAATTGATAAAAAATCGAGGTAGAATCGAGGTTTTCTCTTTTTTAAGAAGTCGAAAAAATTATATGAAGAAATATATATACAAATGTACATACATCAATTGACATACAAACAAAAAAAAAACAAAAAGAAAAACTAAAATAAAAATAAACCAAAATACGATTAAGTTGATTGCACGAAATTAAAAAAACTGTCTACCTTTTTTCTTCCATGTGAATACTCTATGTATATAGTTACTTTATGGTATATATGGTAACCATAAGACCAAAGTATTTGTAAATTAAATACAAATGTATAATGAATGTGACTTGCCGTTCTGGTATTGTAAACATGTAGTTCATTATTGTGAATGATGGGTGAATTAGATGTAATTAAATTATTTGTATACCTATTTGTATTATTATTTGTATTTGTAATATTGTGTACCTGGAGTGCTTGAATTTTTTTTATATATAAATCAATTGCTAATATTTCTAAGGTCTTACGAATTTCTGTTGCCGAATCACGTTGTTCAAAATCAAACAATTTTTTATTGCCCTTTTTGAATCGTTTGTAGCATTATAGAATTTTTTAAATAAGTGTTTCCCCACACCATGATACTATATGCCATAGTTGAATGAGATAGACAAATTTTTATAAAGTTCCGGTAACCCGTTTGGGCACGAGGGCCGAACAAAGTTTATTAAATTTTTTTGTTGTTGATTTAAAAACTTACAAAACTGTAGCTCTTTATCAGAAAAACTCACTAAATTAATTTGGCTGCGATCCATTAACCCGTTTCGGCACAAAGGCTCAATGAAGTTTTTTAATTTCTTTGTTGTCGCGCTTAAACGGTTAGACTAATTGAGTTGAAAATTTATAAAAGCTCTAGCTCTTCACCACAGAAGCTCACTGAGTTGATTTGGTTACGATGCATTAACCCATTTCAGCATTAAGCTTCAATGAAGTTTTTCATATTTTTGTTGTTGTGCCTAAACGGTTTGACCAATTGAAAAATCGCACAAATATTGCACTTTAAGACAGAAGCTAATTCAATTAATTCTGCCGTGATACATTAACCCATTTCGGCACGATAGACAGCCAAAACAAAATGTTGTTCCTAATTTTTTCCTAATTTGGCAGCATGAATTTACGGTTCTGAATAACGCCTGTGACAAATTTTTGTACCTTTTAAAAATATTCTGACCAATATTTTGTATTGTTATTATTATTAAAAAGAGATTTCCAACGCTTTTCGTCTTTATTGTCTTTGATATTTCAAAAGCTTTCAATGCAAATTTCTAATATATAATAGTAATTAAAATAAGTTAAGCATATTTACCAAGTAGCATCTTAAGAATACTTATTAAGCACCTTAAGAATACTGTGTTTAATAACATAACATTTTCGGCTGTTGTTACAAAACAGATTAGAAATACTCTCCTCCATACGACAATCGTCATGTCATCATTCAGGAATGCATTACTAACGTGTGGTGTACCTATATATGTAAGATGTATGTGTGTGTATAATATATTTCCCAAAGAATATCATTACAAGTACATACTATATTATACATATGTTTAAATGTTTAATATGTACGTATGTTTAAGAATACAATAAACACAATCAATTAAATTAGAAAACATATTCACATTTCTGTACAGTATTTAATCAAAATTGAGTACATACCTATATTTAAAGAATAAAAATCCTTACATTCTTATCCACATACAGTTCTTACACATATTTTAGCCTTATTCAATATCAATTTGAAAACATAATTATGTATTAGAAACAGTTAACGTAAAAAAAACCTTATTGACTTGTAAAGGTAAAAAACTATTCTATCTTTTATATATTAAAAATATATTACAGAACATTAGATGTATTATACATTTAAAAAGAAGCTTTTTCAAAATTAGAAGAGCTGTAGGTGCTGTAGCAGCTTTAACGGCGAGACTACATAAAAATTTATTCTACAACATTGCTTTTTAAGAGACCTATAATGCATGGTTAATATTTCATTGTTCTTTATTAAACAGTGTATAAGTTTTGAAACAGACGGACGGACAGAGTGAAACTAATAGCAAATTTTTTTAAATGAGCTTAAAAAGATAATTCATAAAAACATTAAGTGATATTACTTACGAAAATTGATATTGTCTTTCGGTGTTAGCAAAAACTCACTACGCCCTAATAGTTTACTCAATAGATTGATTCTTTTAAAGATTTTTTATAAACAAATTATCTCTAATTCTTCGCTCTGTTTATTCAATTTGCTAAAAAAAATTGAATGAAATGTAATTGAATGATTTTAATTAAATGCAATAAAAATTAAAATATTAACCAGCATCTGTGAATGCATAGTCTATATTATTTAAATTATATTAACGTAAAAAACAAAAGTTAATAATTTTTATTTGATAGAACCATAAAGTAACAATATACATAGAGTATTCACATGGAAGAAAAAAGTAAGACAGTTTTTTTAATTTCGTAAAATCAACTTGATCGTATTTTAGTTTATTTTTATTTTAGTTTTTGTTTTTTTTTGTTTGTATGTCAATTGATTTGATGTATGTACATTTGTATATATTTCTTCATATAACTTTTTCGACTTCTTAAAAAAAAAAAACCTCGATTCTATCTCGATTTTATATCAATCAATTTTAAGTGTTTTCATAACCCAACCATAGGTACAAGAATTATTATTGTAAAAGTATAAAATATGAAAAAATGTGTATATATATATTAATATAAATTTAAAGTTATTTTCTTTTTTTCTTTTTAGTCAATCTTACAATATTTAAAAAATTCAAACTACAAGCTATTTAGTTTAATATGAGATCGATATTTATTATCAGAATATAATGATCCACTGTTGAGACAATCAAAAAGTTTATCAAACACTTATATGTTTCAATTATTGTTCTAATAGCGGCACTCACTGTTCTACTAAATATTTGTGTTGCTAATTTAACTCTAATTTTTTTAAAAGTATGCGGATTAATATCTTATCTAGTTAATTTAGTACGCATCTTAATTTTTCAATTTATTTGAACTTCCCATAATTCTAAGAATTTTAAAGCTTGTAATACCATCTGAGGTTTTTAAATTGGAATCCATTAATGTATTTCTAATAGATTTAATTAGATGGGAAAATCGAATAAGCAAAAAATGTTTTATTATTATATGTATGTATATAATTACAAAATGGTTTATCAGGTGGTATTTCTAGCAACGAAAAAACTTTGGCTAAAGCTTGGTCACAAGTAATTGCCCGTATTATAATACCAATATCGAATAAACTTCTCAAATTTTTTTAATAATTTCTAAAAATCTTACAAGACGAAGATCTGTATTCTATATTTTATATTCTAACAATAAAATTTGAAAGTGTTACGAGAGGAATATCTGTATAGAAGTATGATAGTCCATTACATTAACCAATAAATAAAAATAAAAATCATTTATAATCATAATAATAATAAATTTTTAACTAGCAAAATGTTATTTCTTTAACAAGCAATTAATTGTTAATATTATTTTGAACTTGAAATAATTCCTTATTTAATAATTTTTACTTAATAGGCATTTAAATAAAATTGTAAACGAATGAGTAATTATTAAAGTAAAGAACCTTAATTTATAAACAAAATAAATATTTTTAACCAAATAAAAAATTGTCATTGAAATTCGAATACTTTGTTATTAAATAACATTTAAAAGAAAAAAAACAACAACAAAATTACATTTGAAAAAATTACTTTCTTATTAAAAAAAAGGTTCTTACTAATTTATTATTTTTTTATTATTGTTCCAAAAATAAAATACTGGTCTTATTACTTAATAAGAATTACACTTAAAAAATTTGTACTTTGTTTTGCTCAATAAGCGAAAATTATTATTTGTGAACTAAAAATAAATATTGGAAAATGCACTTATAGTAAGTTCCGCTTATTGATACTAAGACCACCAACAATGTAATGAGAACATATATTTTGTAATGCAAAAATTATTTTTATGAATTTTTACTAAATGTAGATCAATAAATTATATTAAGTATTTATAAAGAAATTTTGTAATCTTTTCATGTAAACCATTAAATTATATTTAGGATTTTAATAAGCAAAAATTTGTAAAGAAATTTTATAACTTTTTACTATAAATATGTTTAACATTACTAAAAGAAATCATTATTAATTTTACAATAAACCAAGGAGAACATCTTCTTGAAAAAAAAAAATTTAATTGTTTTATTTAAATTTACAAAAAGTAAATTAACTGGCGCCCGAGCAGGGTCCCAAGGATTGACCTCAGGATTTACCGAAGAGTTTATCCAAGGGTCCAAGGACCGTCAGTCGATAATAGAATCTTCCGTTTTAACTTAATTTAACTATTTTATTTTACTATGATCAAACCTATTTTCTTCGCCACCTAGAGTGAGGCTGCTCTAGGCACAGTAAATATAGAAGAAGTTGTTAATACAACAAACCTTTTTGTTTTAATTAATATAAAAAAAATAATAAAAAGTGAAATGCAAATTCTTTGATCACTAAAATTAAATTGCTTAGTGGTTAAACAAGGTGAATCAGTGTCAATAATTATCAGTGGCCAAAAATTAACTATTATTAATTAAATTTATTAATTATTAACTATCAATTATAAATTTTTTTTAAATAATAAAATATTATATAATTTTGGAAACAAAAAACTTATAATTTAAAAGACAATAAAAAACAAAAATAAAAAATAAAGTTATAAACCACAAAGAAGGTTCTTTAACGACACGCATCGAGACTGGTCAACCCATTTTTGGAAAAAAAGAAAATAACGAGGCCCCCGAGTAGTACCAACCAAAAGGAGTTCCAGTGTTCATTTCATCAAAGGCATTAGGAACAGCTGCTTTCCTTGTTGACCAGAGAGACTGCAACGGTTCCACCATGCAAAAGGTTTTAAGTAAAATAATTTACATGTAAGTGTTTTTAATCCTTTTTTTTTTTTACAAAGATCTCATAATTATTAAAGATCGCATAATAAAATTTCAAAAAATATAATAAAAAGAAAAAATTTAAAAAAAAAAGAAAAAATATAAATTTTTGTAATGACCAAAGTAGTATCAGATAATTCTGATACTGAGGATTTTACTGCCCATTACAAACAATTAATAGGGCAAATCCAAAAAAAAAAAAAGAAATACTAAAAGAATAAAAATTAAAAATTCGAATAAAAAAATTAAAATTATAAAGTTATTAAATCACTCTTATTAAAATTAAAAAGAAAAGGCCAAAGAAAAGTAAAATTAAAATTAAAACAATTAAAAGAAAGAAAGAAAATAAAAGAAATAAAATTTAAAAAAAGAAAAAAACAATATATTTTTAAAGGAATAAGATTTTTTCTTAGAGTTTCCGTCAATAAGTATCCGCATCTGTACGGAGAAAAGGAAACGCTAATTAAAAATATCTTAAAATTAAAAGGCCAGTTAGAGATAAAAAGTTTTGGGAAATCCATCCGCATTTGTACGAAAAAAAAGGAGAATACTAAAAAATTTTTATCCAGCGCTATATAAATTTTTTTTTTTCAAAAGGATCTGTAGTAATTAGTTCTATCTGTAGTTCTATTAAAACATAGTTTTACTAATTGATTAAAATAATTTAATAGACCACTTAAGGCATATAGAGTATTCATATTAATAAAATTAGACTTTTTATAAATCTTATATTTTTTATCTCATAAGAAAATTTAAAAATTTAAATTCAATTATTAAATATCAATAATCAATAATTTAATTCAATTATAATAATATTATTTTATAAGTCTTTATAAGGTTATTTTGTAGAGTTGAAGTGTTTATAAAAATAATCTATTTTAGTACAATTTCGTGAAAATAAAAAAAGAAAGGAAAAACTTTGGCCAGATAGAGCAAGCAAAAATTTTTTTAAAAAAGGAAAAAGAATAAACAATATAATAAAAAGAAAGAAAAACTACATATTTTTTTTGACAATACGAATATTTTTTATAAAATTTCTATAAACTTTTGTTTTTACTTATTGACAATTATTTTATTCTAATAATATAAAATTTTATCATTTTATCACATAAACTTTGTTTTTATCAAATTAATAGTGACAATTTAAATTTTTTGTCTAAGAGACTTATCTTTTAGTATCCTGTTGGTTTTTAGCTCTTTTCTTTTATCAACTAAAATATTAAAGAATCCCCATTTTTATTAATAACAAAAATATGCAAAAATATCAAGACCTATACCTTTTGGCAGACAAGAACTAATTGCCTCTACTCCCGAAAATGAAGACTCAAATTTCAGTCCAATTGAAGAAGAGGGGGAAAATAATCAAGAAAAACTTCCAAATTTAAGGCAAACTATCAAACAAATAGTGCAACACGAAACGCAGAAAGCATTAGGAATCAATGATTTCCAAGACGAAGAAGAGGAATTGGAAATAGATTTTGGCGATGACTATAATTTAGAGGGCATGAATAAGATTCCAGATGTAGTTAAAAGTTTGCGACAATTTTCAGGGGAACCTGGCGAATACGGGTCATGGAAGAAGAATGTGGAAAGGATATTGAGAATTTTTGATTGTCTAGATCTACACTATGCCGATAAACGAGACATAGGTACTTTAGAACATCATATGACTAAAATGAGACAGAAAAATAGTACCTCTCAAGAATTTTACAAAGAAGTTTATCAAAATCTTTCTATGATACTTGATAAACTTCCATCAATAGGATTAAAGCAAGAAGCTTTAATTGCTATGACGCGTTTTTATCGTGAAAAAGCACTCGATACATTCATCAGAGGATTAAATGGAGACCTACCAAGATTATTGAGCATAAAAGAACCCAAGGATCTTCCTCAGCCATTACATATGTGAACAAAATTAGAAAATATGAATCAACGAACATACTTTGGGAATCAAATGGGCACACAACAAATTAGTCAACCAGGAACTTCGCATTCTTCACTAAATGGAAATTACCCCCGTAATATCCAACAACAATTTGCTAGACCTTATAATAGAGGAAATTTTAATCGGCAATGGCAGAATAACACACGAAACCAAATTTCCAATCAAACCCTAATTCCAATTTTCATAATAGTAAACCAAACTTTCAAACAAATTCCAATAAGCAAAATGTTCAGTCTAATAAATTCAATTTACAATCTAATAAACCCAATTTCCAATCTAAATTCAATAAATCCAGTTACAACAGATCCAATTATCAACAAAACTTTACATCTGGTTCTCAACGAATAGGTAATTTAACCAGACCATATGCTGGTCGCACCTACAATGAAAATAATAATTATCAAAACGTAGGAAATTTTAATAGACGATCTTCGTCATAAGTAATTATCAGAAACGATACTCTTAAAGAACTAAACGCAATAATTCATACTAATGATGGGTATTTAAAACTAGGAGATAAATTAAAAATTCCACTAAAACAGCATACTTCAGATTATGTTAATAATATTCAACTAAGAACTTCGCATCTCAATGAATTTCAAAAACAAAAATTAGATTCATTAGTAAATAAGCATAAAAATTTATTTGCCGACCCAAATGAGAAACTCACCTACACAACAAAAGTTGTAGCAGATATTAGAACAATAACGAGAGAACCTGTTTTTTCAAAATCATATCCTTATCCAATGGCTCTAAAAATAGAAATAGATAAACAAATCGAACAACTGCTAGAAGATGAAATAATTAGACCGTCAAGATCACCATACAACTCACCGGTGTGGATAGTACCAAAAAAAGATGATGCATCAGGAGAGAAGAAATATCGGATGGTGATTGACTATCGCAAGATTAACAAAATAACCATAGCGGATACATATCCAATTCCGGAAATTAACGAAGTACTAGCAAATTTAGGTCAAAATAAATTGTTTTCTGTTATTGATTTAAAGAGTGGATTTCATCAGATACCTTTAAGAGAAAGTGATATCGAGAAAACTGCTTTTTCTGTCAATAATGGAAAATACGAATTTAATAGACTTCCATTTGGTTTAAAAAATGCTCCATCAATATTTCAGAGACCACTTGATGATATTCTCAGAGAACACATAGGTAAACACTGTTATGTCTATATAGACGATATCATAATCTTTGGGAAAAGTGAAGAAGATCATTTTAGAAATTTAGAAAACATATTCCAAACTTTAAAAGAAGCCAATATGAAAATACAATTAGATAAGAGAGAATTTTTAAAGGACGAGGTAGAATTTTTAGGATTTGTAATCTCCGCGGAAGGAATTAAAACAAATGCAAAAAAAGTTCAGGCAATTTATGAAATACCCATCCCAGAAAATTTAAAAGATTTGCGATCGTTTCTCGGTAAGTCCGGATATTATAGAAGATTTATTTATGATTACGCTAAAATAATCAAACCATTGTCGTTGCTTTTACGTGGTGAAAAGGGACGTGTCTCAAAATTACAGTCAAAGAAAACACCCATTATACTAAACGAAGAAGCGAAAAAAGATTTCATCATGCTAAAAAATACTCTGATATCCAAAGATGTCATTTTAACTTATCCTGACTTTGAAAAAGACTTCGAGCTTACAACAGATGCCTCAAACTTTGCCATCGGCGCAGTTCTATAACAAGGAAGGAAGCCCATAACATTTTGATCAAGAACTTTGACCAAATCAGAGGAACCATATGCTACAAATGAAAAAGAAATGTTGGCCATCGTGAGGGCTCTTACATCTCTTAGAAATTATTTATATGGTACCAAGAAGGTAATAATCTTCACGGATCACCAACCCCTGACATATGGTCTTAGCAATTAAAATTCTAATAGTAAACTAAAAAGATGGAAGGCCATCCTTGAAGAATACAACTATGAACTAAGGTATAAGCCAGGACAAACGAATGTAGTAGCGGATGCTCTTTCGCGAATAACACCGAAATAAGGAATAAATGCATTAACAATAACGGAACGTAATAGGGAAAGTTCATCATATGAACATATCCCATTTTTAGTAGCTCCTATAAATGCGTTTAAAAATCAAATAATCTTAAAAACAGGTAACGAAATTGAATACGAAATAAAAAAACCCTCTCCAAATTATGTACGTCATATAACAAGAACTAATTATTCTGAAAAGAATAACAATAATAACAAGAACTAATTATTCTGAAAAGTGTCTCATTAAATATTTTAAAAAAATATCTAAATCCTAGAGTGATAATAGCAGAAGAAACAGTAATGGGGAAAATACAAAATTATATTCCGGTAATTGCGAAAATTATAAAATCAGATTTACTCAAATATTTGTACAGGATATTACACAAGAACATCAACAAAATGAGATAATCATAGAAATCCATAGACGCGCTCATAGAAATAGTAAAGAAAACAAAAACCAGATAATTAAAAATTATTATTTTCCAAGAATGTTCAAGAAAATTTCTGACTTAGTAAAAATTTGTACCATTTGTAAAGAAAATAAATGTGATAGGCATCCTAATAATCAGGAAATAAAATCAACTCCGATACCTAATTATGCAGGGCATACAATTCACGTAGATATTTTTTCAACGGAATCTAAGCTTGCTCTAACAGCAATAGATAAACTTACTAAATTTGCACAGGTTAGGATGATACAGAGCAGATCAAGCGAATATGTAAGATTAGCTCTTAGAGATATTTTATTCTACTATGGAATACCAGAGTACGTTGTTATCGATAATGAAAAATCCTTAGTAGGTATAGGGGCACTTTGGCATGGGAAAAAATAAGCCCATATCGCACGACCTAGTTTCTAATAAACCATATCGCACGCCCACGCAAATTAACCTATATTTGAATGACCTTGAGTTTTAGAGAAACCGGAAGTGTTGTGACCTGGATTCTGTTAGAAGTTGGGGTAAAACAAGTCTTTTAGAGCTCTTTGATTGTATATTATAATAGGTCAACATGAAAATAGTTAGCAAAACTATTATATATAAATATTAAAGCACCTGTTATTTAATGTTGGTGAACTAGTTTTAAAGTGTATCTTTAAGGAATGCGTGTTTTTTTTTTGTGTTGGTTAACTAGTTTTACTATAGGAAGAAATACAAAATAACAATTAGCATCTTCGTTTTTTTTTTTAGCAGAATATCTGGTTTAGATTACTATGTAGTATTTTAAAAAGGTAGAAAAAGAAAGAGGCAAGAAAAGTTGAATGCAAATAGATTGGTATAGTATAGTATAGTAAGAACGTAGAATATATATCTACATATATATGTTGCATATAAAAAGGTTAAAAAGAAATTCAAACTTTATTAACTTTAATGTACAAAATATAAAGTGCATTTTATTTTTAGAGTATTACAAAAATCTCTTTTTGAATATGTTTTTACGATGATTACTAATTAAAATTGTAGATATGATGGGTTCAATGATCTTTATTCGCCTTTGAAATCTCATTCTATCAATTGCATATTGTTGCCAATGATTTTTCCGAGAAGAATTGTAAGCAAAGCTCCATACATACATAACTTTAATTTGTAAAGTTGAATTAAATGGTACTTTTTTAGTTGGATTATTTAATTCCATATGATCTATATATTTATGTTACAAATAAAAATTATTTTTTTGTTTTTTATTTTAACACGTTTTCTTTAAGTAAGTACATATAGATATTAAAACTATTTTTAATTGCACATCTTAAACTTGAACTTACATTAAACTTACATTATGTGTTGGAATAGGACACATAGATTTAAAATGTTCAATTTTTAACAATGATGGTATTGTATTGGTTAAATCATTTATTTTAGTACTATCTATGTATTTTTCAAGAAAATTTTTTTTCTGCTTTCCTTTAACGTAAATTATATCAGCTGATTGTAAATAGTACTTAAGTATATCTCTCAAACATAAGTATTCTACTGTACCACTATTCCATTTTAATCCATTTATTTTATTTTCAGAATATTGAATATTGTATTTTGTTTCATGATTAAGTTCTTCTTCGGGGTAAGGCGCTTTAAAATGATATACAATTGGAATCAAACTCCCCTTTTTCAGAATAGCCAATTCCTTTATATAATATTGCTTTTCATTTCCTTGTACAAATTGTAAGTCAATAATGAAAATTTGTTGGTTATCCATTATGAATCTTGATGAATGAATAACCTTTTGAGTGAATGAAGCGGGACTTTATATTCCCGTGTAACCCAGATAAAAATGCAGTGCCGAATGATATAACAGATCTTGAGTATAGCAACAGTATTCCTCATTTTAGTGATAATAGAAACTCTGTATTAATTGTGATAGATGATATGATGTTAAATTCTTATTATAGACATGTCTGTGAACTATTTACTAGAGAATCGCATCATAGAAATTTATCGGTAATATTTGTAACCCAAAATATATTTCATCAAGATAAATTTTCCAGAGATATTTCACTGAATTTCAAATACATAATTCTTTTTAACAATCCTAAAGATAAATCATAGATATTACCATTAGCCCGTCAAATATATCCGAATCGGGTCAAGGAATTTGAGAAAATATATAATGAATTATTAAGAGAGATGAGATTTTGATCAATTGATTTTAATCAATTACAATGAGATTTTGATCAATTGTACAAATTGTTAATTGGTTTTTTTTAATAAATTTAAAAAAATGAAATATTAAAAATAATAAAGTCTTAACATTAAATTAAAATTAAGAAATTAAGAAATTTTAATACTATATAATAATTATAAAAATAAAAAAAAAAAAAAAAAAAGGAATAAAGGAAAAGGAAATTTTTCAAAGTCCAACTGAACCCGCCAAAATAGAGTTTATAAGTTTACAAAAATTATTGATCTCAACTTACATATATAAATATTATAAAAATAAAAATTTTTCAATATCTGAAGAAGAAATCAATAATTTTCTATTATGAGCAAACTATGTAAAATCTGCAAAAACAATTATCGTAAAACAAAAGGAATACAGTGCAGTAGTATTTGCCGAAATGTTTTCCACCTAAAATGTGCATAGGTTGCTGATGAACTTTTTAATGCTGTCCAGGCAGGAAGTGCGACTTGGAAATGCAATGACTGTCCTAGTAAAAGTAATGAATCGTTCGTTGTGCCAGAGAAGTGACAAAGAAAGTGAAGACGAGTTGAACAATGAATTCTCCACTATTAGTAATAACGAAAAGGATTTAACCGTACCCAAGCCATCCGATTGTGTAGGAGAAAATCTATATAATTGCTTGCAACAATTAGCGTCCGCTGTTAATGGCATTCACAACACATTAACTTTTGTTAACTTTAAAATAGAGGAAATTTTCCAAAAAAATAAGCTGATATTGGAAGAGAATAGCACTCTCAAAAAACAAATTAAACTTAACGAGGATAGGACATATAAATTAGAAACTTTGGTAAACAAATTGCAAGGGGAAATAGATGGGATTGAACAACATAAAAACCAGTCCAATATTATAATTTCCGGGCTACCTTTTAACTTAGACAATACAAAAAATACTGTATGTACCATATTTGATAAAATTCAAGCCAAAATTCCTAAGGAAAACATTTTAAGTGTTACTTGTTTAAATAAGCATAACAATAATAAGGAAAATAAAAATACTTTATACTTGGTAAAAATGAAAACCGATAAAGATAAAGAAGAAGCTATGGCGAAGAAATCTAACTACCGAAATCTTTTCACAGTTGAAGTAGGCCTTGAAAAATATGGCAACAAGCAAATTTTTTTTCGTCCACATCTTACCTCTCTTCAATCTAAATTACATTATGAGGCTAGGATTTATATTTTTATAATTAAGCGAAATAATAAAAATATTGTTTGTTTTGTTTTATACTTGACTTTTATTTATTTATTTATTTTTATATATAACATTATTTTGTTTTACATTAGATTTTTATTTATTTATTTATTTTTATATATAACAAAACAATTTCTTTTTATTTATTCAACTTTTTATATAACAAAACAACTTCTGATCGAACCAACGTCCAGTAGCAGAATCAATGCATTTTTATATTAGAATATTTACATTCTTAATAAGTCACGTTGCAATGCAACGTGCTGAGAAAATTATTATTGAAGTTTGGAATGTACAGTTATTTTAAGATAGGATCATGTTACAAGTTACAATAATATGTTGACGCGCGCAAAAGTAAGTTTGCGCGTGTGAAAGAAAATAAAAATATATTCAAAACATTGTTTTATTACAGGGTGACATAACTTCCCCACCCTTTGACGGAGGCTCCGACGAAGTTATCTTGATTGTTTTGTTTTTATAACAATTTTTTAACTTTACAATTTGAATTAATAGTACAATTATAATTATTACTATTATTATTTTAGTTACATAATTTACAATATTTCCAATTTTATTAGTATACAAGATTTCTTTAATTTGTTCTCTGTTATTTTTAATGTTTTTTACATGCAGTTCTTCAAAGTTTAACAATTCATTATTATTGACATTTCTTTTTATAATTACATTTAAAGTAGGTAAAACTATATGGTCTTTTATTTCGATTTCAAAATTTTTATATGTTAAATTATTAATTCTAATTTGACATTTTTCGAATCTTATTAAATTAGTACCTTCAATGAAGGTTTCAAAATTATTACAATTATGGAATATCTGTGTTCTTTTAATATTTTTTATAATTATAAGACCATTTTTAATTTCTGTAATAGATTGTTCGAAAAAATTTTTAAACATACAATTAGCTTCCTTATTATTAAAAATATTATATGTACAGTTATCTTTTATATCTTTTAAGTTTTTCTTTAGATTTTGAATTACATTTGAGTGATAAATATTTTTATTTTCATCAATCAGAATTTCCTTTTCTCCTATATATAAAATTTTATTGTCTTTAGTAGGTAAAGGTTCTATTAAGATTTTAGAATAGAGTTTATTAGTAAAATTTGGTATTAATAGAATTATGACTATTTCGTTTCCGAATGTTATTATATTAATTTTGATATTTGTCAGAATGTCCAAGTTTTGTATTATGTTAAATTCTTCGTCTGTTAGTATATTTTTTGATAGTATTCCTAATCTGCTCATTAGTAGTGTCTGTTCAATATCGTCAATGTGATTTCTGAGTAAGGTAATGTCGTAATTAATTTGATACATGCACTCCATAAGTGCCATTTGGTGTTCCATTTTAGATATTTTATTGTTGAGTTCATTAGTTAAATTTGTTACGAATTTTCTTATTGTGTGTTGTTGATTCTTGATATGTTCTGTAATGTTGTAAGTTTGTTCAATTAGGTCAGAGTTTATTTTAACTTGTTTATTGTTTTCTGTTATTAACATTTTGTTGTTATCTGTTAAAGCTTGTAGTTTGTTACGTATTTGAATTTCATCGTCGCTGTCCATCGTGCCTGTTATGTACTTTAGCACTTTTCCTATTCCGTTTACAAGTCCTCTTTTGTTTCTTTTGTGAGGAATAATGTTTTTTATTTTAGAGACTAGTGATTTGTAGTTGTGAGTTATTGTATTAAATATTGGTCCGTTCGAACTCAGTTCAGTTGAAAATGGTTGTATGTTGGTCCATATGTCTTGAAGGGTTTCTTCGTACTTTGTAATGTTGATTATGTGTAGGATTTTGTTATAGTTGGTTATAAGTTTTACTTCTCCTAGTTTTAAGTTAATATGTCCGTTTTTATTATTGTTCAAGTCTTGAATATCTATTATCTGAGATGTTGATAGATTGACAAATTCGAAGAGAATGTAGAGACTTAGTATGCTGTACTTTTTCATGGTGGAAACGTCCTAAAAAGAGATTTGTTTTTTTTTTTTTAAAAAAGGAAATATTAGTAAATAGTAATTTATAGTTATTTTGTAGGATTTTATAAATTGTTATTCTGTCTTGAATGACCTGAGATAAGATTTTTCATTTTACTTCTATGTTTTGTTAAGTTTCCTTTGGTGTTTACTTTAAGTCTGATATGTAATGGGTTTTGGAACTTTTTTCGTTTTCTAACGTGGGTTTTATAATATTTATGGCCAGTGTCTTTGTCGACTACGTGTTCTTCATCAGTTAATTCGGTGTCTATTTTTCGGAATTTTGAATGATTTTTTCCTCCCCTTATTTCTTTAATGTAGTTGATTCCTGCTTCTAAAGATATGTCGACTTTGTTTTCGTTTGCTTTTTCAATAACGCGGTTTTTCTTTTCTAATATTTTGTTGTAGATTTGTTCGTATTCGCTTTCTGTTATTTTACCTTGAATGAAATCTATTGGTTTCTTGTTTGTTGAGGAGTGTATCGTATTGTTGTAATACCCGTTTATTAAAATCATTTGCTCTTCGATTGGTAGATTTTTCTTTGTATGTTTTAATAGTCTGAGGTGCTCGTTGATGGTGTTATGCAAGCGCTCTATGTCTGCGTTACTGTTGTGATTTGAATTGGAAGTGTAGTGGATTGTGATATTATTTTCTTCCAAAAATTTTCTCATTAAATGGGATTTCATTCCTAATTCGTTATCAGTAACTATTTTCGCTATGTTACCGTATGTGCTAATATACTTTGCAATTGCTCTTCTGAATTCTGCCTCACTTCTATTTTGTACTTTAGTAAACATGGCGATTTTACTGAATTTATCGATCATAGTGACAAATAATGACTTGTTTATGGAATAGAATATGTCCATATGGATTATTTGGTTAGGTTTATTCGGAGTTTCGGATATTTTTAACGGAATCTGTGGGGGTTTTCTTTCATATTTTTCTAGAATGCACACTTCGCAGTTATTTATAAATTCTGATATCTTAAGTTTTAAATTTGGGTGATAGAATTCGTTTTTCATTTCTTCGTTAATTTCGTTAATGCCACGGTGATTGTTTTCCAAGTGCTTTGTTTGAATGAGATTTTCTAGTTCTTCGTCATTGGTAATATTTTTCAGTAATTTTTTACTCCTAATAATTTTGTAATTTATAAAATGTTCGCGAAGGATAGGATTTATTTTATCAAATATTTCGTCGTTTACATATATGGCGTTAGTTCGTTTTGGGTCAAAATGATTCTTGATAATCATTTTTAATGTGATATCGTCTAAGACTTTTATGGATATTGTTTTAAGGGTTTTGTTAAATATATTTCGTGTTTTGATTTGCAAAGAGCCCGAATTAATTTTGTTTATTATAATTTGATTTTTGTAGAAATTTAAAGGCGTAACTGTTTCTATAATATTAGTTTGGAATGGGATATTTTCGTTTTGGTTTATGTCTATTCTACTTAGGAAATCAGCTACCTTATTTTCACAACCTTTTTTGTATGATATGTCATAGTCATATTCTTGAATTTGCAATTTCCATCTTATTAATTTGCTGTTTGGTTCTTTAAGACTGTGTAACCAAACTAAGGGCTTGTGATCTGTGAAGAGTTTAATTTTTCTACCGAAAACATATGGTCTGAATTGTTTAAGTGACCATACAATACTGAGAAGCTCTTTCTCGATTGTTGAATAATTAATTTCGTGCTCATTTAGTGTGCGAGACACGTATGAGATTGGTTTTCCTTCTTGAGATAGTACGCCACCTATGGCATAATGACTCGCATCTGTGGTTATTTCGAAATTTTTTTCAAAATCGGGGTAGATAAGAATTGGTGCTGATATTAATTTCTTTTTTAGATCGTTGAAACTTTGGATGTATTTGTGGTTATTTATGTCTACTTTAGAATTTTTCTTTAAGAATAGAGTCATGGGTTTTGCTATCTCGGCGAAATTTTTTATGAATTTCCTATAGTATCCTGCGATACCTAGGAATCTTTTTATTTCCTTTGGAGTTTTTGGAATTTGGTAGTTTTTAATTACCTCTATTTTCTTTCGGTTGGGATGTATTCCGTGTTCATTGATAACGTGTCCTAAAAATTCGACTTCTTTTCTTAGAAAGTCGCATTTGTCTAGTTGTACTCGAAGTCGAGCTGATTTTATTTTTGTGAAAATTTTTTTTAAGTTTTTTATGTGTTCTTCTAAACCGTTTGAGAACACTACAATGTCGTCCATGTACGTTAGACATTCTTTGCCTATATTTTCCCTCAATATATTGTCCATCAGGCGTTGAAAGGTACTAGGGGCATTTTTCAGCCCAAAAGGCATTCTACTAAATTCGTAGTGTCCGTTGTCAACAGAGAATGCAGTCTTTTGTATGTCTTCCGGTTCCATTTCTATTTGATGGAATCCGGATTTTAAATCTATTACAGAGAAATACGTACTTTTCCCTAATTTGTCCAATATTTCTTCAATATTAGGGATTGGATAAGAGTCGTCAATTGTCTTTTCATTAAGTTTACGGTAGTCTATGACAAGACGGTATTTCCGCTCGCCAGAGGAATCTAATTTTTTGGGAATAACCCAAACTGGGCTGTTGTACGGACTATTGCTATGTTGGATAATTCCATTTTCCAACATTTCCTGAATTTGCTTTTGTATCTCTATTTTGTGGATATATGGGTATCTGTAAATTTTGCTTTTTATTGGTATGTTGTCTATAGTATTAATTTTGTGTCTGATTTTGTTGGTAACTGAGAGAGGTATTTGTTCAGAAAATATTTCATTAAATTCAGATATAAGATGATTTAATTGAAGTTTTTCTTCTTTATTTAAGTGGTCGGTTTTAATTTTTTCTGGAATAATTTTACTGTCTTTGTACGTTAAGTATTCGTTTGTTTCGTAATTATTGAAATCTAAGATTTCGTCTATTTCTGCGGACGGGAATGGTTCGTTGAAATTGAACATTTTAGGTTGGTCACATACGTTAAGTATTTTGGCTTTTGCTTGAAAGTCGTTTACTTCATAAATACCTTCTAGAATTCGAACGTCGGCATTTAAATTAGTTTCTTCTATCATTGCGTCACCTTTTTGTTGTTTGACAGGGATTTTATAATAATATTCCCCAGGTTCGATTTGGTATATGGTATTTTCTGGTTGGTGACTAAAGTATAATTTTATTGGAGTGTCGTTCATCATGAGAATTTTATTTTTGTAGTCGATAACAGCGTTACCTTGCATTAGTATATCATTACCTATAAGGCCATGGTATTTTTCATGAAAATCATGAACCAAAAATACAAATTTTTCATTATTGTTTGGTTTGAATTCCTCAAAAATATTTATACTTATTGCTTGATTTATTAAGACATCTTTTTTCAATGCTCTCAAAATTTTTGAATTTTTTAGTTGTATTCTAGGTATTTCCTTGAAACTGTCTGGTCGGATTATTGAGCTTGAAGCGCCACTGTCGATTAGAAAATTGTATTCCTTTATTTTTATGTAGGTGAGTCGGTTTGGCCAGTCTCCCGAAAATTTCCTATATCGATGGTTTGCTGATTATTAACATCCATGGGTTCTACTTGCGAATTGTAATTGTTTTGGTAGTTGGGGTTGTAGTGAGAATTTCTGTTCTGGTTTGGTTGCCAATTATTGTAAAATGGTCGTTGATTATTTATATGATTGTACACACCAGGTGGGCTTCTGTTATTATTATGAAGAATGTTGGGATTAGAGGTACCGTTTTGGTGCGTTGTATTTGGAGATGTATTATTGTTGAAATATCTGATTGAGCGATTACCATTATTATTAATATTATTAGAGGGGTTTCGAATAGAATTACGATTATTATCACGATTTGGATTGTCTTGAATGTTATTTGAACGATTTTGGGATGTTTTGTTACTAATGTAACGATTATTGTTATTATGGCGATTACGATTACTGTTATGGTTATTTTGGGTATAGTTATGATTGACATTGATATTCGAAAAAGCGTAGCCCAATCCGAAGATAGGATTGATTTCAAGGGTTCAGGAACTTTATTTTTAAAAGTATCTAAAGCACTTTGAACGTTAGCTTTTAAATATCTTTCTAATTCGTCGTTATTGTTTTGGTATTCCAACTGTGTTTTTGTATTTAGTCTTCTAAGTATAGCTTTCACGTCGTTGTAAAATTCGACAGCATTCGTCTTAAAAGTTTGGCCCCTTAACTGGTCAAAAAGTTGGTCAGCGGATAGCCTATCGCCAAAATTGTTATTAAGTACTTTTTTAATTTCATCCCAGGTGGTAGCTTGATGATTGATTTCGATAACTTCTCTGGCACTTCCAGTTAATTTTGATTTAATTATGTCAGAGAAAATTCCTTTTGAGAATTCGTCGTATTGGAGTAGTAAAGGTGTGATCCGATCTACTAAATCGATAAAAGTTTGTAAGGTACCGAATTTCCCATTAAATTCAGGTACGCGTTCTAAATATTTAAGTGGGTCAATTGTAAGGCTTTTTGGGTCTGTCATGATTCGATTTTCTGTATTTCTATTTAAATTTAATTTCGATAATTCTTCTATAAGTATGTCAACAACTCCGATAGCTACGAAATGTTGTGACATAAACGGCAAAATGAAAGTTTAGTACTATATGAAAAGGAAATTCGATTTATACAAAATTTATTTATGAAATGTAATTTTTATTTAATTTGACTGGTTGTAATTCTTGTTTACTTCTCATCAAAAGTATAAATTTAAAATTAGGTAATTTATTATTTTCTTTTCTTATTTTATTTTTTTTTATTTAATAGTTTTTTTTTGATTAAAAATTGTTTATTGTATATATTTTTTTTTATAAGTATGTAATTATTTTTTGTAATATTTATTTAAGCTTTATTTTTATTATAATTTTTTTTGCTAGATTGTAAATTTTCGAACATATATATATTTTGGAATATGTATTTTAAAGTAATTATTAATATGAAAACAAAATTGTATTATTAGTAATAGTATGAAGAAAAAATTGTTTTATTTATTTTTTGGAAGTTAATACTACTTATTTCTTTTATTATTTTACGCTTCCCTTTTTTTTTTTTTATTTAATATCTACTTATTACTTATTTAATATTTCATATGGTTTTAATATTTTATTATTTGATTTTAATTTTATTCTTTTTTTCTTTCAGGTAATATATTCGCTTGGAAAAATTTATTTAATAAGTTAACACTGGGTTATTTGATTTTATCGTACGAAAAAAAAATAAATTTGATGTAATATAAAAAATATATTTTCTTTTAAAATTTTAGTGCTACTGCTAATAGTGATTACGAAAAAAGTTAAACAAACTTTTGCAAAATAATAGTCTTTAGCAATATTTTAAAACAATGAAAAATTATTTATATACTTAGGTGTTTTAAATTTAATTCTTTTACTTTAAATTTATTTGATTCAAATAGACTTTAATTTAGTTTTACCCAGATGATATTTAAAGCACGTTTATATATATAAAAAAAAATATTCTCTTTAAAACACAAAGAATTTTGATTTACTTAAATATACTTCTTCTATTAATTTAATCTATTATATTGGTAAAACTTGGAAAAATAAAAACTCACGGTTTGTTGGTTGTTGTACTGCTGGTGTTGTTGCCCTGGTACTCTTCGATTCAGCTATTGGTTGTTGTTGTTGTTTCGGCCGGATGATTGCTAGGTTTTTCTTTTTCTGCGTCCTTGAGTATATTGACATATACTAACTGGTGCACTTTGTATAGTATGTACAATTTTTGTTTTTTGGTGATTTTCGTTCACTTATTATTTTGTGATTTTCATTCACTTATTATTTTATGATTTTCGTTCATTTATTGTTTTTGTTATTTTTTAAGTATGCACTAGTTGACGCATCCTACCGACTGCGCCATTTATATTTTTATAATTAAGCGAAATAATAAAAATATTGTTTGTTTTGTTTTATACTTGACTTTTATTTATTTATTTATTTTTATATATAACATTATTTTGTTTTACATTAGATTTTTATTTATTTATTTATTTTTATATATAACAAAACAATTTCTTTTTATTTATTCAACTTTTTATATAACAAAACAACTTCTGATCGAACCAACGTCCAGTAGCAGAATCAATGCATTTTTATATTAGAATATTTACATTCTTAATAAGTCACGTTGCAATGCAACGTGCTGAGAAAATTATTATTGAAGTTTGGAATGTACAGTTATTTTAAGATAGGATCATGTTACAAGTTACAATAATATGTTGACGCGCGCAAAAGTAAGTTTGCGCGTGTGAAAGAAAATAAAAATATATTCAAAACATTGTTTTATTACAGGGTGACATAACTGCTAGGCAGCTTAAAATCGCTGGAAAATGTCAATATCTCTGGATCAAGAATAATAAAATTTATTTACGACAAAATGAAAACACAAAGGTATTTAGAATTGAAAATTTTAATGACATTAACTTTGCTAAAACTAAACTTTGCAAATAAATACAATATAGATAAAATAATTTTTCCAAAACATTCATTTTTGATTAATAAAATTTCTTTCTTTGTTATTCTCACACTATTACACATAAATTTGGATTTAATTAACATTTCAAGTAAAATAACTTTAATTAACATAACCTATAATATTATATTAGTAATTTGTTCTTTTTATTTTTACATTCTAATTACAACAACAACTTTAATTAACATAACCTATGGCATTGTCTTAGATCTTTGTTTTTTTTTTTTACTTTTTTATATCTACATAATTCTATATTTAATTTATATTTCATAGCAAACAGATATACAGATTAACTCATTTATAAACAATTGGTCAACTAACGTCTTTAAACATAATTTATTATTTCTTATATATTTTAGTACAATTTATATCTCAACAATAACAATTAAATTTAATATAAACTTAATCTATTTTACAATTTTTATAACTCCTAAAATTATATTTTGCTCTTTCAGACTAAATTCTTATCCTTTAACTTTAAACTATTCAACTTTAAATATTAACCTTAAACAATTACACATTGCTCGTATTTACTTTTCATATATTTCAAATTTTTCTACATTATTATATTTACGACTAAATCTATTTCACTTATTATTTTTTTCTCAAAATTATCTATTAACTTTAAACTTTACAATTTTAAACACTAATTTTAAACAATTATACATTGGCCATATTTACATTTTATACATTTCAAATTTTTCTACATTATTATATATACGACAAAATCTAATTCACTTATTATTTTTTTCTCAAAATTATCTATTAACTTTAAACTTTACAATTTTAAACACTAATTTTAAACAATTATACATTGGCCATATTTACATTTTATACATTTCAAATTTTTCTACATTATTATATATACGACAAAATCTAATTCACTTATTAAATTTTTTTCAAAATTTTCAATTAACTTTAAACTTTACAATTTTAAATACTAATTTCAAATAATTATACTTTGGCCATATTTACATTTTATATATTTCAAATTTTTCTACATTACTATACATATTTACGAATAAATGCAATTCACTTATTATTTCTAATTCAAATTATCTACCTATGATATTATATAAAAACATCTTAATACTATATAAAAAAAAATAATATATATAAACATACATATCAATCTGCTACTACACTTTTTTTTTTTTGGTCAGCTGTTAAATTTAATATTACATAAAAATATAATAAATATTAATTTTGACAGATTACAACTGTTAATTTTAACTCATGCTATCATAGATCGCACGAAACACGTCCTACTAACTTTATTAATAGAATTGATGAATTGACTTCCAACTACAAAAGATCTATAATAGTCGGTGATTTCAATCTTGACTTGCTAAATATAAACAACCCGGATATAGTCTCATATAAAGATATGTTGCTAAGTAATGGTTTCTTTATCTGCAATAAGATTTGTGAAACTTTCGCTACCAGATTTGGATCACAATCTAAAACAATAATTTATCATTTTCTCAACCGACATTGACATTGTAGACAAAAAATATAATTTACATGTCTTAGATTGTTCCTTATCTGATCATCAAATGCTTTTAATCAGTACAAAACATATAAAAAATAATAATTGTAATAATATTCAATACAAAACCGTTTTAAATTACACCAATATTACTAACAATGATTTCTGGCTAAATTTTGAATCATACAATGATGTTGATCAAATCATTGATAATCTCTCTGCTTTAATAAATAATAATACGGAGCGTATTGAAATAAAAAATGTTAAAAAAAAAAAGATATGGATAACTGAAGAGATTTTATGTGTTATGAAAATCAGAGATTCCTTTTTTAAATATAAGAAGCAACACGTGAATAATACTCATATTAACAACTTGTATATTCAATATAGAGATAGAGTTAAACAATTAGTTATTGAGGCAAAAAAAAAATATTGCTCGGACAAAATCTCTTTATATCCGAGTGATACAAAAAAACTTTGGAATTTATATAAGGAGATTATACTTAATACTGATACACCCGTTTCAAAAAACCAAGTTAAGACTCTATGCCAGAATGAGAAAATGTTAGACAATCCAAAAGACATTTCTGAATGTTTCAATAATTTCTTTGTCAATGTAACCCAGGAAATAAACATATCTAATACAATTATTGATCATGTTTATTTAAGCCAATTCAGTCGTACCATATCTTCAGAATTCCAATTAACTCCAACAAACCTCGAAGAAGTAAGCACGGCTATCAGCTCATTAAATGCTGCGGCAGCTACAGGAATTGACAATATCTCTACGAAACTCATCAAACGTTTTGCGGACCGATTAGTCCCTATATTTGTTAAATTAATTAATAAATCATTTAGTAACGGCATTTTTCCAAAAAAAACTCAAAACTGCAATTGTAACTCCTATTTATAAAGACGGAAATAAAACTGACTCCTCAAACTACAGGCCTATTTCTATTCTTCCAGCAATTTCAAAAATTTTTGAAATTGTGATAAAGAATAGATTATCTAACTTTTTTTACTCTAATGATATCTTGAGTGAACAGCAGTTTGGTTTTCAATCAAAATCTAACACCACAGCTGCTTGTCTAAATCTAACAGATTTCATATGAAAAAGTATTGACAGGAAAAAATATACCAGCTGCGTCTTCCTTGACTTGAAAAAAGCATTTGATTGCGTGGATCATGAAATCTTATTGCTGAAACTTTCCAACTTAAATTTTTCAAGAATTCAAATACAATTTTTCGAATCTTACCTATTTAATAGAACACAAATAGTTCGCATTAATAATATTTGTAGCTCTGAGAAAAGCAAATATAAAGGGGTACCACAAGGTTCTATTTTGGGACCGGACCTCTTTAAGTTATACATTGATGATCTAACTCGTCTAGCCCTAAAAGAGGAAATACAGCTGTATGCTGATAATGCGGTCTTAAAGTACTCTGAAAATAGTGAAGAAATTACAAAAACTTCAATTCAAAATGATCTGAATGTCATTCAAGAGTGGTTAAATAAACATAGGATCAGTCTAAATATTAAGAAAACTAAAATAATTCTCTTTGCCAATAAAACATGGAACTTAGGTACAAGTATTCTCTTTAGAAATGAAAAAATTGAAATTGTCAAAAACTTTAATTATTTAGGTTTAAATTTAGATTATAAACTTAACTGGAGCAATCACATCGATTATATAAAAAAAAGAATAGCGCCATACATATTTATCCTGCATAGATTGAAAAACTTTTTATCTAACAAAGCCCTATACACGATCTACAATTCCTATATAAAATCTCATATTTGTTATCTAAACCCAAGCTGGGGAAGAGCTGCCAAAGATTATTTGAACAAGTTAGACATTTTACATAAAAAAAGCATAAAGATAATTAATCGGTACCCGACTCAACATCCAACAAGTTTATTATATTCTTCCCAATATATTAGTTTAGCAAACATTTGTAAATATGAGCTATATATCTTGGCTTTCAAGATTGTAAATAATGATATAAAGCATAATTTTATCTTGAATAGATTGATTGATTGATTGATAAACCACAATACACGTAACAAAGCAAACTATTATTTATCATTGTTTCGTACAAATAACCAAAGTAATAATGGGCTGTATAATTGTTTAAAAGCATATAATGAACTACCGGAAAGTCTTAAACAGATTGCGAATCTACCTACGTTTAAAATCCGAATTAAAGCATTTGTGTTAGAAAGTTAAAAACAAATAAAATAAAGAAGTAGGAAGATAAGTGGAAGGTCGAGGGAATGTTATCTGTTATATTAGTTGTTGTATTCTATTTATGCATGTAATCATATGTGGATTAAATTTAAATTTATAGTCTTAGATTATTTAAAAAAAAAAAAAAAAAATGTGTTTTATTTAAAAAAAAAAAAACAAAAAGTAAAAAATAAAAAAATGTAAAAACTTTCCATGTACATATATAGATGATAGGTATTATTATTTTTATTTATTTTACTACGTTTTTAATGAACTTTATTATTTTTAATGAATATTATTTATATGAACTTTATCAGACCAGACAGCTCAGGCTACGGTCAAATAAATAAACTTGTATTACTAAACACTTTATATAAAATAATAATTAATGTAATCTAAATTATAAAATACGATAATAAAGAAAAAAAAAAAAGTAACATCTAAGCCATATGGTTATATATTAATAGATCTTACTCAAGAAGTTAATGATTTATTTAGATTGAGAAGTGACATTTTCGAGCAAGATTTGTGTTATTGTACAACAAATCAGTTGGAACAATATGCAAAAGAATATGAAACGATTGAAAATCAACCGACATATATTGCATCTGTTAAAAAATTCTAAACCGAAATTTCAAAGAATTATTATAAAACATTGTGAACCAGATGTAATTAAAACAATTTGTGAAATATCGTTAAATATTTTAAATGGTAACTGTAAGTTGAATAAAAAAACAAAAAATCAATTTAAAAGATATAAAAGGGAGTTAAGATCACTCATTTGTTATAAAAAATCAATAAATAATAAACGAAAAATTATTGTTCAAAAAGGAGGATTTTTACCTACTCTTCTTGGTGCAGTTCTTTCAGGGTTGATTGGAAATCTTATAAAATGAATAATTCGTCATTTAATAAAATGATAATTCTCAAACCGGAAATATATGAAAAACTTAAACAAAATTCTAATCTTGAAATTAACCAGTTGGATAAAAATATGAAAAAAATGATGTTAAATAAGCATTTGACTGATATACAGAAATGGTATTTTTTACGGCAAAACTTGTTTAAAAAACAAAATCAGAGCAGAACTCTTCCACAAAACAGAGAAAAAGGAAAAACGATACTAATGGAATCAAAAAGTACTCAAACACGTGTAAAACCATGACCAAGATGCAAAGGTACAATCAGATTCTGTTAAATATAGAGACATTAAAATGCAATTCCCTGAGGAAGAAATATATGAGGATACCCCTGATAATGTGTTTGAAGACGAAGAAAATGTTTTATCAAAAGCAATGTCTGCTTCAACAGCGGGGGAACGGTTAAGAAAATGAAAATCAATTAGGAGTAAAAATGTTCAAATATTTGAAACAGATACTGGTGATATAATAACAGTTCCATTAGATAGTCCAAGGCCACCAACGAAAAAGGAAAAAACTATAAATAGATCTCCAAAACGTTTATTGCGATCAGCGAAAGCAGATGATACTCAAACACAACTTAATTATCCAATTCGTAAAAATAAATCTACAAGTTCATGGACAACGTACAAGTAAATGATGAATTTTACGTCACATTACTCAGTGATTCATCTATGAATTTTTACCCCGAAAACACATTATCAACTTTTACGAATAAAATGGATAAATATATGATCGATTCTAATTGGAAAGTTGGTGTATCTGAAATATATGCTAATGATTTTATTCCAAATGTCTATGGTAAGGAATGGGAAAAAAGTACTCAAATATATATCACTGGTATGCAGACAAACCGTATTGGTGTTGGGACTACTTATATACCATATAGTAACGATCAAATGATATGCGATTGGAAGGTTCTGTTACTTCCTACTTTAATTCAAAATATTCGACCATTATTAGGATTTTCAAGAAAAGAAGTTTTACGTCAACTAATTTGGGGTATTTTTAACTTTATAAATGACGATATAAACTATGTAATGCCAAACAAAGCTGAGGAGTTTCCAAAAACTTTATTATACACTACTATCTGTTTAAGTAAGCCAAAAGTTAACATCAAATTAAGAACAAATTTCACTTACAGCTTAGATGGACTTTTAAAAACATGTTTTAATCAAGCTTTCGTAAAATTAACTGACCCTAAAAAATATAAACCTCGTGTAATTGAAGTTTTTAAATTGTTTATTGATAGCATGAATTTAATTCCTGTAGAGAAACCAGATATGTTTTTTATATACACTGCTATTATTGAACCACAAAATATAGGTGGTAAAAATGTAAGATGTTTAAGAACTGTTAATACAGAAAATGCTTTTACTAACACAGTAAAAGAATTTAACATAATTCAATATTGTAATGTTGAAAAATCATTTGATAGTATTTTTATAAATATGGTTATAAAATAAATTTTAGTGATAGTAGTATTCCTACAAAAATTGTATTACATTTTAAAAAAGTATAAATAAATGTCAGTTTGTAAATTTTAATATTAATTTTATTTTAAACGTAATGGAGAAAGTGTATTACAGATATTATTTAGTACAATCCGGAAGAGGTCTTGATGACATCGGGCCTTTATTGCATTCTACCATACCTTACCAAAGAGGTCGCGGATTAGGAAGTTTTTTTGGAGGTCTTTTTAAGTATTTGAAACCTATATTTGCTTCAGGTGCTAATATATTTAAAAAAGAGGTCATTAACTCTGGTATTAGCGCTTTATCTGATATTGCATCAGGGGCAAATGTAAAGGAAGTTGTTCAAGATAGAGCTAAAGAAATTATGAAAAATGTAAGACGCGGAGCTGTTAGGAAGCTTAATGAAATGTATGAATCTGATAAAAGAAAAAGAAAAACTATAAAAAGACTTAACATTAGCAATTCAAATTATTCTATGTCAAAACGGCGTAAAGTTAATAAGAAAAGAAAACTAAAAGATATTTTTAACTAATCATGGTGGAATGTATGAAATCTGAATTAGATATTTTTAAAACTCAACCTATTCAATCCAGTATTTTGCGATCTGAGTAGGTTTCTTACAATCCAATTGCTTCCCTAGACAATCCGTCAACAATCGAATTTCTATCATTAGGTCATGGTGATACATATAGAGATTTATGTTCTGTATATTTACGATTAAAAGTACAAATTTTAAAAAAAGATGGAACTCATTGGAATAATGATAAAGGAACTGATGGAAGACTAATAGCACAATCAAATGTTGTTAATAATCTTCTTCACTCTCTAATAAAACAGTGTAATGTACAGTTAAATGGTAAAAATATAACCCCCTCAGACGGTAACTACCACTACGGAGCTTACATTGAATCATTATTAAATTATGGTACAGATGCAGCAACAACACATTTGGAATGTGCAAAACCAAAACCAAAATAAACCAAGATAAACCAAATATAGCAAAATCTGACAATGTTAGTTCAAAGGAGCGCCAAAAAGCTTACCAAAATAGCAATGTTGTAGAGCTTATGGGCAAATTACATGTAGATATGTTCAATCAGCCAACTCTTCTGATAAATAATGTTGATGTTAGAATAGTTTTAACATTATAAAAACCAGATTTTTTCCTTTTCGGAGATGATTCTGATGAATCTCAATTAAAAATTGTAGAAGCAACATTGTTTATGAGACATGCAACTATTAATCCTAGTGTATTATTAGCACATAATGCTATTATTGAGAAGTCGAACGCCAAATATAATTATAAACGGGTAGAAGTAAAAAGTTTTACGATTCCTTCTAATAGTACAACTATTTCGCTTGATAATGTATTTATTGGGCAGTTACCAAACACGATATTATTTTGTATGACAGAGAATGCCGGTTACTCTGGAAAAAGATCAAAAAATCCATTTAATTTTAAACACTTTGATATTTCTCAATTCATGTTATATGTAAATGGAGTACAAATACCTAATACAATAATTGAAACCAGTTTTACGGAAGAAAATAATTGTTATACACGTGCATATCATACGCTATTTTCTGGTACAGGCATATATCATAATGATAAAGGTCATCAGATAACAAAATCTATGTTTAGTAATGGATTCTTTATATTAGCTTTTGATTTAACCCCAGATGCATCAGGAAATGAAGTGTGTCATGGATTACTTAATCAAGGCACTGTCCGAATTGAAGCAAGGCTATCAAAACCGCTTCCATCAACTCTATCTGCTATAGTTTATGGAGAATTTGATGCAAGTTTACAAATTGATAAAAATCGAAATGTGTTCACAAATCTATAAATAGATTACTTAAGACTTGAATTTGAGTATTTGTTAAGATGTCATTAAACTGTGCACTTGTAGATGTAACATTTTGTTGTGATGATAAAAACAACTTATTCGCGAAAGATATTTGCTTACTTGGAATTAAAGAACCTTGTAAAAAATTAATAAAAGAGTTTACATACAAATTTCCAACAAAAGAACTTTTAAATTATCATCTTGAAAATTATACTTTTGGAACTGTTCACAATAATAAAATAAATAACGATCTTAGACAGATATTGGAGAAATTTGATATTATTATAACAAATGAAAAAATAAAAAAAGATTTCTTAATAAATTACAATAACGAAATAAGTAAAGGGTATGATTTAAGTAAATTTGATTCATGAATACTTTAGAATTAACTAATATATTAAGATGTAACAAATACACAAACAAATTTTTGAAAGGAATTTTTGCTTTGGATAAATTACCTAATATAGTTGAAAGGCCAACATTTATGATTGTAAACACTGATAAAGCCAAAGATCCTGGAACACATTGGTTAGTTACTTTATTCCAAAAGATGGTTGTATAGAATATTTTGATTCTTACGGTGGCACACCAGATAAACCAGAAATTCTTAATTATTTAAAAAACCAATGCATAATATTTAATGATTGACAATTACAAAGTAACTTTTCAGATGTATGTGGACAATATTGTTGTGTTTACGCTTGGTGTAAGTGTAATAATATAAGTATGAATAAATTTTTAACACAATTTAGTAGTGTTAGTTATATCCATAATGATAATCTAATTTTAAAACTTTATAACAGCATATTTGGGAAAAAGTATATTCAGAGCTGTGTTTCTAAACAAAAAATATAAATATATATATCTAAAATATTGCGGTTTTTTAACTCATTTTAAAACAACTGTGAGAGGAATAGTATCATATACAATATGTTATTGGCCTATACCTACTTTTTAAACGAAGCACATACGGTAAAAATTGTTGTTGGTTTTCATACAGAATTAATAGAAGCAACAATTTCATTACACCGCATTGGGAAAAAATTAATGTTTATTAATTATGACGATTGGTTGGAATTTTATCAGCAATATCATCTACATACTAAAAATAAAGTTTCCTGCTTACAATTTGGTACAAAAGCTGGAAAACCACGGTCATTTGTACTAAAAGATGAGGAAATTGATAAACTTCGTAATCTATTTAATTTTATCCACTTAGTAATGGTTTACAACAAAAATGCTGAAGGATGTGTAAAAGAACACGTAAGAAAATATATTAGAACGTGTGTGGAAAACCAGCAAACTATATTAAAAGATGAAATATACATTCCATTAAACCGGTTTAATGTTCAATGTAATTATTCTAGATTATTTTTTGAGATTCCATTTTTATTAAAAGAATTAATAGATAAATATTTAAATATAAATCAAGAGAATAAAATGTTAAAATAAGATTAAACTGTAAAATAAATTTATAATAAAAAATTTTAAATAAACTTTATTTACTTTTGTTTTTACAATTACAATAAAATATGGCAATAGCAAAAACAACACAATAACTAAACAAAAATGTAAAAAATAATATTAAACATCTACAATAATACGGATATAATGTGGTTGGTTGCAAATTCTCTTTATCATTGTCCAAAGATTCAGAAACTTGCCCTCGTTCTACAAAATTACTGTCCATTTGAAATGTCAAAATGTTGAATAACCAGACTTTTTGAGAAAATTAAGTATTTTTTTTATTAATTTGCAGTGTTACTAAGATTAGAACTGACAACTGACTGAATAAAAATTCAAATTTTGAAAAGGTATAAAAAGAATGCATTATCTTTATTGGTATTTATTTTAAGAAATAAAGATTTCTTAGAAAAATACTCATTTACATTATTAGATGAACACAAAACTTATATTTCAAATTTATACAATTATTTAGAAAAATTTGTTGGTAAACAGTACAGTTCAAAATATGGTACACATTTTAGTTGCTGTCCTTGGGCTTATAATAATTGTACGTCAGGGACACTTGTGAATGCTATTTTGTAGAAAAATATAACAAAGAATTAGAAAAGTTAATTAAATTGGTATAAGCATAATGTCAAAAGCTCAAATTGTAATGGAAATTCATAGACCAGCAAGGCGTAGATATCCTAGAAGGAAATTCTTACAAAGAGGTTTAAATGATACTTGCCAAATTGATTTAGTTGAAATGATACCATACGCAAAGTTTAATAATGGCTTTAAATATATGTTAACTGCCATAGATATATTTTCTAAATACGCATATGCTGAACCTGTAAAAACAAAGAATGCTGAAAATGTTTTAAATGCCCTGAAATCAATTTTTGAGCGCGCTAAAGTTATACCCAAAAATATTCACTCTGATCAAGGCAAAGAGTTTTTTAATTCACAATTCCAAAACTATATGAGAGAAAAAATAATCAATCACTATCATACATACAGTGAATTAAAAGCATCAATTGTTGAACAATTTAATCGTACAATGAAAAATTCTATGTGGAAAAAATTTAATCTAAATGGAAATTATAAATGGTTATCTATTATGCAATCAATAATAAAAGATTATAATTCAAGAAAACATTCTACAATAAAGCTTCCACCTGAAAAAGTTACGCGAAAAAATGAAAGAAATATATTGAAAAATATATATATGTAACCTAAAATTTTTCAAAAAAGTAAATATAAGGTTGGTGAATATGTAAGAATAAGTAAATATAAAGACCACTTCGAAAAAGGCTATCAACCAAATTGGTCAGCTGAAATATTTAAAATTGATAAGATCAATAATACCTATCCAGTTACATATCAATTATCAGATTATAAAAATAATCCTATTTCAGGTGATTTCTACAAAGAGGAACTCACTGCTGTTAAATATCCAAATTCTTACCTGGTAGAAAAAATTATTAAAAAACAAGGTAATAAAGTTTTTGTTAAATGGTTAGGGTTCAATGATGATCATAATACTTGGATTAAAAAAAAAAAATAGTATTTAATAAATTTGAACATATTTGATATTTATTTGTGCTATTTATAATAAAATTTTTAAATAAAAATTTAAACATTATATTTCTAATTAATTATTAACATTAGATCTTTTATATCCATAGGGAAATGAACTACCATCTTCCATAAATTTACGTTTTTCTAATCTAGTTTGATATTTTTTATTTCAGGAACTGTGATAACTTTATGCTCTTTCGTAATCGTCGAATATTTTGTGAAAGTATGTATATATCGTTGTCTTCCTTCACATTTAGCACCGCTTCTTTAATTGTATTAAAATTAATTTTTTGGGAGGCTGTATAGTTTAAACAAATTCCTTTAACTTTACAAACTAGTTTTTCTTCATTGTCTTTCGTACTGTGAACTTTATATGCATAGTTTTTAGGGCCTCCACTTACAAATTCTGTAATGTAACTTCCAACACCATAACATTCTAGTTCATCGGTCATATCTCCTATAAAATCCCCTGTTTGGGGTTCATATTCTCCTGTACGACTTATATATATTAATTACGGAATCAGAGTCATAATATAAAACTCTATCCTTTAGTTTTTCTAAATAACTATATAATTTTAATCGAATCTACATTTACAGTAGATAATGATTCATCTGCTTCTTCTTTGTACTGCCAATTAACTATAATGTTTTCCTCACTTACTGGAAGAATACCATAAACGTCTATAGGTGGATTTGTTAACATGTCATATAAATCCTTAGGTTGATTAATAATTATTGTTTTTTGCAAGTTTTCTCTCTGTCCAAATTTACCCCAAAAAGAATTAAGCATTAATTTTGCAAAAGATCGTAGTCCCTGATTATTTACAATTTCATTAAATTCTAGTTGAATATTTTCATTTCTAAGAAAATACGTTATATACTTCTCTTTCTCTTCCTTTGTTATACAGTTACTAGGCCATCCCGATGCCTATTGTTTTATTTTTAAAAATTTGTTCATCATTTGTGTGAAAAGACCATCTGTTTTTGTTACACCATTGTATTGACATATGTTGTAACTCCATATTTCATGAATTTCTAATATTTTATATTTCAATTCAAGAGCTTTTAACACTACATCAATAATCCATGTTCCAAGTAAAGCTCTTTCGTTATCATTATGTAAACAAAATTAATTTAAGTTTTTTTCCTCACTACATGTGCGACATAAGGAAAACTTTAATTTGTTGTTTTATTTTACAGGTAATACTGGATGTATAAGATTTTCTGGTGGTAAAATTTTACATTTTATAAGTCCATTCAAATGTTTTAAATTTTGTTTATTACAATTAACGTTTCCTACATAAACATCTGGATGACCGACAGGAAATTTTCTATATTTGCAAACCCATGGATATAAAGAACAAATATCTATATATTTTATTTTTTCTCCTTTTTTACATTTGTAGTAGTTGTAAACATTATCTGTACGACCACCATAAAAATAATCCCGAGGTTTTAATGGTGAAAGTTGTACTAATGGATGGTTATTTAAGTAATTCATTTTGCTTTTACTTATTTGAGAATAAAAATCACATTCCCACATTTCAATTACATTGTAATCTAATCTTTTCAACCTATCAGATTTTCTAATAGTTCTATTATATCGTTCATTCATTGTATCATTTTTATCATCATATAAATATGAATTACGATTACGTGGAAAACAGTTAGGAGGACCGTGATAATAACATCCATAAAATTCAAAAACTTGATTAGTTTCTGAACAAAAACCATCAACTTTTACACCGGCTACGGCAGCTTCTTTTTGTTTAGCCTTTGATTGGTTATCTGAATACCTATACCCGTTTTTAGGTATTAAACCAATCGTATCTGGTTTTAAAAAATTACGTCTAAATGCAAGATTACAAGCAGACGCTATAGTTGTGGCCTCTAGAAAAGGTTCAACGTAACATTCTCTAAGAAAAAATTCTCTGAACTTTAAGCATGATTGCGTTAGTATTGCTACGTCATTTATACAATATTTTACAATATCATTTTCCATATAGAATTCATCATTTTTGTGATCTTCATACCATTTCAGAAATACTTCACGTTCGTTAGTTTTGATGGTATCTGGGTTATAATATTCAACAGGTGGTAATGGTCCAATATAATTTTTATTTTCATTTGTATTGAAGAGATGCGGGAAATATCCTTTTTTCAAATCAATTTGTAAATCAAAAGCCTTTGGTAATTTTGATAATGCCATTGCAAAGTAATTAATTGAGTCTATAAATTTTATGTTATCTAATAACATCATGATAATTTTTGAAACTCGCATAATTAGTTTAGTTTTTAAAGAGGTTTTTTCTAATATAATATTTAAAATAAATTGATGGTCAAAAGATTGTCCATTATGTGCTATTATCACGACAGTTTTGAATTCTTTTCTTATCTCCATTATGTACATCAGAAATTGCTCTATAATATTTCCCTCTTTAATTGCTCTTCTTCTAAATTTACATGTTTTACAAAAATATAACGAGGACAACGAAATACATGCGTCACATCTTTGCTCGAAAACACACAAATTTGGTTCATGTAGTTTAATATCTGATAGAATGCCTCTTATGTACTTCTCTCCAAAAGCTTTTTCTTGTTGTGTTTCCAAATCGTAAAATATATAAATAAAATTTTTTAGTTTAGGTTGATTTTTGTTTTGTTGAATAAAACATTTATGATTCTCAGGAACATAATTACTGCAAATCTTGCAAAAGTATTCACCACATACATGGTTTCTTTCGGCTCTATAAAGTTTTAAGCTAGACAAACATTTTTTAACTTCGTCACAAATACTGTTGCGTTTTGAACTTGACGCCCTATGGTTATCTAAACACATTCGACCTCGAAATGAACGATTACAATCATTGCATAAAATTTGTTTTAAATTATTAAGACATGGTGGAGAATTTTGACAGCATGGACATGTTTCTGTGCATCTATGATTACTTTTGTTGTTGTATGGAATGTGGCAATCTTCACAATAATAACTGCCGCAAAAGGTTGCAGTCAGCGATTTTATTAATTGTTTTTGTTTTTAATGCAAATTATTCCCTTTCGCTTTAAGCTTTCCTCATTATATGATGAATATTCTTGTGATCTTCCTCTCCCAAATGGTAGCCTTACAGAAGTAACTGAAAGACAAAATGTATCTGTGCTTAAACCTGTAACATAAAAACAAAATAAAAGTATTTCACTTTTTCAATTTCAAAATAAAATCGTTTCACTTCCAGCTTTCCTATTTTTAGAAAACTTGATATTCTTCCGCTCCGTCACCTGTATTTCTATAAAACTCTGAAAATATTCTTTACAAAGTCAGGCTATTTAACTCAACGTCATATTTCAAACTATAATTTAAGAATTAATCATAGTAATTTTGCTGTGATTCCTCGAGCCCGCACTTCTCATTTTGGTCACTTCTTCGATATTCTTGCTCCAAAAATTTTTAATCAACTTCTTAGCTTTATAAGAAATGACAGGAATCCATCTTCTTTTTCTTCTAATGTACGTCAATTGCTTTTTCAATTTAGCATATCAGAAATTGAATATTTATCTCTGAATTTAATATAATTTTAACATAAATTTCATTTTTAATATAATTATTTTTTTAATCTTTACTTTTTTTGTAATTTTTATTATATTTTGTGTTCTTCCTCAAATTTTGAAATCTTGAAATGCTTATAAAATTATTTTTAAAATTCATAAAATTGTTTTAAAAATTCTATATTACTGTACACTTATTTTTCTATTTTTTATTACTTCTTTTTAACCCCACAGTTAGTTAGTAAGTTTGTAAGTTTCTATTTTATTTTAAATATATCTTTTACTTTTATTTAGTTTTAGACGGATCCATCGCTACTTATACATATTAGTATAAAAGATGGACCTTTTTTAATTATTTCCTAATTTTAAATAGTTAGTTAGGAATCTAACTATAACTTGTATTATATATATTTTGTTATTATTAGTGTATCACATATGTATTTTTAGTTAGAAATAAAATTGAATTGAAATTGAATTGAATTGAAATTAATAATAAAAATAATAATGAAGTATTTATTTAGTAGTTACCTTCAGAATTACTTAGAAAAATTTTTGATATCATTTCCCATACATCAGAAAATGTTAGATCGCCTGCATTTCTAAAACTTAGCCATCCAGGACCATGTCGCTGGAAGCTTTCTCCACAGAATGTTAATCTTGAATTATTTTATACAATGCGTTTTTTATCCAGTTAACAGGTTCTACGTTATTAGGAACTGAATTAATTATAAACTTGACTTTAGGTCCGCGTACGTTAAAACGTTTGACTACTGATGCTGAATCACTTTCAATCCTATAAGAAAGTGATTCTATCTCCGGTGAATGATTAAAAAATTTTTTTTGACATTTTTTATTTTTTTTTTGTATTGACTCGCTTGCTGCAGCTATTTGACCAAACTAACCAAAACTAATTTAAATATTTCGTTTTTAGAGTAAAAAAAAATTTCTTTAAGCAAATATTTGCAACAATGTTTGTAAGATGTATGAATTCTAAAAAAGTAATTACTTTTTTAGAATTCATACATCTTATTTTTAATAAATTATATCTTCCTTTTTTTTTCTAATTAAAACTACCTACATCTTTTTGAATCTTTCTTTGAAATAGAAAATATTTCAACAATGTAGTTTGATTTATGAAGCCGAAAGCAGTTACAATAAATTAAAATTTTAATTAATATGCTTTGGTAAATTCTATAGACTTCGAACAATTTTATTTAATATAAATACTGCAGAATTTTATAGAAGAAATCATAGTCTTACTTAAAATCAAGCAAAGTAAACAACATAATCAAGCATGGACAACAACACTGAAAACATATTTTTCTTTACACAACCAACACAGGTTGTGCTTCCACCGAAGAGGAAGAAATCCCAGCATCAGCAACAACCACAACACCAACAAGCATCACAGTACCAGCAACAATTACAGCACAACAAACAATCCCAACAACAACAACAACAATACGAATAACACCAATCAACTTTTTTAAAGGTAAAAGATATGGAGCCAGATGCGCTCTATACAATTAAAAAAGTTAAACTATTACCAACAATTAATGGACAGTCTTGGGTTTTTGGTATGAAAATTATGTAATTTTCTGTTTCAATTCAACAACAACAATACGAACAACACCAATCATATGAGCAAGCAAAAAGAAAAAGATGTTTGGAATCATTTAATGCAAAAATAAAAAGAAAAACTTTTTTAAAGGGAAAAGATATGGAGCCAGATGCGCTCTATACAATTAAAAAAGTTAAACTATTACCAACAGTTAATGAACCGTCTTGGGTTTTTGAAACAGAAAATTACATAATTTTCATACCAAAAACCTATCTGGACCTATTTGAAGATAAGGAATTTCGGGAGGAAATTCTAAAAGGCGATCTCTATTTAATTAGAGATAGCACTGAAAATTTAAAACTGCTTGATGAAACAAGCAATAAACATTTAGCAATTAACCAATAAAATTGTAATAAAAATAAAATTAATAAATAAAAAAAAATTTAATAAAAAAAACAAAATTCTGTATTTTACTTGTTTACACTTTTTTTTTTGCTTTTAAATTTTTCTTTTTTTTACAGCTATTTAGATTATATATTTTAATTATAAATAATAGATGTTTAAAAAAAAAATGTTTAATAAAGAGAAAGTAATTACTTATATTTAATAAAAAACGTTTGCATTTTATTTACATTTTTTTTCTCAGGCTTTTCAGTTTAAGCTCTGTGAGAGGTATTTGACTATTTTAGAGAGTCATATAAAAAAAAATTAGAATAGATGATTCAATATAAGTAGGCAATGTACTATTATATTTCGTATTACCTAATTAGAACAAAAAAAGTAAAACGAGAAATTTGTTTTTAAAATGAAAATTAGAAAAAATAAGCATACTCAACTTAATACATAACGAAAACGTAATTTGCCTACCATCTGTATGACATAATTACAAATTTCAATTTAAATCTTCTGATTACATAGTTTCTATTTTAGAATTTTCTACATAGAAATTAATACCCTTTTGATTTTCCTTTTTGTTTTGACCTTCTAATTCCATAACATACAAGCCATCCTATACCAGGTATTCAGAAATTTAAGAATGCAATATATTCTTAATAAATTTATCTTGATAATTCAATTTATTCTTTTACCTCTTTTTTCTTTCTTTTAAATAATATACAAATATTGTAAACAAAACCAGATTTAATCAAACGAAAAAAAGAAAAAGGTACATGTGGACGCTAATTTCTATTTTGAATTTCTTTTTAACCTTTTTATATGCAACATATATATGTAGATATATATTCTACATTCTTACTATACTATACTATACCAATCTATTTGCATTCATCTTTTCTTGCCTCTTTCTTTTTCTACCTTTTTAAAATACATAGTAAAACATAGTAATCTAAACCAGATATTCTGCTAAAAAAACGAAGATGCTAATTGTTATTTTGTATTTCTTCCTATAGTAAAACTAGTTAACCAACATAAAAAAAAAAAAACACGCATTCCTTAAAAATACACTTTAAAACTAGTTCACCAACATTAAATAACACGTGCTTTAATATTTACATATAATAGTTTTGCTAACTATTTTCATGTTGACCTATTATAATATACAATCAAAGAGCTCTAAAAGACTTGTTTTACCCCAACTTCTAACAGAATCCAGGCCACAACACTTCCGGTTTCTCTAAAACTCAAGGTCATTCAAATATAGGTTAATTTGCGTGGGCGTGCGATATGGTTTATTAAAAACTAGGTCGTGCGATATGGGCTTATTTTTTCCCATGCCAAAGTGCCCTTATACCTACTATCCTTAAATTCTGCTACAATTAAATCAATGATGGAAGATGAATTGAAAATAAAAGTATTTACAACACCACCTTACAAGAGTGAAGTTAATGGACAAATCGAAAGATTCCACTCCACTTTATCCGAAATCATGCGTTGAACGTAATTTCGAAGAATTATTACAAAGAGCAGTTAACGAATACAACCGCACCATACATTCGGTTACTGAAAAAAAACCTATTGAACTTTTTTTAGGAAGAACACTCAACATCACACCAGCAGACTTTGAAAAAACTTGACTGACAAATATTGAGAGACTAAAAGTAAAACAACTAAACGATTTAAAATATATTAGAACAAAAAAAGAAAACCACTAAAACAATACGAAGTAAGGCAAACAGTCTATGTCAAACACAATAAAAGATTAGGTTCAAAATTAACTTCCAGATATAAAAAAGAAATAGTGAAAGAAAATAGAAATACAACTATCATTAACTCCCTCAACAGGGAGGGTAGTTCACAAATCAAACATTAAATCTTAACAATTTCCAGGTTTTTACTGCAAATGGTGCTTGGAGATGTTCAAATATTGGATTTTAACGGATCACACATAGTGGCCATCAAGTCAGGTCCAGCTAAGGTACAAAAAGGAAATTTTCAATTAATTCACACAATCGACTTGGGTATTTTACGATCTTCATTAGATGAAATTATTGCTGTCCTAAATGATATCAAAACACATGCACTTTACCCATACTTGGAATATGAAGCCCATCAAATACAAGATTTACTAGATGAGTTTAACATAAACCGAAAATCAAGAGCCATAAATGCGATCGGTACTGCCTGGAAATGGATAGCAGGTACTCCAGATCACGATAACTATATTATGATAAAGAAAAAAGTAAATAATAATAACAAACAGGTAATAATAAACAAAACTTATAATGACAGGATAAATAACATTACTGAAATAACTAACAAAATTTTAGAAAATTTAAAAAACAAAAATATAATTGATAGCCATTCTGTTCTTCAAATTCAATATAAATTGAAATTGAATTAAGAAGAAATAGTTATGCCATTCATTAAATAATATGCCATTCATTGAGCAAAATTAGGTGTAATAAATCCTATATTATTGTCAAAATCAGAAATAGAAATTTTAGTGGAAATATTAGATAAAGAAAATTTTCCTTATGAAAATGTTGAAGAAGCATTAGATTTTTCGAATGTAAAGGTTATAAGTAATGGTACTTGCTTGTTCTATTTCATTGACATTCCTTTAACTTCAAATGAAATATTTGTAAAATTATTAATTAAAGCAATAAAAATTGAAAATGTAGTAGTAAAAATTGATTATGAACAAATTTTATTAAATAAAGAAAAAATATTAGGTATAAAATCAAAAAATTGTAAAGTAATTAATTCTATAACAATATGTAACGAAAATGAAATAATGGACATAACTAACTCTACCTGCATTCCGAACATCATAAAAGGCAAAAATTCAGCATGCAATATAACAAACAACCATCATATCCCATCAGTAGAACTAGTAGCAGAGGGCATATTATTGCTAAATCAATTCACAGGAACAGTTATCATCAATCATGAACCAAAATTTATAAATGGAACTTATTTAATTATATTTCATAACTCCACAGTGACAGTAAACCAAAAAATTTATTCTTCAAAGGAAATTCCAACAGACAAAGTATTGCCAGCTATTCTTCAATCTGAATTTATTAAAAAGGAACTACAAGAACATCTATCACTAGAACTACTCCGCCATATTCATATCAACAACACTAAAGAAATTAATTTATTAAAAGAAAAAACATTTACTGATCAAGTTTTGAGTGTCATTGGAATAGGACCAACAATGCTAATTACCTTATTATTAATAACAACAATTATCATACTAACTTTAAGGAAAAAAAAATTAATAAAGTAATTATCAATAACAAACATGGCGTAAACACCGCATCCGAAGAATCGATAAAAGAATTACAAGATCATACTCACATATCAATAGTCAAAGAAAGCAAAACAGAACATGAAAATGCAAAGCAATCGTCATCTGCAATTCCGTTGTAAGTAAAAATTCCGTTGTAATGTAAAAATTAAGCAAAATAAACAGCCAATCGCTCCCAAAAGCAATTCATTTAAAACATCATTTTTTTTAAAATGCAGTCAAATGAGGACATTTGATTTTTAAGCGGGGAAGAGTTATGATAGTCCATTACATTAACCAATAAATAAAAATAAAAATCATTTATAATCATAATAATAATACATTTTTAACTAGCAAAATGTTATTTCTTTAACAAGCAATTAATTGTTAATATTATTTTGAACTTGAAATAATTCCTTATTTAATAATTTTTACTTAATAGGCATTTAAATAAAATTGTAAACGAATGAGTAATTATTAAAGTAAAGAACCTTAATTTATCAACAAAATAAATATTTTTAACCAAATAAAAAATTGTCATTGAAATTCGAATACTTTGTTATTAAATAACATTTAAAAGAAAAAAAAACAACAACAAAATTACATTTAAAAAAAATTACTTTCTTATTAAAAAAAAGAAAAAAGGTTCTTACTAATTTATTATTTTTTTATTATTGTTCCAAAAATAAAATACTGGTCTTATTACTTAATAAGAATTACACCTAAAAAATTTGTACTTTGTTTTGCTCAATAAGCGAAAATTATTATTTGTGAACTAAAAATAAATATTGGAAAATGCACTTATAGTAAGTTCCGCTTATTGATACTAAGACCACCAACAATGTAATGAGAACAGATATTTTGTAATGCAAAAAATTATTTTTATAAATTTTTACTAAATGTAGATCAATAAATTATATTAAGTATTTATAAAGAAATTTTGTAATCTTTTCATGTAAACCAATAAATTATATTTAGGATTTTAAAATAAGCAAAAATTTGTAAAGAAATTTTGTAACTTTTTACTATAAATATGTTTAACATTACTAAAAGAAATCATTATTAATTTTACAATAAACCAAGGAGAACATCTTCTTGCAAAAAAAATTTTATTGTTTTATTTAAATTTACAAAAAGTAAATTAACTTAGATATTCCATACATCAGTTACAAAAAAAAATTTAAAAATATTTTATAAACAACGCATAAATATCTTACATTTCGTTGAATGTTCCGGCTTGTAAGTGTAAAGGCGTTGTTATAAATATCGTGCATTAAAATAAATTTTTGTTTTGTAAAGATATGGTAAGTTGTTTAACCCCTTTGTGCCGAATGTTTTTTCTTTTAAAAAATATCTTCTTCATTTTTAAAATTTTAAAATTCTGTTTTTTAATATGACCTGTAGCTACCTTATTCAATTACCTTATTCCTATCAAATACCTTATTCAATATCAAAAACTAAAAAAGCTGCTATCTAGAAAGAATTGCATATCTATCTATAGTCATAAGGGCTAGTTTTCATAAGAAATTTCATGGATATTATCGCAACTTTAGAAAGATAAAAATATAGTGCACTACCAGTGGGAAAGAGGGAGAAAAAAAATTAAATTATTACAAAATATTACAGCAACACTCTGACAGTTAAAATTGTACATAACCTAATTTATTAATGTTTATATTGATATTTAGTTAAAAATTTAAAATTTTTTTATTTATAAAGTTGTTAAAAATAATATACATAGTTTATTAATAATATTTTTATACCGATAATATAGTTATTTTAATATAGTTTCTTAATAAAAAATAAAATTTGGAGGGCCTCGGAGGCCTAGTGGGTAATAGCGTATAAAATATGCTGTAAACACCGAGGGAGTGTGGGTTCGAATCCCACACGTCGTAAGAGTTATTCCCCCTTATGACATTTACAACCACGCCTGTAAAGGAAAGCCTGTGTTCACTTTTTTGTGACAGAGAAATGCACAAAAAAAAAAAAAAAATTTGAACATGTGTTTATTTTTTTGACACTTCAAAATTTAAAAGCCATTGTAGTGAAATTTTTTTTGTAAGATATACAATTTTTGCATACATAGGTACATATATATGTAATTCGTGGATATTTATGGTTACTTTCTTGGATATTTTCAAATGTTTCATGGATATTTTTTTAGCTTAATCTCTTTCAAACACATATCATTTTTGTATGTTCTGCCCATGCTCTAACATTTTCGTGAATATATCGTTCTAATGAAAACCAGCCTTAATATATTATGTAATTATACATTCAGTAAATTTGATCTTAACTTACTATACCTTTGTGGGTCCAATATTTTAGAAAATTTCAATATTCTATCCAAAAATATTTTTTAATTTTTAGAAAAAATATTCTTCTAAACAAAAAAGAAAAAAATAAAAACAAATAGATCTCCGTTACAATTTACATCACACTTGCAATATTATAATAAAATTTTGTTGGCCTTCAAATATTATCTATGTGTTGTGTAGAGTTATTCTTTGAGATCTATAAAATTATATTTTAAAATTATAAGAACATTTGTTTGTGATGCATAAATAAATATGTATGTATGTATGTATGCAACAATATCGAATTAATTTTTAGAGAAAAAAAATTAGTTCGAAGAAAATGAATTATCAACTAAATGAATGAAAAAATATTTTTTTGTTTTGTTTTTCTTATGTTCTTTGATGGTATACAAAAAATACGGTAAACTTTTTACAAAATAACCCCAAATACGATCTTGGGGTGATTTCAATTCAATGAAATTGACTACGATTTTTTCTTCTACGTGAGTTCTCATGTATATAGTTACTTTATGATAAAACCAACAAAATACTTCGGACAAGGCCGGGTACTCCTGCTAGTTAATATTAGTTCTAAGTTATAATACACATTCTCAAATTTTGGTATATAAATTTTAAGTTTTATAAACATAATGGTTCGAAAATGTGTAGTTCCTGATTTCAATTTAAATATTCTTAAAAATAATTACGTTTCATGTTTTAAATTTCCAAAAAAAAAACCTATTAGAAAATTATGGATTAGCATAAAGATCGGTTTGGCAACAGATCCTCGTCTCAATTTCCTAAAAGAATTTTGTGATTGGTTATCAGTCTGGAATACAAACGGAAATCCAAATAGTTTTAAAAAAGGTTCTTTCAATGTTTTAGTATTCCCTACTAAAACATTAATAGATTACTTCATAGATGGTGTGGAAACAGGAATAATTTTTTTAATATAAAACATATTTAAGGAGCTTTAACCGAGGGAAAATAAACGGATGTATTTTTTTTTTAAATATTTTAAATTTGAATTTGGTGTCTTAAATATGAAATTTTATGGTGGCCTTAGGAAGACATTTAAAAAAATTATTAATTTTTGAGCTATTAAGGTTTATTGCTTTACCACTATTTAATTTTTTACTATTTCCATAAGAATACATGTAAATTTTTAATAAAGCTTTACCACTAATTCAATTTCCTCTCTCTATGTCAAGGCCTGTGAAAACAATATTGTAGGTTATGCTAAATTTCAATAATTATGTGCTAATTTTAAATACATATGTACATACATAGTAATTGATTTAACAAATATGAATTGCTTTTTTTTTATACTTATATACTTTTAACTTTCTTCAATATAAAAATTTCACTAGATTGGTAATTTCAAATATTTAAAATGGATTACGCAAAGTGTAATGGAGGTTCAAGAGGTAGACTCAAGATTAACTGTGGTGGTATTTGTGGTAAAGCGTTCCATGCTTGTTGACTTGATTTAACTGAGTGTAATATAAAATTATTAAATGGAAGAAATAATATTTCGTTTCAATGTGATGAGTGCTTAACTTACAAAAATTTTATGTATAAGAAAATTAAAGGATTGGAAAATATGTTGGATGATGTTAAAAATTGTAGTTCTGAGATTTTAGAGAATGGTGAAAATGTTAAAAATAGTACATTAGAATTAAATAAAAACACAACTAAATTAAGAAATAAAAATGCATTTAAGAATACGTATGCGGATATCTTTAAAAAAGATGCAGTTTGTCGTAAAAGCAAAAAAAAACAGCTGTAGAAACAAAACGTCATGTTGACCCAATAAACCAAAAGAACAATATAAATGGTGCATCCAAAAAAAGGGGTGGCTCAGTAGCAGTATTTTGTAGGGATAAAGTATCTTTAGAACAACTAAAAAATCAAGTTAAAGAGAAATTACAAGATTATGAAGTAATTATACCAAAAGGTAAGAAACTCACAGTTCTTGTATGTCTTTGGTATGTCAGAAAATTATAACGAACGAATTTAACCGCACAAAATGATATTAAATACATTAGATCATACAAAATACAGTATGAAAAATATAGTGGTATTATTCAGGTTAATATAGAGATTTAAAAAATAATAAATACAACTATCATTAACTCCCTCAACAGGGAGGGTAGTTCACAAATCAAACATTAAATCTTAACAATTTCCAGGTTTTTACTGCAAATGGTGCTTGGAGATGTTCAAATATTGGATTTTAACGGATCACACATAGTGGCCATCAAGTCAGGTCCAGCTAAGGTACAAAAAGGAAATTTTCAATTAATTCACACAATCGACTTGGGTATTTTACGATCTTCATTAGATGAAATTATTGCTGTCCTAAATGATATCAAAACACATGCACTTTACCCATACTTGGAATATGAAGCCCATCAAATACAAGATTTACTAGATGAGTTTAACATAAACCGAAAATCAAGAGCCATAAATGCGATCGGTACTGCCTGGAAATGGATAGCAGGTACTCCAGATCACGATAACTATATTATGATAAAGAAAAAAGTAAATAATAATAACAAACAGGTAATAATAAACAAAACTTATAATGACAGGATAAATAACATTACTGAAATAACTAACAAAATTTTAGAAAATTTAAAAAACAAAAATATAATTGATAGCCATTCTGTTCTTCAAATTCAATATAAATTGAAATTGAATTAAGAAGAAATAGTTATGCCATTCATTAAATAATATGCCATTCATTGAGCAAAATTAGGTGTAATAAATCCTATATTATTGTCAAAATCAGAAATAGAAATTTTAGTGGAAATATTAGATAAAGAAAATTTTCCTTATGAAAATGTTGAAGAAGCATTAGATTTTTCGAATGTAAAGGTTATAAGTAATGGTACTTGCTTGTTCTATTTCATTGACATTCCTTTAACTTCAAATGAAATATTTATAAAATTATTAATTAAAGCAATAAAAATTGAAAATGTAGTAGTAAAAATTGATTATGAACAAATTTTATTAAATAAAGAAAAAATATTAGGTATAAAATCAAAAAATTGTAAAGTAATTAATTCTATAACAATATGTAACGAAAATGAAATAATGGACATAACTAACTCTACCTGAATTCCGAACATCATAAAAGGCAAAAATTCAGCATGCAATATAACAAACAACCATCATATCCCATCAGTAGAACTAGTAGCAGAGGGCATATTATTGCTAAATCAATTCACAGGAACAGTTATCATCAATCATGAACCAAAATTTATAAATGGAACTTATTTAATTATATTTCATAACTCCACAGTGACAGTAAACCAAAAAATTTATTCTTCAAAGGAAATTCCAACAGACAAAGTATTGCCAGCTATTCTTCAATCTGAATTTATTAAAAAGGAACTACAAGAACATCTATCACTAGAACTACTCCGCCATATTCATATCAACAACACTAAAGAAATTAATTTATTAAAAGAAAAAACATTTACTGATCAAGTTTTGAGTGTCATTGGAATAGGACCAACAATGCTAATTACCTTATTATTAATAACAACAATTATCATACTAACTTTAAGGAAAAAAAAATTAATAAAGTAATTATCAATAACAAACATGGCGTAAACACCGCATCCGAAGAATCGATAAAAGAATTACAAGATCATACTCACATATCAATAGTCAAAGAAAGCAAAACACAACATGAAAATGCAAAGCAATCGTCATCTGCAATTCCGTTGACAACAAAAATTAAGCAAAATAAACAGCCAATCGCTCCCAAAAGCAATTCATTTAAAACATCATTTTTTTTAAAATGCAGTCAAATGAGGACATTTGATTTTTAAGCGGGGAAGAGTTATGATAGTCCATTACATTAACCAATAAATAAAAATAAAAATCATTTATAATCATAATAATAATACATTTTTAACTAGCAAAATGTTATTTCTTTAACAAGCAATTAATTGTTAATATTATTTTGAACTTGAAATAATTCCTTATTTAATAATTTTTACTTAATAGGCATTTAAATAAAATTGTAAACGAATGAGTAATTATTAAAGTAAAGAACCTTAATTTATCAACAAAATAAATATTTTTAACCAAATAAAAAATTGTCATTGAAATTCGAATACTTTGTTATTAAATAACATTTAAAAGAAAAAAAAACAACAACAAAATTACATTTAAAAAAAATTACTTTCTTATTAAAAAAAAGAAAAAAGGTTCTTACTAATTTATTATTTTTTTATTATTGTTCCAAAAATAAAATACTGGTCTTATTACTTAATAAGAATTACACCTAAAAAATTTGTACTTTGTTTTGCTCAATAAGCGAAAATTATTATTTGTGAACTAAAAATAAATATTGGAAAATGCACTTATAGTAAGTTCCGCTTATTGATACTAAGACCACCAACAATGTAATGAGAACAGATATTTTGTAATGCAAAAAATTATTTTTATGAATTTTTACTAAATGTAGATCAATAAATTATATTAAGTATTTATAAAGAAATTTTGTAATCTTTTCATGTAAACCAATAAATTATATTTAGGATTTTAAAATAAGCAAAAATTTGTAAAGAAATTTTGTAACTTTTTACTATAAATATGTTTAACATTACTAAAAGAAATCATTATTAATTTTACAATAAACCAAGGAGAACATCTTTTTGCAAAAAAAATTTTATTGTTTTATTTAAATTTACAAAAAGTAAATTAACTTAGATATTCCATACATCAGTTACAAAAAAAAATTTAAAAATATTTTATAAACAACGCATAAATATCTTACATTTCGTTGAATGTTCCGGCTTGTAAGTGTAAAGGCGTTGTTATAAATATCGTGCATTAAAATAAATTTTTGTTTTGTAAAGATATGGTAAGTTGTTTAACCCCTTTGTGCCGAATGTTTTTTCTTTTAAAAAATATCTTCTTCATTTTTAAAATTTTAAAATTCTGTTTTTTAATATGACCTGTAGCTACCTTATTCAATTACCTTATTCCTATCAAATACCTTATTCAATATCAAAAACTAAAAAAGCTGCTATCTAGAAAGAATTGCATATCTATCTATAGTCATAAGGGCTAGTTTTCATAAGAAATTTCATGGATATTATCGCAACTTTAGAAAGATAAAAATATAGTGCACTACCAGTGGGAAAGAGGGAGAAAAAAAATTAAATTATTACAAAATATTACAGCAACACTCTGACAGTTAAAATTGTACATAACCTAATTTATTAATGTTTATATTGATATTTAGTTAAAAATTTAAAATTTTTTTATTTATAAAGTTGTTAAAAATAATATACATAGTTTATTAATAATATTTTTATACCGATAATATAGTTATTTTAATATAGTTTCTTAATAAAAAATAAAATTTGGAGGGCCTCGGAGGCCTAGTGGGTAATAGCGTATAAAATACGCTGTAAACACCGAGGGAGTGTGGGTTCGAATCCCACACGTCGTAAGAGTTATTCCCCCTTATGACATTTACAACCACGCCTGTAAAGGAAAGCCTGTGTTCACTTTTTTGTGACAGAGAAATGCACAAAAAAAAAAAAAAAATTTGAACATGTGTTTATTTTTTTGACACTTCAAAATTTAAAAGCCATTGTAGTGAAATTTTTTTTGTAAGATATACAATTTTTGCATACATAGGTACATATATATGTAATTCGTGGATATTTATGGTTACTTTCTTGGATATTTTCAAATGTTTCATGGATATTTTTTTAGCTTAATCTCTTTCAAACACATATCATTTTTGTATGTTCTGCCCATGCTCTAACATTTTCGTGAATATATCGTTCTAATGAAAACCAGCCTTAATATATTATGTAATTATACATTCAGTAAATTTGATCTTAACTTACTATACCTTTGTGGGTCCAATATTTTAGAAAATTTCAATATTCTGTCCAAAAATATTTTTTAATTTTTAGAAAAAATATTCTTCTAAACAAAAAAGAAAAAAATAAAAACAAATAGATCTCCGTTACAATTTACATCACACTTGCAATATTATAATAAAATTTTGTTGGCCTTCAAATATTATCTATGTGTTGTGTAGAGTTATTCTTTGAGATCTATAAAATTATATTTTAAAATTATAAGAACATTTGTTTGTGATGCATAAATAAATATGTATGTATGTATGTATGCAACAATATCGAATTAATTTTTAGAGAAAAAAAATTAGTTCGAAGAAAATGAATTATCAACTAAATGAATGAAAAAATATTTTTTTGTTTTGTTTTTCTTATGTTCTTTGATGGTATACAAAAAATACGGTAAACTTTTTACAAAATAACCCCAAATACGATCTTGGGGTGATTTCAATTCAATGAAATTGACTACGATTTTTTCTTCTACGTGAGTTCTCATGTATATAGTTACTTTATGATAAAACCAACAAAATACTTCGGACAAGGCCGGGTACTCCTGCTAGTTAATATTAGTTCTAAGTTATAATACACATTCTCAAATTTTGGTATATAAATTTTAAGTTTTATAAACATAATGGTTCGAAAATGTGTAGTTCCTGATTTCAATTTAAATATTCTTAAAAATAATTACGTTTCATGTTTTAAATTTCCAAAAAAAAAACCTATTAGAAAATTATGGATTAGCATAAAGATCGGTTTGGCAACAGATCCTCGTCTCAATTTCCTAAAAGAATTTTGTGATTGGTTATCAGTCTGGAATACAAACGGAAATCCAAATAGTTTTAAAAAAGGTTCTTTCAATGTTTTAGTATTCCCTACTAAAACATTAATAGATTACTTCATAGATGGTGTGGAAACAGGAATAATTTTTTTAATATAAAACATATTTAAGGAGCTTTAACCGAGGGAAAATAAACGGATGTATTTTTTTTTTTTTAAATTTGAATTTGGTGTCTTAAATATGAAATTTTATGGTGGCCTTAGGAAGACATTTAAAAAAATTATTAATTTTTGAGCTATTAAGGTTTATTGCTTTACCACTATTTAATTTTTTACTATTTCCATAAGAATACATGTAAATTTTTAATAAAGCTTTACCACTAATTCAATTTCCTCTCTCTATGTCAAGGCCTGTGAAAACAATATTGTAGGTTATGCTAAATTTCAATAATTATGTGCTAATTTTAAATACATATGTACATACATAGTAATTGATTTAACAAATATGAATTGCTTTTTTTTTATACTTATATACTTTTAACTTTCTTCAATATAAAAATTTCACTAGATTGGTAATTTCAAATATTTAAAATGGATTACGCAAAGTGTAATGGAGGTTCAAGAGGTAGACTCAAGATTAACTGTGGTGGTATTTGTGGTAAAGCGTTCCATGCTTGTTGACTTGATTTAACTGAGTGTAATATAAAATTATTAAATGGAAGAAATAATATTTCGTTTCAATGTGATGAGTGCTTAACTTACAAAAATTTTATGTATAAGAAAATTAAAGGATTGGAAAATATGTTGGATGATGTTAAAAATTGTAGTTCTGAGATTTTAGAGAATGGTGAAAATGTTAAAAATAGTACATTAGAATTAAATAAAAACACAACTAAATTAAGAAATAAAAATGCATTTAAGAATACGTATGCGGATATCTTTAAAAAAGATGCAGTTTGTCGTAAAAGCAAAAAAAAACAGCTGTAGAAACAAAACGTCATGTTGACCCAATAAACCAAAAGAACAATATAAATGGTGCATCCAAAAAAAGGGGTGGCTCAGTAGCAGTATTTTGTAGGGATAAAGTATCTTTAGAACAACTAAAAAATCAAGTTAAAGAGAAATTACAAGATTATGAAGTAATTATACCAAAAGGTAAGAAACTCACAGTTCTTGTATGTCTTTGGTATGTCAGAAAATTATAACGAACGAATTTAACCGCACAAAATGATATTAAATACATTAGATCATACAAAATACAGTATGAAAAATATAGTGGTATTATTCAGGTTAATATAGAGATTTAAAAAAGTTCATGTTATTGGGAAAGATTAAGTTACGTTGGAATACATGTAATGTTTATGAAAGACGTGATATATAAGAAGGTGTTTTAAATGTTTAGTGTTAAATCATAGTATAAAAAATTGTACTGCAAATGCTTTTAGTTGCATTAAATCTGGTGGTGAATATTTAGCTAAAAATTGTTCTGTTTACAAAAGACAATGCATAAATTGTAGAAGGGCCAACGAGTCGTTTAGCTTAGAGATAGATGTAAATCATGGAGTTTATGATAAATCGTGTCCTTCCTTATTGAGAAGAATACAAATAGAAAAAAAAAAAATTTCAAATAAGATCGAAAATAAAAGAAAATCGCTGAATTGTATTTATATGAATATATATATAATATAAAAAATGTTTACTTATAAAAATGAAAAAATATAAAATATTGAAATAAAAATTATTAATTATTTTTTGAAAACCGTAAAACCCACTTTTATTAGTTGTAATATGTAATTTTTGTTATATGTAATTTTTTGAATATGCCAAAAAAATTTGTAACGCCTTTAAGGTTTTACACAAAATATAAATGAAAGACAAAACTTTTATAGAGGAGCGAATGCGTTTCAACATGATATACATGCCATCATTAATATTCTTATTTTTCTAACTTCAAAATGAAGTTAATTTTGGAGTGTTTCGTCCATCCAAACACTACTTGACTCCTCAGTAGATAACTTGTAGTGTTGGACTACCTAGTCAACTCGTAGTGTAGGACTACTTGTAGTGTTGGACTATCTAGACATCTTCAACTAAATTTTTATCCAGCTCAGTGCTTTGTATAAAATTTTGGTAAAATCAACTGCAAGATGTAAAAATAGAATAAAAATTTAGAAAAAAATTTTTTTTCAAATTGATTTGGTGACCATTTAATATAAAAAATTTTTAATTATAAAAATGAAAAAATATGAAATATTGAAAAAAATTATTAATCATTTTTTTTTTGTTTTTTTTATAATTTTTTTTTGAAAACCGTAAAACCCACTTTTGTAACTTAAGTATTTATTTTTTTGAATATTCCAAAAAATTTTATAACACCTTTAAGGTTTTACACAAAATATAAATGAAAGTAAAAACTTCCATTTACGAGCGAATTTGTTTCAACATGATATACATGCCATCATTAACATACTTATTTTGCTAACTTCAAAATGCAGTTAATTTTGGAGTGTTTCGTCCATCCAAACACTACTTGACTCCTCAGTAGGTAACTTGTAGTGTTGGACTATCTAGACATCTCCAACTAAATTTTTATCCACCTCAGTGCTTTGTATAAAATTTTGGTAAAATCAACTGCAAGATATAAAAATAGAATAAAAATTTAGAAAAAATTTTTTTTTCAAATTGATTTGGTGACCATTTAATATAAAAAATTTTTAATTATAAAAATGAAAAAATATGAAATATTGAAAAAAAATTATTAATCATTTTTTTTTTTGTTTTTTTTATAATTTTTTTTTGAAAACCGTAAAACCCACTTTTGTACCTTAAGTGTTTATTTTTTTGAATATACCAAAAAATTTTATAACACCTGTTTCGTCCATCCAGACACTACTGGACTTCTCAGTAGATAACTTGTAGTGTTGGACTACCTAGTCAACTCCAACTAAATCATTGAAAATGAATATAAAATATTTAAACAAAAAAAAACTCACATTATAACATCGATATTGAAAAAATACATCAAATATGATTAATGACTAATTTATATGCATAACATTAAAAAAATATATTAAGAGTTAAACAATAATATGTTTAATTGTGTAAATACACTTTCAAGTATTAGATTATCTATTTTGTAGTCATACACTAAAGAAGAACGTTTACGGGTAAAACTGATTATTTTTTTTATTTTATTTTATTAAACAAAACCAAAACAAGGTCGTTATAAAAAAAATTCTTATATTAATGCTTATAATTAAAATTAAACAAAGCAATGACTTAAAACTAAATTTATAATAACTTAAATCTTAAAAGAAGTTAATTTATTATTATTATTGTTATTGTTATCATTATTTTTTTAGTTTAATTACATTTACAATTACATTTACTTTATTTTAACAAAAAATACGAAATATGATATCTGACATACATATAATGACAAGCATTTTTCTTTTTTATGTAATATTTTTTGTAGCAAATTAAATGTAAATAAATATCTTATTATTACGAAGTAAAATTTAAAAAAAATTAATTTTTTATTAACATTACTTAAAAGCATTAAATTACGATTTATCAAAAAAAATTATCTAAATAAAAAACATATACCGATTAGTTGTATTATAATGCAATACAATAAATGTGTTATGTTTAAAATTATATCATAATTAAAAAAAAAGAAAAATTTTTTTTGCTTAAGTAAGAATTAATTGTCTAAGGTCATTAAATTGGAAAAATGTAGTTGTGCATTGTGTTTGAAAGTATTTCTGGAGATAGATGTAGAATAGCGATGACTAATTTTGTTAAAAGTAGTACAAAATCTATTGATGGGTTCATTTTACCGTACTCTGTACTATGTTTGTAATCCATTAAAAATTTGGTATTTCTAGTTTGCCTAACACTATCGTTAAGTCTAAATTGTCTACGTAAAGATAAAGAAAGCAAGTTTAATGAATTAAGTCTTGTAGTGTAGCTAGGTAGATTAGCAAAATCAAAAGGGTTATATTGATTTCTTAATGCAAATAAAAGAAATTGCTTTTGAACTGATTCGATTCTATTGGCTATTCTATGAACTGCAAAGGCTGCATCCCAAACAATGTTACCGTACTCTAAGATAGATCGAACTAGGGAACAATAAAGAGATTTTGTCAACCTAAGTCGCTAAATTCTTTAGTTCTTCTCTTAATGAAACCTAACATTTTATAAACCTTTGAAATTATTAGGTTATAGTGAGGATTATAATTAAGTTTATTATCGAGAAGAATTCCTAAATCAGTAATGCTAAAAACCCTTTCAAGAATTACATTATCTATTTTGTAGTCGTATAATAAAGAAGACCGTTTACGTGTAAAGCTAATAACCTTACATTTCTGTATGTTGAGTTCTAATATGTTGAGATTACCTTACATTGCTGTATATTGAGCTCTAATTTGTTGGTTGTCCACCAATCATGTACTTCTTTAAGCTTGATTGAACTAAAGCTGCGTTAGAACTATCGTTTACGAGTTGATATATTTTTAGGTCGTCAGCAAACGCAATGTCAGGTACAGCACCCAAAAATTCTGAAAGATCAGAAATAAATATATTGAACAAAAGTGGCCCTAAATGGCTACCTTGTGGTACACCAAAAGTAACCTCGATTATATTGCAGTTAAATTAGAGGATTTCCCGACATGTGGGAAAACACCATTCGAAAGCGATTTGTTTAAAATAAAATGAAGAAAGTAATTAGATAATGAGCAGAGTTATATAAGAAAAGTGGAGGGATTAGGTCAGCACTCTTCTTTGTGTCCCGGCTCATACATTCAAAAATGTCACTTTCGGAAAGATACAGATCTGTGATTAACAAATTTGAGCTAGTAAATAAAGAAGTAGCAGAGATATCGAATTGTTCTTTAGGACGATAGACTTTTTGGGCAAGAGGAAAAAGTTTTGTCCTTAAACATTGAATTAGGGTAGCTGAATATTTTTCGTTTTGTGTTGACAAATTTGAAAAATTTTTTTGGGATCATTAATTAATTTGTTGCCTATACTATTGACATAGTTTTCGTATGTTGTATGAGCTTTCAGTTTGAATTCATTTGCAAGTAGCTTATAAGTATTAAGTTATCGCTTGGTGCTATTGTGTGTTTAATTTTCCTGTATATTTTATTGCGCTAGTGACGCAAAGTCCTAAGTTCTCTCTCTAACTATGGTTCCTTTATTTTGTTTTTCTTACGGATTTTAGGTACAAAAACATTTATAATTTCAAACATTTTTAAATAAAAAATAGAGATTAGTGTGTTGATATTCTGTTGTGCTAACAGTTCGTCCCAGTTAGTAGATGATAAAGCATATGTAAGTTTTTCCCGAGAATGGGACGATAGTTGAAAACTCAAAGATGATTGCGTTATGATGATTAGTGTTAGTACAAAGATTATCTACATCATCAGCGAGCTTTACCACCACTCTATTATATGCATTTGAACATGCAAGATCTAACCATTTATTATTGTTGTTCGGATAACTAGTAATCTGCTGTAAATCATTACCATAAAACTCGCTAATAAGACCGAAATCAATCCCGTCCTGGAAGTTAATTGGCAATAACAAATTGTCAGAATCATCAATAACAACAGAAAGAGCAGATTGAAATCGCCAAAAACAAAAATTGAGTCATCCTCATATATTATGATATACACTATAAAATTCAGAACAAAAGAAATTGTCAGAGTTCGGAGGGAAATAAACAATACCTATGCATAAATTATTCGTACCTAAATTAATTTTAATAAATTGGTGGTGTTTAATAAATTGGTGTAATAAATGATTGAACCAGTGATTAATCTTACACTAGACTAATCGTACCACCACCTCGCGAACTATTTGTAAACTGATAATTACGATTGCTTCTGGAAATGAACCAATTACCATCAAGAATTTCTTCGTTTCTAAACGATTCGTTAAGCCATGTTTCAGTTAGAGCTAGTACATTAAAATTACATGACTTAGTGTCAATATAAAGTATTTTAAGCTTTCCTCTCATACCACTACAGTTATGATAAAAAATTTTAATGTTATTTATCTGGTTAGTGAGAGGTTTTTATTTTATTTATTAGGTTATTTAGGTTATATTTTTTTTAATAGGTATATAAAACTGTAAAAATTAAAAACAGTAAAATATACAATGAGTTTAAAATATAATTATGTACTATATTTATGAAATAAAAAGCTAAAATTAAAAAAAATTTAACGGCTAACTGGACGCGACGGCTAACTGGACGCCGTCAAATGAAATTTGTAAACGTCAAAATCATATTTTTTATTGTCCAGTCCATAGAAGTTTTTCTTTAAGGTTTTAAACATCTTTTTACGAAATATCCAATACAATCTTGCTGTGATTTAAAATCAACTAACATTTTTTGTTTAACGTAAATACTCTATGTATATGATTTCTTTATAGTATTAAAAATTATGTTGTTTCCTAATGATGCACATATTGATTGTGATAAGTACAATTTAATATTGTACAATGTTCTTTTTGTTTTTTCTCAAAAATTTATTTTGAATTTACTTTGATTTATTTTAAAATTTTTTGCTGATTTTTTTTTTTTGATTATTATTTATTATTTATTTAATTTAAACAAAAATAAAATTATTACAACAGAATATAATTAAACAAAAAAGAATAAAAATCACTCATCAACCAAAAATTTGGATACATTTTATAGTACATATTTTTATATACATTCATTTTATTTTAAATTTTGTTTTATTTTTTTTGCTTGCTTATTAATTAGTATTAGTATTAGCGTGTTAGTATATAGTTATGTGTTATGTTAGTATAGTATTATGTTAGTATATTATCTACTTTAGATTTTATTTTGATTTTGGTTTAATTTTAGCTCTACATAACAAATTTTACATTATATGTACATGCAATACCTATAAAGAACTTTCACTTTCTTTTTGAAAATGACAATATTAGCTATTTCTTTTATAGAGGCCGGTAGTTCATTATAGAGTTTTAAGCAATTATATAGGCAGCTGTTTCTTTGTTTGTCTGTTTTGAATAGTGAGAAATAAAAGTTAGATTTATTTCTTGTGTTATAGATGTGTATGTTAATATTTCTATTCAGAATAAAGTTGTGCTTGATCAAATTATTAATTATTTTAAAAGCGATCTTGTATAGTTCCTTCTTACTAATATTTACTAAGCTGAGATACTTATCTGTATAGAGTAATCGAGAGGAATGTGCTGTAGGGAGATTATTTAT